>CM055117.1:885471082-885998582 GCA_029206835.1 Rana muscosa | reverse complement strand
CGTGGTGTGACCCAAATGCTTGCTTGGAGTACGATTTAGGGGTCATTTTTCGGCCTTGGCCGCCTTCCTTCAGCAACCGCTAGCGGGTCATTCCTTGGTAGCACCTTTTGTGCAGGGGGTTCGCCATGTGCTCCCTCCTGTTGAAACCTCCTCGGGATTTGAATTTGGTGCTCTCGGTTCTCCAGGAACCTCACTTTAAAAATATCAGATATTCCCCTCTTGACCTTTTCTCAGGAGGTGGCCTTCTTAGTGGCCATTACTTCTGTCAGACGGGTGTCTGAGTTGGCGGCCTTGTCCTGCAAGTCGCCCTATCCTGCAAGTCGCCCTATTAGGTCATCCATAATGATGAGGCGGTGTTGCGTCCGAAAATCCTTTTGCTAAAGGTGGACTCGGCTTTTCACCTACATGTGGACATTGTCCTCCCGTCCTTGTGTCCTCACACATCGCATTCCAGAAGGTTTGCGCATCTCACATTTTATGTGGTACGTGATATGACTCACTAGTTGTGTCTGTCTCTGGTCCGAAACAGGGCTGAGCGGTGTCGTCGGCCACCTTTTCTAGATGGATTAGACAGACTGTTATACAGGCCTATGCCATTAAGGGGGTGGCCCTCCCTTTCCGGTTTCGGCGCATGCCACCAGGGCAATTGGTGCTTCCTGGGCCTTCCGACATCAAGCGTCGGTTGCACAAGTGTGCAAGGCGGCGACCTGGTCGTCCGTTCATGCCTTTTCAAAATTCTATAAGGTTGATGTGGCTGCACCTTCGGATGCTTCCTTCGGCCGCAAAGTGTTGCAGGCCGCTGTTTATTGTTGCAACTCCTCCGTTGAGGAGCTCTGCTGGTTTGGAGTGAAGTTTTGGTTGTTCCTTTACTATTTGCTCCCACCCTTTTTCTTATACTGCTTTGGGACGTCCCACACGTAAACAGTATGAGAGCTGTGTCAGTCCATGGACGATAAGAAAAAATAGGATTTTTGTACTCACCGTAAAATCAGTTTCTCTGATGTCCGTGGACTGACACAGCACCCACCCTTCCTTTTTAAGGTTTGTACTGCTTTTGTTACGAACTGAGGCTGCTAGCTGCAAGTGGGAGGGTAATGTCCGGAGGGACCGCCCCCCTGGGCGGGGCTGTTCAGCTCTGGTTTGTTCTGGAATGTTTTAACATCTAACATTCTGCCTAGGTCTTCTCCTGCAAGCAGGGACATATACCCACACGTAATCAGTATGACTGTGTGTGTGTGTGTGTGTGTGTGTGTGTGTGTGTGTGTAATATTTCAGACAGCCTAGAGAATAAAATGGTGGTCGTTGAAATACTTTCTCACTGTATTTGCGCAGCGGTTTTCCAAGCGCAATTTTTTGGGAAAAATACACTTTTTTTTGACTACAGTAAAGTTAGCCCAATTTTTAATTTTTTTTTTATATTGTGAAAGATAATGTTACACCAAGTAAATTGATACCCAACATGTCATGCTTCAAAATTGTGCCTGCTCTTCAAATGGAGACAAACTTTTTTTATTCTTAATCTCCACTGGCAACATTTAAAAAAAAAAAAATTCTACAGGTTACATATTTAGTTAGTGGTGGTCTAGTGCTAGCATTATTGCTCTAGCGATACCTCGTGGTGTTTGAACACTGTTTTCATATGTGGGCGCTTTAAATTAAGTTTTTTTTTTTTTCAGATTTTTACTTTTTTATTCATTTTTACACTGTCCTTTTTGTGTAAAAAAAAAAAAAAAAAAAAAAAATTGGGTCACTTTTATTCCTATTAGTAATAGAAAAAAAGCATGACAGGATCTCTTAAATGTGAGATCTGGAGTCAAAGACCTTTTTAGACATTTTACACTAAAATACAATAAAAATCTTTAGACCACTTATCGGAAAGCCAGCTGCTCGCCGTTGTAGAAAAATACCGCGGCTATGGCAGCTATCTGCTGCCATAACGTTTATTTAGAGTCAGAGCAAATCACCATTTTCGTTCCTAAAGAGGTTCTCCCTTTTTATATCCAATGAAGGAAAAGTTAAAGAAATGGAGCATGCCAGCCGTAGATGCGGCAGTCTCTTCCTTTTAAACAAGAACTTAACTTGTTCGGTGGATAACGCACAGTGCTTAACCACATTAATACTGGGCACTTTAGCCCCCTTCCTTCCCAGACCAATTTTCAGCTTTCAGCGCTCTCGCATTTTCAATGACAATTGCGCGGTCATGCTACACTGTACCCAAATGACATTTTTATCATTTTGTTCACACAAATGGAGCTTTCTTTTGGTGGTATTTATTCACGACTACGTCTTTTATTTTTTGCGATATACGCGTAAAGGAGCGGAAATTTGATAATATGTACGCAAATGATCATGTACAGATGTGCGCAGGTGATCACGGACATATGTGTGCAAATGATCATTGGGACATGTGATTTTACTGTCACATGTGGGGGACAGGTGTTTTTACTATGTGGGGACATGTATTTTGGGGACATGTATGTGTTTTACACTGTGTGGGGACACTAGGCTGGTGATCGGTGAGTAAAAAGCTGAAAAAAACAGCTCATACTCAGATCACCAGCCAGCTGCAGCGATCCGCTCTCCTCACCGACTACTTCTGTGTGAGGAGAGCTGATTGCCTAGCAACCGGCTCTCTGTTTACATCACATGACGGCTGTGATCAGGAGGGCCAATCACAGAGCCCTCCTGCCGAATCGAGATGCGCCGTGTCCGGGTGACACGCGTGCATCGGGATCGCATATATACACACATACACACACATACACACACACACACACACACACACACACACACACACACACACACACATATATATATACAGTGGCCGAGTGGGAAGTAGTTAAAGGACCCTGTTGATAAACTGGAGTCACTATTAAGGGCTTTCTTTTCTCTGGCCAGTTCAGCTATTCAGCCAGCTGTCGCAGCAATTGGAGTCTGCCAGTCCTTTAAAGTATATGGTCAGACAGCCTAACAAAGAGGATGGTGGAGGGTGTGGAATGCTGCCCGGCGGCGTTTCAAGCGAGCACATCAATGGTCGCCAGCACACCCTCTATGGGGAAACCCCAGCCTACCGCACCTCCGTACCATTCCAGATCCCCAAGTGTGGGCCAGATTTGGCATTACTACCCTGGGCCAAGTTATGCCCCAGTGTACTTTGCTAAACTTTGCAGATCTAAAGGCCAAATTTGACCTACCCCACTGGATGCAGTTCAGATGCACGCAATTACACCATGCCATCAGGGCTTAATTCCCGAGTTTGCCTTTCCTCCAGGCTGATCCCATTGAAGAGCTTCTAGCCCCCAGTGACCTGATTAAACCTCTCTCCACCCTCTATGGAGCACTCCTGGGCACTGACTCCCCCAAGTTGGAGAAATTATGGGAATCATGGCACAGACATACCCTCTCTGGACAGGGAGGGATGGGAAGACTGTCTTGACTATGGCCCCAAACTGGTCACCTCCTCCAAAGACAAACTCATTCAGTTTAAGTTTCTACACAGGGTATACTTTACACCCTAAAAACTGCATCGAATTTTCCCTAATGGGAACCCCGAGTGTCCCAGATGTATCGTACAAGTTGGAACGTTCCTACATATGTTCTGGGAATGTCCTGTGATCTCTGCCTATTGGATGAAAGTGTTCAAAAGTCATTAACTCTAGACTGCAACTATCTCTTCCGCTAAAACCTGAATTTGCCCTGCTGGGGGTCCATGAGAACGAACAACGCTCCCACCGCTCAAAATTTATTGAGCTGTTACCTTCTATTTTACGCAAAAAAGAGATGCTCCTTAAATGGATTGAGTCCCCCCCCCCCCATCTCCTCCTGGAAAGCAATGATTAAAGCTGCCCTACCTATGTATAGGATTACATGCAAAAACCGAGGTTGCCCGTGGAAATACAAGGAAGTATGGGCCCCTTGGACATCTACTTAATGGTCTCAAAGTAATCATATTCTATAGACTAACGGTATTTGCAATGCAACGGAGGGGTACAAATACCTTTTGTATTAGCACTGCATGCAGAAGTTTTCGCAACAATTTCACCCTTTGTGTATACATTGTGTACTTCCATGCTATGCTCTGTTCTGTACCAAATGGATATGCTGTAAATTTTCCTACGTGACAAAGCATCTTTTGTTAGAGGATGATCCTGCTGAAAACATAGCAGATATACCTTGAGCGCTGTGTGTTTGTTGATGCCTTGAAGGATTCAATACAGCAGGTTTCTCATTTTGGCTCTCCTGTCTGTACACATCCGCAGACTTCTGTGGCTTAAGAACAGATTAGCCAAACTTCCCTGTAAGAAGTTGACAGGGTTCCCCTTCCACGGGGAACGTTTGATCTGGACAAGTACATCCAAAAGATTTCCGGAGGAAAGAGTTCTTTACCTCCTGTAAAGAGAAGGACCAGGCGTCCCTCATTTAAAACCTCTGGGACTTCCTCAGGTATTTCAGCGCCAAGGCAGTCCCGCCGCCAACAGGGCGCTAGAACCAGTGCCAGAAAAAACCCTGGGTCCAGAACTCTTCTAAACCCGGCGCCAAGCCCTCTTTTTCAGGGGACGCTCCCACTTTATTGGGTGGGGGGGGAAGGCTGCTCAAATTTGTGGACATTTGGAGAACAGTGGTGCAGGACGAGGTGGGTCACCTCAACAGTGTCCTGCGATTACAAGCTGGAATTATGGAGGTTTCCTCCTCCAGAGGCTTTTAAGGTCCAATGTTCCTGCGGATCCTCCAAAAAGAAACTTATTGTTTCAAGCACTAGAGCAGTTGGTGTATCAGGGTTCCAGGTTCCGGTGTCCAAAAGAGGCGCAGGGTTTTATTCAAACCTGTTCACGGTTCTAAAACCAAATCGGGACATAAGGTCGAATTTGGACTAAAGATACCTGAACCAACATCTGTTAATCCAATCCTTCAGGATGGAGTCAGTCTGTTCGGTAGTAGCCTTCTTTAAGATGGGAGACTTCTTGGTCTCCATCGATATCAAGGACGCGTATTTACACTTGTCTATCTTTCAGCCTCATCAGAGGTTCCTGCAATTTGCAGTAGAGAACCTAATTTTCAGTTTGTGGCACTGTCCTTCAGGCTTGCCACAGCACCTCGGGTGTTTACAAAGATCCTAGCACCTGTAATGGGTCTTTTAAGAGCCCAGGGGATCTTGGTGCCTGCTCAGAGATGACTCACTACAGGCCCTGGAACACAGTGTAGCCTGCACAGTGTGGTATTTAGAAAACCTGGGCTGAGTCATAAATACCGACAAGTCAGCGTTGAGATCAGCTCAGTCAAGTATCTAGGTCTGATCCTGGATACGGTCCAGGCAAAGGCATTTCTGTCACTCATGAAGATCTGTACCCTGAAGGATCAGGTGCGTCAAGTAAGGGGCACCATGCAAAACACTCGATTTGGCTTCTGGGAAGGATGGTGTACTCCTTCGGGGCAGTTGCCTACACGCAATGCCTTTCCAGGCCTTTACAACAAAACATCTTGTCGGCTTGGAACAGAAGAGCACAAGCCCTGGATTACCCCATGTCCTTATCTCCCCGGGCACGCTTAAAGGGGTTGTAAAGCTTTGTGTTTTTTCACCTTAATGCATCCTATGCATTAAGATGAAAAAACACCTTGCAGGCTCATGGGTGTCCGCATGGAGCTTGGGGTGTTTTTTCAGTTTTGGGCCTGTGCGCCGTTCGGCGCCATGTTTTTTTTTTTATCTTTTCCTATGTTTTACATTGGTGTGCATGGCAGCCATCTTGCCATGGATTCTATGGCGCAGTTACATTGCGGCGGCCATTTTCTTGGAGCCGCGTGCGCTTTTCATGCTGTTTGACCTCTATCGCTGCTGGAACGGCGCGATTCTCCACAGCCTCCTCACTGCTCATTCGCGCTGAACAGCGCAGCACAAGCAGCTGAACCGAGTGGTCCTGGCCGGGTTGGTGAGTCCCCTGGGTAACCCCCCCCCACAGTCAGCGCAGCCAGAGGGTGGACTTTTATTTGCCAAATCTGAGTGACATGTTATGGAGTCTTGTTCAGCTGCTTCCCCATTCATGTCAGAGGCAACGCTGCTGCACCTGCGGCCCCCATGGACCAGTTGTCGGCAGTCCTGGAATCATTTATTGTCAGGATGGAAGCAGTGTGCGAGAGCAAGGGAGCTGTAAAGCGCCCTCTCCCCACACAATCTCCAGCAGGGGAGTGCTGTGATTCAGATATTGGCCCAGCTGCCACTCGGGACCCTAGCTCTGAATTTTTTTATGTTTTTGAACAGGACATTCCTTGTGAGAGACTCCTGCTCTGAGTCAGTACATGACAGGGCGCTTGTAAGTGAACTCATTGATGCTGTGAGGGACACTCAAGCTGAATGCTGCGGCACCTCAGGTGGAAGCTGTCTCATTTTGGTTCTTTTAAAGCCAAGCCTTCTAAAAAAGTTTTCCCTTATATGCCTTTCTTTGACAGGTTCACAGATCAGGTTTGGGAAAAGCTGCAGAAGACTTTTGCGCTCCCACGGCGCCTGTCTGTTAGGTACCCCTTTTGAGGCCCTGTTTAAAAAATGGGCTTCTCCAGTGGTCGACCCCCCCCCCCCCCCGGTCGCCCGTTTGAATAAAGCCACAACTCTCCCGATGGAGGGGACTCCTGACCTCCTGTCAGTGGGGTCCTTAAAGGCAGAAGTGGTGAGCAGAGCTATGTTCGCCTTCCTGGGATCCGCCTTACGTCCTATTGTAGCGGCGATCCTAGTGTCTGACACTCACGGGCAAAGATTTTGCACCAGACCGTGCAGGAGCATAATCTTCCTCCAGAAACCATTGCACTAGCCCACCAAATGGTGCCGGGTCTAGTGTATGTGTGCGATGCCACTTTGGACGCTGTACCCTTAATTTCTGGGGTCTCAGTGTCTGCTGTGGTGTTGCGTCGTCTTATCTGGTTAAAATGCTGGCCTGCTGACCTGGCCTCTAAGAAGCTCCTGACTGATTTGCCCTTTAAGGGCGGTAGGCTGTTTGGTGCTGCCCTGGATGACATTATTAACTATGTCACAGGGGGTAAGAGCACCCTCCTTCCTCAGACTACTAAGGGTAAGGAGCCCCGCCGTAAGCCGGACCCCTCCTTTCCAGCACAAAAAAGTGTTTTTCGTCAGTCTGAGCCCTTTGGGTAAAACCCCCCAGACTGACAAGAATGCGGCTGGTGGACAGAAGCGTCCCTGGGTGCACAAGCCGGCTACCAAGCCCGCCACCGCATGAAGTCTTGCCTCCGCCCGATTCGGGAGTGGGGAGGACGTATCCCTTCCCTCTGAGAAGTTGCAGACTCTTCAATCTGCGGTTCGAGTTCTGACGTCCCGAAAATGGTCGTCAATTCGTTTCTGCATGAGGGTCCTGGGTCTCATGGTGGCTTCCTTCGAGGCCGTTCCATATGCCCAATCACACTCGGGCCTTACAGAAGGAGATCCTGTCCACCTGGGACAAGCCCATGTTGTCACTGGATCATCGGATCCTGGTGAGCCACCAGGTCAAGGCGTCCCTGACGTGGTGGTTGAGATCACTGGCACTTCGGTCCGGAAGTCGTTTCTTCCTATCCAGTGGACGGTGATCACGACGGACGCCAGCCTTACGAGCTGGGGTGGAGTTTGGGGAGTCCTGTCAGCCCAAGAACTTTGGTCTCTGGCCGAATCCCGTCCTACCGATCAATGTTCTGGAACTCCGGGCAATCAGACTGTGTCTCTCCTCGTGGTTGGAGAGGCTACAGGGCCGCTCGATCAGGATCCAGTCAGACAACACCACAGCGGTGGCTTATGTCAACCATCAGGGGGGTACTCGGAGCTCAGCTGCGGCGTCTGAGGTCGCCCACATCCTAAGGTGGGCGGAAAGAAGCGTGCCGGCTCTGTCGGCCGTTTACATTCCGGGAATAGACAACTGGCAAGCGGACTATCTGAGCCGCCAGACGTTGGACCAGGGAGAATGGTCCTTACATCCGGAGGTGTTTCAACTACTTTGCCTGCGATGGGGCACGCCGGATGTGGACCTGTTGGCCTCTCGACTCAATCGCAAAGTGTCAAGGTTCGTGGCCAGGTCTAGGGACCCCTGGGCAGACGCCTCAGACGCGTTGGTTGCCCCGTGGGGTCAGTATCGCCTGATATACAGTGGGTACGGAAAGTATTCAGACCCCCTTAAATTTTTCACTCTATATTGCAGCCATTTGCTAAAATCATTTAAGTTCATTTTTTTTCCTCATTATTGTACACACAGCACCCCATATTGACAGAAAAACACAGAATTGTTGACCTTTTTGCAGATTTATTAAAAAAGAAAAACTGAAATATCACATGGTCCCAAGTATTCAGACCCTTTGCTCAATATTTAGTAGAAACACCCTTTTGATCTAATACAGACAGTCTTTTTGGGAAAGATGCAACAAGTTTTTCACACCTGGATTTGGGGATCCTCTGCCATTCCTCCTTGCAGATCCTCTCTAGTTCTATCAGGTTGGATGGTAAACGTTGGTGGACAGCCATTTTTAGGTCTCTCCAGAGATGCTCAATTGGGTTTAAGTCGGCTCTGGCTGGGCCATTGAAGAACAGTCACGAAGTTGTTGTGAAACCACTCCTTCGTTATTTTAGCTGTGTGCTTAGGGTCATTGTCTTGTTGGAAGGTAAACCTTCGGCCCAGTCTGAGGTCCTGAGCACTCTGGAGAAGGTTTTCATCCAGGATATCCCTGTACTTGGCCGCAATCATATTTCCCTCAATTGCAACCAGTCGTCCTGTCCCTGCAGCTGAAAAACACCCCCACAGCATGTATTGGACAGGTGATGAGCAGTGCCTGGTTTTCTCCACACATACCGCTTAGAATTAAGGCCAAAAAGTTCTATCTTTGTCTCATCAGACCAGAGAATCTTATTTCTCAAGTCGTCTTCCAGGACGGCACAATGAGAGATGACTGGCTCCACCTGACAGGAAACACAATCAATTCAAAGAGGTTAAAGCACCCGCCCCTCCCCGTGCTCCTCAGTTCTTGATTGTGTTTCCCCACAGCGAAACGGTTTATTTTTTTTTTTCCACAGACTGAAGGCCTGGGGCTGGAAGTCCCCCCCCCCCCCCGGGAGCTGAGCCGAATGCCTGGGAAGCCTCTGGGCCTAGCAGGACTCTATTTGTCCGTCCTGGGGGGTATCCCATTCCTTCTCAGGGAGGGCAGTTGAAGAGCCTCCCTGAGCACTGAAGCTCCCTAGGTGCGGGGCTGTACCCGGGACTTCAGGGGCCAGATATCCTCCTTCCTCCCTCCTACCTGTTTGGGTGTCCATCCTGGAGGGGGGGGCTGGCAGGTACCTCCGTCCGCTCGCGCGGTCTGTTTGCTTAGGGCGCAGGTGCATAGCATTGCGGCGCCATTTTCCCGGCGTCTAGGACATTCGTCCTCTAGCGTCAAGGATGACGCCATCGCGTGCCGCGTCATTTCCGGTTCCGGTCTCCGGCAAAATGGCGGCGGCCGGCTTCTGTTACCGCATTCAAAAACGGAGGGACGCCAGGAAGGAGGCGCCCTTTTTTCTCCACCAGTGGAACTGCGATCGGGAGCAGAGCATCTCACCTACATGGAGCATGAGGAGAGGCCGACTACGGCAGTGGCTACAGAGGAGACCACAGGGGGTGAGTCAACCCAGCCAGCAGGGGTCATGATGGGGGATGGTACCCCGACTCTTTCCCCTTGCCTGTCACAGGGTTCTTTTTGGTTGTTAATGTATTCCTGTGTACTCTTACATTGCAGGAGAGGACGTCACTGCCCGGGGGTTGCCAGTCGTTCCTCTAGAACCCCTGCCCGCTCCAAAAGATGCGGTTACTGTAACGAGAAATTACCCTCAACCCATTCCAAGCCCTTCTGTTTCAAATGTATCCAGAAGCTGGCTGGGAAGGAAACATCTCAGGTGATGAGACTTTCTCTCTGTCCAAACCCAGATGCTTGCCACCCTTAAGGATTTTCAAGCCTCCCTTAAAGCTAAGGAACCAGAGCCCCAGACAAGCAGGGAGGGCCCTTCCTCACAGGAGTTTTTCTCCTCAACCAGGAGAGGACACCCAGAATCCCTGAGATCCCTCCTGTCTCAGGACTCAGAGGCAGAGGAGGATTCGGAGATCCCTGATCAGGGACTATCCGATGAGGGCCTGATAGATAGTCAGGCTGAGGAGGAGGAAGAAGGCTCTAGGTCAGGAAGACACATCTTCTCAGCTGACGACATGGAAGGCCTCCTTGGTGCAATCTACACCTCTGAAGAAATTCAGGAGCCGACGGAACAGGTATCCGCACAGGATAGATTGTACCGAGGCTTGGTAAGGGCCCAACCCAGAACCATCCCGGTTCACCAGGCTCTCCATGATGTGATTCTTAGAGAGTGGAAGGAACCTGAGAGGAAGCTTCTGAAATATAAAACTTGGAAGCGTAGGTGCCCTTTTAAGGGGGAGGATGAGGAGAAACTCTTTAAGATTCCCAGATTGGACGCCTCTTTGGCACAGGTGTCAAAGCAATCCGACCTCTCCTTTGAGGACGCAGGTAATATCAAGGATCCTATGGATCGCCGTACTGAGACGACCTTGCGTAGAGCCTGGGAAGCCAATACGGCAGCAATGAGCCCCGCGCTGGCTTCAGCTTGTATAGCTAGGAACGCGGATACATGGATAACCAAACTAATAGAACATGTTTCCCGTGTGTCCAAGTCCAGGGTAGTCCTAGACTCTCTACAGGTAATAGGTAGCGCAGTGGCATACCTAGCAGATGCTGCAGTTGAGACCGTGCGAACCACCGCAAAAACGGGTGCCCTCGTAAACTCGGCTCGCAGAGCCGTATGGGTCAAAACATGGGATGGGGATAACGCATCCAAGGCCCGCTTATGTGGACTCCCATTTGAGGGCTCACTCCTTTTTGGTACAGGGCTGGACCAAGCCCTATCAAGATCTACCGAAAAGGGCAAAAAGTTCCCCACTAAACCTAAAAGGGACCAAAAAAGATTTTTTTCGAGGCCCCCAGGGTAGAAATCGTTTCTCGAGCAAGAAGCCTGCCGGTAATAGGAAGTGGGGCGTTGGAAAGGATAAGCAGAAAGGAGGTATCCTCTTTTCCAACCAAAAGTCAAATGAAAAAGACTTTAAGTGACGTAAGGGTAGGGGGAAGACTTTCCCAATTCCTTTCCAGGTGGGAGAGTATTACCCAGAGCCCTCATATTCTCAACATTATAAAGGAGGGCTACAGGCTGGAGTTTCTTCATCCCCCCCCCCCCCCCTCAAAGTTCCTAGTAACGCATCTCCCCAGGGACCCCCTCAAGGCAGCAGGTCTTCTGCAAAACATTTCAGAACTAGCAGAACAGGGAGTTGTAGTCCCGGTACCTGCGGGACAACGCGGACTGGGGGTCTACTCCCACATCTTCGTTGTCCCAAAGCCGTCAGGCAAGTACCGGTTGATAATAAACCTGAGACCCCTGAATACCCCCTTGCATCACAAGAAATTTCGCATGGAAAGCATATACACCCTCAGAAGACTCCTTCTGAAGGAGGTATACATGGTAACGATCGACTTAAAGGACGCCTACCTTCACGTCCCGATCTTTCCAGGACATCAAGCCTTCCTCAGATTCGCAATCGGGTCTCCTCAGGGGATTCAACACTGGCAGTTTGCTGCCCTCCCCTTTGGACTGGCTTCCAGCCCAAGGGTATTTACAAAAATCATAGCAGAGGTGGTTGCCTTCCTACACCTAGAGGGTATAACGATAGTCCCTTATCTCGACGACCTTTTACTTTACAACCAGAGTCGAGATCTCCTCCTCGCAGACCTGGCCAAGGTTGTGAGTACCTTGGAATCCCTGGGTTGGATCATCAACCGAGAGAAGTCCTCGATGATCCCGGACCAAAGAAAGATTTACCTGGGTTTCCTGATAGACTCCTTACAAAGGAAGCTTTGTTTACCCCAGGAGAAGGTCCAGGGCCTCATAACAGCGGTCAGGTCTCTGTTGGAGGTAAGGGAGTCCTCTTTCAGAGGCATCATGAGGGTACTGGGTCTAATGACCTCTTGTATACCTGCGGTTCCGTGGGCTCAGCTCCACTCCAGACCCCTCCAACAATTCCTCTTATCCTCCTGGGACGGAACAAGAGGAACATTGGACCACAGAATCTCCATCCCAGAGGTAGTAAAGGACTCTCTGAGCTGGTGGCTTCTTCCTCAGAAGTTGCAGGTGGGTCATCTATGGACTCAGACAGACCCCCTCAGGATAACGACGGACGCAAGCTCCTGGGGTTGGGGGGCCCACTTAGGCGAACTCCGAGCCCAGGGTTCCTGGAGTCAGGATCAGAGACACGCCTCCTCAAACTTCCGGGAATTATTGGCGGTCGGGGAGGCCCTAAAAGCGTTCGAGGAAAGGATCCGAGACCGGGAGGTCCAGATCCTCTCCGACAATGCGACCACGGTGGCCTTCATAAATCATCAGGGGGGGAACCAGGTCTCCCTCTCTGCTGACCTTGTCTCTAGGGATTCTGGGCTGGGCAGAGCTTCGGATTGCCTCTATTACGGCAGTACACATAAAGGGAAGGTACAACATAGAGGCGGACTATCTAAGCCGTCATCGGATTCTCCAGGGGGAATGGGAGCTGAACCCAGAGGTGTTCAACCTGGTGTGCCAGCATTTTGGAAGGCCAGAAATAGACCTCTTTGCCCGCAAGGAGAACAGGAGAGTAAGAAGATTCTTTTCCCTGTCCCGGGAGTGGGGCTCAGGGGGGGTGGATGCACTGGCTCAGGTATGGAGTTTTCACCTGGCTTATGCTTTTCCCCCTCTGAGTCTCATTCCAAGAGTCCTACAAAAACTAGGTCTCTCAGAGACCAGACTCATTCTAATTGCTCCTTGGTGGCCCAAGAGAGCCTGGTTTCCCGCTCTACAGAACGGGTCCGTAGCACCTCCCCTCCATCTACCAGTTCGGGTGGACCTTCTTCGGCAGGGACCAGTCTTTCACCCAGATCCCAGCTTCTTCAAGCTGACGGCCTGGTGCTTGAGAAGCAGAACCTGCGGGAAAGGGGATGTTCCGAGAGAGTGATTAACACTCTCCTCTCAAGTAGAAAAGAAGTCACCAGACGTATCTACAGGAAGGTGTGGGGAGTCTTCTCTCACTGGTGTCTAGTGAGAAAGGTATCCCAGCAAGAAACCTCGGTCATCCTGGACTTTCTCCAGGATGGCGCCGACTTAGGTCTCGCTACCAAGACTCTAAGAGTACAGGTAGCAGCCTTATCGTATTTTTTGGACAAAAAGTTATCACTGGACCCTCTAGTTAAAAGATTTCTAATGGCCAGGGATAGATTGTCCCCGGTGCGGATCTCTAGAGTCCCGCCCTGGGACCTTACGTTAGTTTTGGAACAATTAACTAAGGCTCCGTTTGAGCCACTAGAAGATATTTCAGTTAAATTACTGACATTTAAGTTTGCTTTTCTTCTGGCAATTACTACAGCCAGAAGAATAGGCGACATGCAGGCTCTGACGATTAAAGAGCCTTTCTTTAGTTTATTCGAGGACAGAGTTATTCTTAGGCAGGACCCCCTGTACCTCCCTAAGGTAGTGTCAAAGTTTCATAGATCACAAGAAATTATTCTTCCTTCCTTTTGTTCAAATCCACAGAATGAAAGAGAGGCCTCCTTTCATTGTCTGGATGTCAGACGGTGTCTGCTAGCTTATCTGGATAGAGTGGGTGAATTTAGGAAATCCAGCCATTTACTAATTAATTTTTTTGGACCGAAAAAGGGCCAACAGGCATCTAGAGCATCCATATCTAGATGGATCAGACAGACAATCTCCATAGCTTATGACCAGGCTGGTAAGACAGCCCCGAAAGTTAAAGCTCATTCTACTCGCTCTTTGGCAACCTCCTGGGCAGAAAGAGCCGGAGCTTCGGTGGAACAGATCTGTAAAGCGGCGACTTGGTCAAGCCAGAATACATTCCTATGGCATTACAGAGTGGAGTTGCTGTCACCTCAGGACCTGTCCTTTGGTAGAAAGGTCCTGCAAGCAGTCGTCCCACCCTAAGGTAGGCCTGAAGCTACTTGCTTCTCTCTCATTGTGCCGTCCTGGAAGACGACTTGAGAAAGTAACCAGTTACACTTACCGGTAACGGTGTTTCTGGGAAGTCTTCCAGGACGGCAGGCCTACTTCCCACCACTTTGGTTGATACATTGGTTTGTATAGAGTTATTTGGGTGTGTGTTTTCTCTCTCGTGCACTGGTGTGGGTCTGTACTTTTTCATAACTGAGGAGCACGGGGAGGGGCGGGTGCTTTAACCTCTTTGAATTGATTGTGTTTCCTGTCAGGTGGAGCCAGTCATCTCTCATTGTGCCGTCCTGGAAGACTTCCCAGAAACACCGTTACCGGTAAGTGTAACTGGTTACTTTCTCACCATCTTGGAGTCCTTCAGGTGTTTGATAAAAAAAAAAAAAACTCCATGCAGGCTTTCATGTGTCTTGCACTGAGAGGCTTCCGTCGGGCCACTCTGCCATAAAGCCCCGACTGGTGGAGGGCTGCAGTGAGGGTTGACTTTCTACAACTTTCTCCCATTTCCAGACTGCGTCTCTGGAGCTCAGCCACAGTGATCTTTGGGTTCTTCTTTACTTCTCTCACCAAGGCTCTTCTCCCCCGATAGCTCAGTTTGGCCTGGACAGCCAGCTCTAGGAAGGGTTCTGGTCGTCCCAAATGTCTTCCATATAAGGATTATGGAGGCCACTGTGCTCTTAGGAACCTTAAGTGCAGCAGAATTTTTTTTGTAAACTTGACCAGATCTGTGTCTTGCCACAATTCTGTCTCTGAGCTCTTCAGGCAGTTCCTTTGACCTCATGATTCTAAATTGCTCTGACATGCACTGTGAGCTGTAAGGTCTTATATAGACAGGTGTGTGGCTTTCCTGATCAAGTCCAATCAGTATAATCAAACACAGCTGGATTCAAATGAAGGTGTAGAACCATCTCAAGGATGATCAGAAGAAATGGACAGCACCTGAGTTAAATATGAGTGTCACAGCAAAGGGTCTGAATACTTGGGACCATGTGATATTTCAGTTTTTCTTTAATCTGCAAAAAATGACAATTCTGTGTTTTTCTGTCAATATGGGGTGCTGTGTGTACATTAATGAGGAAAAAAATATGAACTCGAATGATTTTAGCAAATGGCTGCAATATAACAGTGAAAAATTTTAAGGGGGTCTGAATACTTTCCGTACCCACTGTATGCTTACCCTCTGCTGCAGTTGCTTCCTCGCCTGCTTCACAGGGTGGAGGCTGAGGGGATTCCGGTGATCCTCCGTTCCGGATTGGCCACGGCGTCATTGGTATGCCGATCTTGTGCGCCTCGTCGCGGACGTTCCTTGGCAACTGCCAATGAGGGAGGACCTTCTGTGTTAAGGTCCTATACTTCATCCTGCTTTACAGTCGCTGGCTTTAACGGCATGGCTATTGAAAGCCAGGTGCTGAGGGACCGAGGTCTCTTGGATTCGGTCATCTCGACCATGCTGAGGGCACGGACATCTTCCTCCAGGAAGATCTATCACCGTACCTGGAGGCCTTGCATCGCTCTGTGCGAGGAGCTGGCTTGGCGTCCACGGACGTATTCCGTTCCCAGGATTCTGCTGTTCTTACAGCGTGGTGTGACCCAAAAGCTGGCCCTAAGTACCATCAAGGGTCAGATTTCGGCCTTGGCTGTCTTCTTTTAATGACCGCTAGCGGGCCATTCCTTGATTAGCACCTTTTGTGCAGGGGGTTTGCCATGTGCTCCCCCTATCAAACCTCCTCTCCCTCCCTTGGGACCTGAATTTGGTGTTCTAGGTTCTAACAAGAACCTCCCTTTGAAAACATCAGAGATATCCCTCTCAACCTTGTCTCCAGAAGGTGGCTTTCCTGGTAGCCATTACTTCTGTCAGACGGGTGTCTGAGTCTGGCGGCATTGTCTTGCAAACCGCCTTACTTGGTCATCCATAAGGATAAGGTTGTGTTGCGTCCGTGACCTTCTTTTCTCTCGAAGGTGGTCTCGGCCTTTCACCTTAATGAGGACATTGTTCTACCGTCCTTGTGTCCTCATCCTTCGCATCCCAGAGAGTTTGCGCTTCACACGCTAGACGTGGTGCGTGCCTTTTCCGGTGTACCTGTGTCTGTTACTGCTCCCATTCGGAAGTCTGACTCACTGTGTCTGTCTGGTCCACAACAGGACCAAGCGGTGTCGCCTGCCACCATTTCTAGATGGATCAGGCAGACCGTCATACAGGCCTATGCCCTTAAGGGGCGGGCGCCTCCCTTTCCGGTTACCGCGCATTCCACCAGGGCAATTGGTGCTTCCTGGGCTTTCCGACATCAAGCGTCGGTTGCACAAGTGTGCAAGGCGGCGACTTGGTCGTCCGCACATACCTTTTCTAAGTTTTACAAGGTTGATGTGGCTGCATCTTCTGATGCTTCCTTTGGCCGCAAGGTGTTGCAGGCAGCTGTTTAATTTTGCAACTCCTCCGTTGAGGAGCTCTGCTTGTTTGGAGTGAAGTTTGGTTTTTCCTTAATACTGCTCCCACTCCTCTTCTTTGACACTGCTTTGGGACGTCCCACTTGTCAAGTATGAAGAGGCTGTGTCCGTCCATGGACAGTAAGAGAATAGGATTTTTGTACTCACCGTAAAATCCGTTTCTCTGACGTCCATGGACTGACACAGCACCCCACCCTTCCTTTTTAAGGTTTATACTGCTTTGTTACGAACCGAAGGCTGCTGGCTGCAGGTAGGAGGGTTATGTCCGGAGGGACCGCCCCTGGGCGGGGCTGTTAAGCTCTGGTTTTGGAATGTATGTTGTAACATCTAACATTCTGCCTAGCCTTCTATGAGCAGGGACATAAACCCACTTGTCAAGTATGAAGAGGCTGTGTCAGTCCATGGACGTCGGAGAAACGGATTTTACGGTGAGTACAAAAATCCTATTTTTTTTCTACAGTTGGCTGTGGAAATCAGATTCGCCTTGAGTACAATCGGATCAGATTTCGGCCTTGTCTGTATTCTTCCAAAGGCCCTTGGCCTCCCTTTCACTGATCTGATCCTTTATGCAGGGGGTAACTCGTTTACTCTCCCCCCCCCCCATTATGTCGCCTATGTGTCCTTGGGACTTAAACCTAGTACTGTCTGTCAGAAACAACTGTTTGAGCCTATCTAGCAAACTATTAGTCTTGCTGTCCTGCAAGCTAGCCTTCCTGATGGCCATCACCTCGGCTAGAAGGGTGTCGGATTTTGCAGCCCTTTCATGCAGGGATCCATACTTGATGCTTCACCACGACAGGGTCATGTCATGACCTGTTCTATCCTTCTTGCCTAAAGTGGTGTTGGCCTTTCATTTGAATCAGGACACTGTTTTTTGCCTTTTTTTTTTTTTTATTTTTTTTCTCTCAGCCAGAAGTGAACTTCTTGGCTGTAGAACAGGCAGTCAGTTTTTGTCTAGATCTGCGGAGATCCTAGGATCAGGCTCCTTTTTGGGCTTCCCTAACCCCCCCCCCCTTTTTGAAGTGCTACTCCAATATGTTTTGTGCTTTTGTGGGCTTTTCAGCATTAGGCCTCGGTTTCCCAGGTCTGTAAAGCTGCCACCTTGTCTAATGCACATAGGTTTGCCTGGTTTTTACCTGGTGGATTTTCAGATTCTGGACTTCGTCAAAAAGTTCTCCAGGCAGTTATGCAATGACTTTTTTTTTTTTTTTTTTTTTATTGTTCCTCTTTTATTTCTGCTAAAAAAAAGTTTTTCCATGGGTGGCCCTCTAAGCTTTCCTGTTGCTCGTGGGGTTGCTTTTGGACATCGCGGTGGTCTAAGAATTTACGTGTTAAGTGTTTTTTTGTTGTGCTTTCAAAATAACACGTCATACGTACTTTGTGCAGTTGTTTTGCACAGAGCAGCCCAGAGCTTCCTCTTCTCGGCTTCCTCTTCGGTGCTCCTGGCCCCTCCCTCCTGTTGTGTGCCCCCACATCAAGCAGCTTGCTATGGGGTAACCCGAGCCAAGCTACAGCTTGGCTCAGCCCTGCCCCCTTTCTCTCCTCATTGGCTCACTGACTTTGACAGCAGCGGGAACCAATGGCACCGCACTGCTGTCTCAGCCAATAAGGGAGAGTCCAGGACAGCCGAGCCTCTCATGCAACATCACTGGATCTAGATGGGGCTCGGGTAAATGAGGGGGACCGATTCACAAGTTTTTATTTGTATTTTTTTTATTTTTTTTGTTTTTTAATAGAGATTGCATTAAGATAAAAAAAAAAAAAAAAAACCTTCATACTTTTACAACCACTTTTACTCTTGTGTGTGTGATTAAGAAACAACTGGGATTTCTGACTTACCTGAAAGATCATGCCTGTACCATTCCTGGAGTACATCACGGGACACGGATTCCTCCCCAATTGTTTCACTCTATTGTTTGCTGACAAAACTGGGGCAATGCTGGGAGTGGGAGGAGTTGTGCAGGGCTGGGCCAGACTTTGCTGTTTGCCAGTGTCCAATCACCTTGAGGTGGAATGTAACCTAATGGAATGGTCTTAGAATTTTAAAGTGATTGTAAAGTCTTTGTTGTTTTTATAGAAAAAAAAAAACCAAACATGTTATACTTACCTGCTCTGTGCAGTGGTTTTGCACAGAGCAGACCGGATCCTCTTCTTCTCGGGTCCCTCTTCTGTGCTCCTCCCCTCCTGTTCAGTGCCCCACAGTAAGCAGCTTATGGGGGCACCTGAGTCCATTCAGACACTGAGCCCTGACCCGCCCCCCCCCCCTCCCTGATTGGATAGCTGACTTTGACAGCAGCAGGAGCCAATGGCGCCGCTAATGTGTCTCAGCAATTCCGGAAGGAGAATCTCGGACAGCTGAGACATCACTGGGCCTCAGGTAAGTATTAGGAGGCTGCTGCACACAGAAGGCTTTTAATCTTCATGCATAGAATGCATGAAGATTGACCACCTGCCTTTACAACCCCTTTTTAAGTGTCCTGTGATGTACTGCAAGAAATTGATTTTACAGATCTCTAAGAACTGTTATTTGTAAACCTTTTGGATTCATACGATTGTATCAAAAATTTTCAAATTATATAGTTTAAGAAAAGCATAGTTTAGTGCAGGGGTCTCCAAACTGCGGCCCAAGGGCCAGATGTGGCCCTTTGCTAGCCTTTATCTGGCCCTTGGGGCACTATTTCTTCCACCGATACCAATGATGGGATACTATTTCTCCTATTAATAGGGACACTACTCCTATTTACCACCAACCCTGAGGCCATATTTATTCTAACTCATGCCAAGTCCATGACATTTTCTGCCCCTGCTGGCCACAATCCGGCCCTCCTAAACTCTGAAGGACAATAAACTGGCCCTTTGTTTGAAAAGTTTGGAACCCCCTGGTTTAGTGAATGTACAGAATACTGCTTTCCCATTCGATTTGCATTTAATTTTACTTTTTTCTTTTTTTAGGTACACTGTATTAGTACAGAATTTACCATGAGGAAGCATGGGGGTGAAAAGGGTGTTCCCTTCCGAATTCAGATAGATACCTTCAAAGAGAATGAAAATGGAGAGTACACAGAACACCTGCATTCAGCCAGCTGTCAGATTAAAGTCTTCAAGGTATGCCACTAAGCCAGCAGCTATCTTAAAGTGAATGTAAACCTCAGACATGAAAATGAAAAAAGCACATCTTTCTGTACTTTGTACTTGTCACTCTCCAAAGCACTGATGGCTATTTCTCTGTGTTCACTGGCTCCTCTGTTCTCAGCGTGACTCAGTTATTGCAGCTTTTCCTACTACCAATGAGTTAAATAGTGATGGGGGAGGGAGTGCAGCACTCAGCCTGTGAGTGTTATCCAAAGCTGTACTTGTTCTCTGTACTGTTAAAGGTGGAGGGGGTGTCCCTTCCCTCCAGTCAGGGCTCAGAGCTGTTGGCTCTAAGAAGACTTCAGATCCCTGCCCCCTTGCTGATAAAACTAAAGAGAAATACTTCTGTGTGTTTTTTTCAGAACAATCCACAGGAAAAATGGCTGCAGATACACAGCTACAACTACTGTAGGAGGCTTTGTTTCATATGTGTATCACCTAATGCCAGTCACTTCACTGGGTAGAAGAAAGGGTTTGCAGCTGGATTTTTTTCGTGTTTTGAAGAATTAGAATGGTTTAGATTGTTGGTGTGTAAAGTATTAAGAAAAATGTGTCCAGTGTATGTATTCTCATTATGCTATCCAGCGGACTAAATGATTTGGAGTGCACGAATATAATGGTCAAATCCATGGACAAGGATACTTGGGTGACTTGATATTCTGACTGTCTGTTGGGCAACCCTTAGACTCCTTTCACACTGAGGCGCTTTGCAGGCGTTATAGCGCTAAAAATGGTGCCTGCAAAGCACCCTGAAAAAGACACTCCATTCACTCCAGTGTGAAAGCCTGAGGGCTTTCACACTGGAGCAGTGCGCTGGCAGGACATCAAAGTCCTGCCAGCAGATTCTTTGCAGGGCATTAGGAGCAGTGAATACACCGCTCCTAAAGCGTCCCTTTAGGGCAAAACCGCTGGCTGTAGCGGCGCTTTTAACCCTTTTTCGTTTACTAGCGGGGGTTAAATCGTCCCGCTAGCGGCCGAAAAGTACCGCATAACGACGGTAAAGCGCCGCTAAAAATAGCAGCGTTTTACCGCTGGCGCCAGGGCGCTGTGATTGTGAAGGCACTCTTATGTGTAGCTGGGCCTTCATCTCCTGCAAGGTCTGAGAGCTTTTGCTGTGACAGTTCAAGTGGTTTGCTCCCTATGATAGATGAATCGGTGTACTACTTTTTACCATACTCTGCTCCTTGGAAACAATGCATCGCCATCTAGCTCCTCTCTACTGCTAGTCTTTACTCAGAAGTAGGATTCTGCACCTGGGTGCTCCTCTCCTATATGACAGGATGTATCTATCCCTCAATGATCTTGTGCTTCTGTAGTTTTGTCGGTAGGTAAAATACCCTGGAATCCTGCTGCTGGTACCCCTTGAGTAGAGAGACCTTTATGGAACCTGAGAGTTGGGCATTCCTTCTGTGGCATATGTGCAGTCTGAGGAAGCCTGTAAGCTTTTTCCATACTCCTCAATTGGTACTGCTTTGGGATGTCCCAGCACTTGCTGATTGCCTGTGTCTCTCAATGGAGATAGAAAAGATAAGATTTTTGTTATTGTCCATTGGGTGACAAAGGTCACACCTCAGTTTTGTGAGAAAGCAATGTGCAGGGCCAGCAAAACAGAGTAGTGCTGGGTAGAGGAAGGATTATACAGAGGCTGGCTTACAATTTATTTGTTTTTTCAGTGTCCCACCCTCCTGTAGGTGACTCTTTTTAACCTGTCTGTTTCTGAATTCCGGTGTGTCTGGATGGACTCTCAAACATTTTACAGCAAGTTTTTATTGCATTAGTTGAAATGAAAAGTTGAGACCTTGTAAGTTTTCAATCACATGTATTAGCTTGGATATCTTGCTTCACGCCAGCAATTTATAAAGGCTAAATCTAGGAAATTCTCCATTCATTGTGACAACTGGTTTGACTACTATTCTACAAAATCACTCTTTTCTTGCCAGACGTAAGCTTTTGGCCTTGGGCACATTTTCTTCGTTTGAATATAAATGACACTTCTCCAGTCTAGAGCCTTCAATACTGCAGTAAATTGACTCCTTCCAGTCAAGTATGTGGAACAAAGGCACTGTACAGGCTCCTGTAATGGAAGCTGCTTATCCTTCTACCTATCTGCCTACTGTGCGTGAAAGTTCTTCTATATCATGCATTCAACTTTATTTCTGTGGAGGTGTTATCTGCCATTTTAAAAATACTCACTTTATACATAATTAACCCTTTTACTCTGTTATATAATCACTATAGATGCATACAGTTTTTTGTTTTTAGTACAAAGGAATACCTACTTCCCTAACGCGTGTAAATATGCACAGTTGTATCCTACAAGCAAAGGGTGACTAGTTGGTAATCGCTGAATAAAGATATTGGCTCTATATCTAAACCAATTATTTTCCGTGTGGATATAGTAGAAAATCAAACTTTTTTCACTGGGAGAGTTTACTTCACTTCTTGCTGCAGAGATATAACAGAGTAGATCTCCCCAAAGTGAGAGGCTATACCAGCTTAGCGGTCACGTAGAGAAAGAGTTACCGCTCAAGGCAGAAGATGTAAATGATGAACCTCTTCACCAGATCAATTCACGGGTGCTGGCAATGCATATAGTAATGCAAAATAAAGGGGAAATGTCTGGACAGCCGCACTCCAAAAATATTGCTTTTTATTCTAAAAATAAAATCACAGCAAACAGGATACCAACTGATGCATTTCGCACCAAAACGTAGTGCTTAATCATATCTATCACTAAGCTATGTTTGAGCACTAAGTTTTGGTGCAAAACGCGTCAACTGGGTATCCTGTTTGCTTTGACATGTATTGCTGTGCTTTTTATTGTAAAAATAAAATCTATTTTTGGAGTGCCGCTGTCCAGACATTTCACCTTTATTTTGCATTAGCTTAGCTGTCACGAACAGGTGTTTATAGTGTAAGACCCCCCCCTTGCCATTTACAGGAAGTTTGAGATCTTGTTAACAATATTGTTTGCACTGAAGGTAAGCTGCTTATGTATTCATCAAATGCTCAATTTTTATTGCCTATGTTGTGCGTGTTTGTAGAGAGCTCAAGATAGAGATGCACGCATACATACGCACAAAAAAAAAAACATAAACAAACATACTTGCATTTTTATATTAAACGTTGGAGAATGCAATAAGCGGGACTCTAACATTAAAGTGGATGTAAACTTTTCTTTTTTTAAGGCTTGCACATTTCATGTCATCTGTGCCCATTCTTGCCACAAAGAGTTAATCCAGCTCTGAGCAGTCCTCCCTTTTTTTTTTCAATGAGATAAAAACTGACACACAGAGAAATAGTCAGTTCTTCCCCCTTGCTGTGAGTGACAGGTGATTTACATATCTCATACAGGAGCCTGAGAGAGGCATTCTGTGTACTTCAGATCCCCTCCTCCTTTCTTCTCCAGCTCTCACAGGATTGGCTGCTCCACACCTCAGCATGATTGGGCATGCTGAAGTCGTGACTTTTCTGGGTTTTGACTGGATGTTGGTGATCATAGCAAAAGTTCAGTGTAATACACAGGAGAAAATGCATGTCGACAAGGGGAGTGTAGAGGTGGGCGGGGAAGTATACTGATATCACAACTCCACCCACCGAGCTCCGGACAACAGACCCACCCACAGAACCTGCAGTTTTTTGGGTCTCATGACAGAGGTGAGACATTTGACAGGTAAGGATACGTGCAGGAGGCATGTATATCCTTATAGATCAGCACTATGGCAGTAGTTTAGGAAGTATGAGAGTGGGTTTACATCCACTTTAGGTCTCGTAATGCAAACAAAAGCACAAGTGCACTTTGGGCATACAAGCCCAAGGCACATCAGTCCAATTCAGTGTACGTGTGTGTGTGTGTGTGTGTGTGTCAGGAGTCGGAGTACCCGGAGGAAACCCACACAGGGAGATCATGCAAACTTCATGCAGCGTCTGCCGTGGTTGGGATTTAAACTGACTATCCTAGTGCTGTCAGTCGGAAGTGCTAACTGTTTAGCCGCTGTGCATAGAAAATAATTTTTAAAAAGCATTTCACCATAAGAAAAAACTTTTTATTTTTTTTCTTCAATAATTTTGTATTTGTATTTAAGAAATTAGTTTTTTGCCAAATTAACATGCCCATAACAGGAGTGTAAAAAGTGCTCTAGTCCTTAGGAGGTAGGAGAGCTGAGGTTGTTTTCCATTCAGTCTTCCTATTTTAGGAAGCTTAAAAATTGATGCTCATACTAAAGAATGAGGACTTTAAGTTTCTTTATGGCCCTGTTCACACAGGCTACATAGTACATGGTGTGATGAACCCCGGACCATCATTAAAGTAGGTTTCTCTTATCGTCCATGGACCGACGCAGCTCTCATACTGATTACATGTGGGTATATGTCCTTGCTCGCAGGAGAAGACCTAGGCAGAATGTTAGAGGTTAAAACATTCTAGAACAAGCCAGAGCTGAACAGCCCCGCCCAGGGGGGCGGTCCCTCCGGACATTACCCTTCCACCTGCAGCTAACAGCCTCAGTTTTTTTTCTGCCTAGCAGAAGAAGACATGGCTCTCTCAGGAGCCAGTCTCCTGGAAGATTTTACTTTTAAATTTTATTCCTTTGGGAATTTTATTATTTTATTTTTGAGACCTTCAATCAATTGTCGGCTGGGCAACAGGTTGGGTACACTGGTATCCTCGTAGTCTTCCCTGTCCGACCATTGAACGTGCTGATCCTCGCCTTGTGTGCGTGAGACTCAGTTCACGACATACCCCATGGCTCCAGGGGTGGCCGGGTTGCTTTCATGCTCCCGCCGTCCTCTCAAGATCGAACAGTACCTACTGTATCTTTCGCGGTGGACCGGGCCGACAGCTACGCAGTACGACTCTGTGATAGGTCTGTCTGAAACAAGCCAGTGGGTCCCTCTATTGGCACCGGGGGTATTCTCCAAGGTGCTTGCGGGACGGGTAAGTAGTCTCTCCTGCTGCAAGGTGAGTACATGCTGGCTGTGTTTCTGTGTGTGTGGGGGGTTCTCCCTGTCTCCCCCCTGTTATGCTGCTCTCTGCACCCTGTTGTGCTGTGTGGGGATGCTTGGGGGGTCACTCTGCCCTGGGGGGGGCCGCTCCATGACTGTTATTTTGCTTGGGAAGTGTTCTGGGGGACTGGCTGTGTTTTTTTTTTTCTGTGCGCCATTGGCGCTGTTTTATTTTTTAAAAAGTGCGCCATTGGCGGCCATTTTGCTGGGGCTTAATACAGTTATACTGGTGCCCGGCGGCCATTTTCTTGTAGCCGCGGCACTTTTAGTTTAGTTTTCGGCCTCTAGCAGCGCTGCTGAACGGCGCGAAATGCACACATTCTCAGATTCTTCACCTCAGGCTGCACCCGCACTACAGCGCGACTCATACAGCGCTACAGCGCGACTCATACAGCGCGGCTCATACAGCGGTACCGAGCGGTCCCTAGGGGTGGTGAGTACTCCAGGTATCCCCTCAGCCCCAGCACGGCCTGTGGGTGGGCTGTATTATTCACTGTAATGGTGAATAAGGTCTCAGAGGGTGGCAATATTGGAGTCTGGTTCACCTGTTTCTTCACACTTAGAGACAACTGGCAGTGCTCCTGCACCTGCGGTCCTTAGGGACCAGTTGTCGGCAGTCCTGGAATCATTAATCTGACCAGGAGGAAGCGGTGTGTGAGTGCAAGGGAGCGAAAAAGCCCCGCTCCCCACCCTTTTTCCACCAAAAAAAAAAGGGTGTGTGCGCTGATTCAGATATGGGCCTAGCCACTACCGCTCAGGACCCTAACTCTGAATATATTTGGTTTTGAACAGGACATTCCTGGCAAGGAAGACTCCAGTTCTGTGTCAGTAAATGACAGGGCGCTTGTTTTGTGAACTCATTGATGCAGTGAGGGACACTCGCAAGCTAAATGCTGCGGATGTAGAACCTCAGGTGGACAGTCTCCTCTGGTTCCTTAGGGCCAGGCCTTCTAAAAAGTTTTTTTTTTTTTTCCATATGTTCCTTTCTTAATTCAATCTTATTTTATTTGTTTATGCAATGAAACGACAGAAAAAGACATACATTGTCTTAAACATTACAAACATTAATAGGATACATCCTCAACAGGCATCATGTGTGTCAGAACAGAGCAGGGCTAAGTACCATCAGATGAAGGTATACACAAACCTATTTGGAGAGTATGAAGTAGGGTCACTCAACGGGTTGTAGGTAGTAGGTAAATTGAAGCCCTGGTACGTTATCCTACTGGGTTCTTAGAGGTGTATTTATGTGTAGAGAGAAGAGAGTCAGAGTCAGGGGCAAATAGTAGGGGTACACAGATAGGGGACAGGGATCAGAATCACTCCATCAAGGTCCGAGAGTGGTCTCGTCCAGGGCACACTCCGCCCAAGAGATAAACTCCGAGGAGTACCGAAACACGGACCACGAAGTCCATGTGAGAGAGAACTGTTCACTTTTGTCATTTTCCTCCGCCACCAGGCGCTCAAGGTCCCTAATGCGGTCCACCTCAACAGCCCAATCCCCCAGGGAAGGCATGGTTGCCGTTCTCCAATGACGGGGAATCACTACCCTGACCGCCGCCAGAAAGTGTCGCAAGACATCATTTCTGATGGATTTAAATGATCCTGGGATAATAGACAAGAGAGCCACCTCAGGTGAAGGGTGGATAGAGGTCGCCATCAATTTGCAGTAGTGTGAAAATCCGCTGCCAGTACTTCCGCACAGGAGGGCACTCCCACCAGATGTGGAGCATGGTTCCCCGGGAGCCGAGGCACCGCCAGCAGGCATCCGACACCTCCGGATTGAAGTGGTGAAGAGCTGATGGACATCTGTACCATCTTGTTAACAGTTTAAACCCCTTCTCCTGGGTCTTGGTGGCTATGGACAATTTGTGCGTCAGGGTAAAACATTTCTGCCAGTCAATAGGGGAGATAGTGTGACGGAGGTCTGTCTCCCAGGCCACCGTAAACGGTGGGAGGCCAGGGGAGTAAACATCGAGCAGAAGGGAGTATAGTTGCGATACAACATGCGTTGGAGGTTCCACCTGCAGGAGCAGTTCCTCGAATCCCGTCGGTTCAGCAAGAATGTCTGTAATAGATGGGAAAGTCCGGATGTAGGAGGCAGTCTGTTGCCTCCGAAGCCACTGCATGGGGTGACGGGAGGTCAGACCGGTAGAGGTATCTGACCTCAAAGTGGGGTCTGCACGAAGGACCTGGGCAAGTCGCCTATGATCCTCTCTTCGCCATGGTCCGAATCTTGCTACCGACATAGCTGGCGGAAAGGCCGGGGTCCCAAAGAAGGGAGTCATAGGCCCCATGCGGTTTGATAAGCCCCTTCTGGACAGCATGCGTTCCCAAATCTGGATCGTTTGATGGGTAAGGTCATTAAGAGGGCCCGAACCCCCCCGTACCGTAGGCAAGGTCCAGGGGAGAGCGGAGAGCTCAATTGGGCTCATGTGGCTTTCCAACTGAACCCAAAGCTTGGTTGAAGAATGATGGAACCAATCTAGTATGCGGGTGAGCACCGCTGCTTTATGGTATAGGGAGGCATCTGGGGCTCCAGCCCCCCCCCGAGCCTTTGGAAGAGAAAGTGTTTCATACCGTATCCTGGGACGGGCCGCATTCCAAATAAATTTGGAAAACAGTTGGCGTATTTTCTTAAAGTACGAATTAGGTATGTGAATAGGGATGGTCTGAAACAAATACAGGAACCTAGGGAGAACATCCATTTTCAGGGCGTTCACTCTACCTAGCCATGAGAGCTGTTTGGACGCATAATTGATTAAATCTGCCTGGGTCTTAAGAAGTAGGGGGGCAAAGTTCAAGGAAAAAAGTTGGGAAGCATCCGCCGGTATTTGAATTCCGAGATACCTTATGGAGGAGGAACCAGTTTTGAAGGGGAAAGAAAACGATAGTCTTCGCAGGGCCGACGTAGGCAGAGATATGTTGAGGATTTCCGATTTATTGTAGTTGACCTTGAAGTTGCTAACTTCTCCAAATTTCCAAAACTCCTGCAATACCAAGGGCAAGGATGTGTGAGGGTGTGTCACGAACAGGAGCAGATCATCTGCAAAGAGGGCAAGTTTAGTATGTGTGGGCCCGACTGTTATGCCTTGGATAGAAGAATTGTTAGGTAGAGCAATAGCTAGGTGTTCCATAGTGAGAACGTAGAGGAGGGGGGACAGTGGGCATCCCTGTCGCGTCCCGTTAGATACAGAGAAGGCTGGAGATAGCGAGCCATTTAGTCTAATCCTAGCATATGGAGAGGAGTAAAGGGACATTATTCTCGCCATCATATTGGTTCCCACGCCTATTTGTTGCAGGGATAGTCGAAGGAACTGCCAGTCTACTCGGTCGAATGCCTTCTCGGCATCGACTGTTAAGAGGCATAGTGGGATATCGTGGGACCGGGCATAGTTGGTTAAAAGAAGGGTCTTCAGGGTATTTTCCCTAGCCTCACGGCCACTCACAAAGCCGACCTGGTCTAGGTGTATTATCCCAGGCAACAATGGTTGTAATCTATTGGCTAGGATTTTAGCAAAGACTTTCAAATCGACCCCAATCAAGGAGATCGGCCTATAGCTTGCACAAAGAGTGGGGTCTTTGCCTGGCTTTGGGATGAGGGATATGTGAGCCTCAAGTGTTTGTGGAAGGAACACTGAACCCTCCGACAGAGTTGAACACCTTAGTTAGAAAGGGCGTGAGGAGGGCGGCAAAAAGTTTGTAGAACTTAGGAGTAAAGCCGTCTGGGCCCGGGCTCTTTCCACTCGGTGTACCCGCTATGGCTTTGGTGACTTCGTCTTCTGTGATTGAGGTTTCCAGATCAGCGATGACGTCATCGTCTAACGTAGGGAGCGCGGTTTCCAATACATATGACATCTGGTCCTCCACCCCGGAGGAAGGGGAACTTGTCCCTTGAGTCTTAGGGATATTGTACAGGGACTGATAAAAGTCCCTGAATTCCCCCGCCATCTTAGTGGGTGAGGATACCATTTCCCCCTGTGCCCCCCGAATATGAGGCACAAAGGCGGAGGTTGTTTTTGGGTGCAGGGAGCGAGCCAGTGGCCTACCACATTTATCTCGAAACTTATATTGATGGAAAGTGAGCTTATCTGCATATGTACGTGCAGAGGCTTCATAAAGTTCTCTAAGTTGTGATCGTGCCCTAGAAACGTCCGCCAGCATTGTCACTGTCGGGGATCGTTTGTGCTCAGTTTCTAAGTTTCTAAGCGTTTTATTTGCTGCCTCTATGGCGGCTGAGCGCTCCTTTTTAAGACGCGTACCCATTTGAATAAAGGTACCACGTAGGACAGCCTTAAGTGCCTCCCATTGAAAGGGCAACGATGTCGTATCCAAAGCGTGGTCCGCAAAAAAGTTAGAGATTGTATCTGAAACCCTTGTCACACATTCCGGGTTCGTAAGCAGCGAATCGTTCAAGCGCCATGACCATTCCCTAATCGGAGTGGAAGGGAGCGAGAATGTCATGTGTATAGGAGAATGGTCAGACCAGACCATTGGGTCTATGGTGCATTCCGGGGACCAGTCCAGGCAGCTATGGTCACTCATTAGGTAGTCTATGCGACTATAGGTGTGATGAACATGGGAGAGGTGGGTATAGTTACGGACCGTGGGGTACAGCACTCTCCAAACGTCCACCAGACGCAGATCGTAGAATGCCCGTTTCAGAGCCCTCAGTTTGGGGAAGGAGATACACGATCGAGAGGTGGAGGAATCTAAAAGTGGTTCAAGAGGGGTGTTAAAATCTCCCCCCAATATGAGCTTACCCTCCCTGAATCCTGACAAAATCCTCATGTATTGTAACGCGGCCGATACTTGATTAACATTAGGAAGGTAAATGTTAGCTACTGTCAATTTGGTACCCCATAACACGAATTTCACAAAAACATACCTCCCCTGGGGGTCCGAGAGATGGTCAAGCACCTCTATAGGGAGCGTCTTATGGAAGGCCACAGACACTCCCTTGGCTTTCTGGGTTGGGCTAGTGCTGTGGAACCACCTGTTGAAGTATCTGTTGGAACAGGAAGGGGTGGAGGCAGAGTGAAAATGTGTCTCTTGGAGAAGAAGCACATTGACTTGGCGTTTGTGCATTTGATACAGGATTTGTCCTTTTGGAGGCAATATTGAGCCCATTGACATTGTAGGAACAGAATTGTAACCTAGGGTGAGAGGTCACTGTGTGGGCCATGATGGAGCGATGGGGGGGGGGGGAGGGGGGGGAAGGAGAGAGGAGAAGAAAAAAAAGAAAAGTGGGGAAGAAAAAAAGGGGGGAAACACAACAGGGGAGGAAGAGAGAAGGTAGAGCGAGGCGGGGGAGAGATTGAACGTAGAGAGCACCTGGGGAAGGCGGCTCAAGAATACTAAAGTGTGCGCAAAAACGTAACACTTCGTGAAATATCACGTAGTAGGCACTAACTGTGCCAATCCTATTTAGGGGGAGAGAACGGGGTTAGAACAGCTGAGTTGTGATCCCGACAACCTAACAGGCATATATAACATAACTGTAAGTGTAACACACCCAATGACCGTGGCATCTAATGCTCAACTGCCTAGTCACTAAAGGGCAGAGTGTCAGACTAATACCATTGGTACGCTGGAGTGTAATAAACAGTCTAAAATTACATAGAAAAATAACATCAACGTAGAACAAGGTGTACACAATCTGGTGACAGAATAAAGGCACAGGTATTCCCGCGTAAGCATGCGAGGGTTGGAAGCACCAATTACTACATTTATAGCAGCATTAACTATGATAGTTGTCATGGCTTAGCTCAGATATCTGTGTAAACGCACAGAAGGTGTCAGTGATAAGGCCAGTCAGTCCCAAGCTCCAGGGACATAGATGTCCAGAGCCCGAGGGAAGACCCGGAGGTCCCCGGACAAGCCAAAGGGCTATGCCCGGGAAACACCAAGCCAGCCAGTAGAGCCAATGCCGTGAAAGAACATATCAACACCACCGACCGCCTTTCCAAAGCCCCCGCAAGCACAACCGCACCAGCTGAGGGCAAGGAAACATTCTCCGTGCCAAGCGAGACAACTAAACCGTCAGCAGCACTTGGATAACAAAGTGAGCAAGATTCAGCGGGGTGGATACGCAAGTAAAACCGTGAGTACAAAACAAAATGGAGAAAACAGTACGCAAACCTGGCCGGAGTCTCATAAAGGAACTGTAGTCACCTGGTGGACTAAAGGACATATCAAAAAAGAACCATTTCAGGTCTCGGACGACAGAGTCTGGATCAGTCTTCTGGTGACGTGGCTCGCCGTACTCTAGGACCGGAAGATACCGATCTAGACTGTGGGCGTCCTCGACGCTGTAGAGGAGGGCCCGGTAGCCGCTGACGGTCATCTGGGGGGTCCAACCAGTTCGGGATGACAATAGGGTCCAGGAACAGGAAGAAGGCAGGAAGCTGGTCCGGGTCTGACAGCACAAATTTTGTGGTTATCTTCTCGGGTCACTTTGATGCTGAAGGGGTGGCCCCAAGTGTACGTGGCGCCTACTTGGCGAATCAAGTCCAGCAGAGGACGGACCGCTCGCCGCATGTACAGCGTGTTGCGGGAGAGGTCCGGGTAGAGGTGTATAGGTGATCCGTGAAAGTCCAGTGGCCCCAGGCGCCAGGCCTTGCGCAAAATTTCTTCCTTCAAGGTATAGTAGTGCACCCGGCAAAGTACGTCACGAGGGCGGTCCCTGCGGTCACCCCCCATGCCTCCCACTCTATGCACTCTGTCCAATTCAATGGGAGATGTAACTTCCCTGCCCAGGACCTGATTGAGGATAGCGATGACAGTGGGTTTGAGATCGGCACCTGATGTAGCCTCCGGGACCCCCTGCAGCCGGATGTTGTTCCTGCGGCTCCGGTTCTCACTATCTTCTATCCGGAGCTGGTGTTGCCGTAGACGGGAGAGGTGAGCCGTAGATGCATTTTCAAGCGCCTTTATGCGGGCTGAATGGTCCTCCTGGGTGGTGGCCATAGCAGAAACCGTGACCTCCGACGCGGAAACCCGTTGTTTGAGGGCATTCAGTTCAACATGGAGAGAAGTTTCCATTTTGGAAGCCCAGGAATCAAAGTCAGCTCGGAAAGCAGAAAGTACGGCAGCGGATGTGGAGCCCTGGGAGAGCATCTCTGCTGAGGCCGTGTTCACGCTAAGAGTAGCGGGATCCATCGGAGGGGTCGGGTGTACACCTGGGCCGGTCCCACCGACAGAGAAAGCTGCTGCAGCCGGGGGAGGAGGTGTTGGTTTGCCTGGAGTTCGGGCTGATGAAGCCCTGTCTTTCCCTGTACGGGAGTCCTGTGAGGCTGTGCGTAGCAGGTACCGTTGGATATTACCTGGTTGCAGTGCAGCGGAATCAGTAGAGGTAGAGCTGGAAGCCGCCATCAGCAGATTGGGCGTGATTGGTTGGGAACGCAGCCTGCGGTCGTCGGGAGAGCACAATGCTCAGCAGTACATGTCTTCAGCCGTCCATCCTCAGCCACGCATCCCCATAGGTGGAGTGGAAGAACAGAAAGTGCGACCCGTGTCGTACATGGGAATAGACGCTTGCTTTGCTGCTACTGACGTCTTGGAGCAGGCGCAGGGGAGTGCCGGTGTTTGCGTTACAAGACAGCGGTACGGCAGCCTGGGCAGCACTGGCGGCTGAGGAGGGGGCAGAGCAAGGCTAGTGGCAAGGGGGAGCACGGAGTCCGGGTGGAGCAAGATGGCCACTACACTGGTTGCTAGTCTGTGACTGGAGGGTTACGGGGAGGGCCAGATGAATGAGGTGGAGGCCCAGCCGCCCCGTACACCAGAGTAATCAGACCTTGATGGGTAGGGCAAAGCGGTTTTAAACGGGCAAGGGGGGACCCAGCAGTCCTATGGTCGGGTATAGCAAGATGGCCGCCCCTCGAACCTATGGGGTCAGGGCTCCCACCGAGTGCTCCTTTCTGACTGCCAGCTGGGGAGGGATCAGCCTACTTCTGGTGCCTTTTACTCTGCCCCCGCCCTGCTTACCCCGTGCGAGATGGTGCTTTGTGCTGGATGTTGCTCTGGGTGTATTGGGAGCAGCAAGATGGCCGCCGACTTCCAGGAGTAGGCCGAAGCCGCGGACTTTCCTAGAACTGGCCGCCGCGGGTGTGTCAGGCCGAACGTCCCGGGATCCCTCAGGTATGTAGACCAGACCAGTGCAGACACACTTGCGGCCGATCCGCCCGCCGCACACTCCGCCGACCGCAGCACTTTAGGCCGGAGGATGCTGCTGTTCCCGCAGGCCGCAAGATGGCGGCCAGGCCCCGGAGCCGACCACGGGCCGAAAAGAAGACCGAGGGGGTTCCCTAAGAGTCAAACACCTCCATCCAAGCCTGGATGGAGATGTAGAATGTCCGTGGGGTATCCGGAGACCCTCCGGGAGGCGGTGGAGGCTTCGTGGGCCCCAAGATGGCGTCGGGCCTGGGCTGTGTAGAGCAGGCCTGGTAGTTGCCGCACGGCCGGCCCGGAGTCACAATTCAGGCTGGGTTGCAGGTATGGAATCCTCAGGAACGACAGGGGAAGAGTTGGAGCAATTTCCAGTGGATTAGGAGCGAGGATGGCTATAGATTGAGGGTGCAGTTGTGGAGCTCAATGTCTGCACGTCCTCCTCAGTCGGCTCCCGGACACGCCCCCCCATATGTTCCTTTCTTTGACCAGCTCATTGATAAGGTCGGGGGAAAAAGCCGCAGAAGACTTTTATGGTCCCGTGGCGTTTGTCTATCAGATACCCCTTGAAGATGCCCTACTTAAAACGTGGGCTTCTCCCCCAATGGTCGACATTGCAGTTGCCCGGTTGAACAAGGCCACCATTCTCCCGGTGGAGGGGGCTCCTGCATTTAAGGACCCCACTCACAGGAGGTCAGATGTGGTGAGTAGAGCCATGTTTGCCTTGTTGGGGTCTGCCCTACGGCTTGTGGTAGCCACGACCCTTGTGTCTCCAACACTTACGGGATGGGCAAAAAAAATTTGCACCAAACTGTACAGGAGCATGATCTTCTTCCAGACACTATTGCTCTGGCACGCAGATGGTGCAGGGCCAGGTTTATGTGGCGACGCCACGTTTGACGCGGCCCCTTATAACTCAGGGCCTCTGTCTTGACGGTGGTATTGCGTTGTCTGATCTGGTTGAAATGCTGGTCTGCGGACCTAGCTTCTAAAAAGCCTCTGAAGGATTTACCATTTAAAGGTGATAGGCTTTTCGGTGCTGAGCTGGATGACATCAAGGATGTCACGGGAGGTAAGAGCACTGTTCTTCCTCAAGCTAGCAAGGGTAAGGAGGCCGCCGTAAGCAGGGTCCTTCCTTTCCAGCAAAAAGGAGGTTTTTTCGTCAGTCAACAGGGAGGCCCTCCCAGACTGACAGCGGTACGGCTGGTGGACACGTGCGCCCCTGGGTGCGTATGCCGAAAAAGCCGGCTCCCTAGCCCGCCTCCGCGTGAAGTCTTGCCCCCACCCGACTCTGGGGTAGGGGGGAAGACTTTGCAGGTCCACGGATCAATGGACCTACCGGTGGGTGTGCGAGGTGATCACCTCCGGTTCCGTTCCTAATACCAGACAGATTCTTCCCTTGAATCTTCCTCTCCTTCCTGCCCGTCGGGCGGCCCTATGGGGCCTATCCAGGTTTGAGGTCCGGAGTGATTGTGCCGGTTCCGTCACAGGAGAGGTTTCAGGGATTCTACTCGAATTCGTTTGTCGTCCCAAAAAAGGGACGGGGTTCGGCTTATCTTGGACCTCCAGGTCCTGAATGCCTTCGTGATAGTGCAAAAGTTCCGCATGGAATCCATTCGCACGGTGGTCAGTACACTCCGTCAAGGGGATTTTCTGGCGACCTTGGACATCAAGGACGCCTACTTGCATGTTCCGATCTGCGCTTGCAATCGGCGAAGTCCACTATCAATTTGTGGCTCTTCCTTTCGGCCTAGCCTCGGCACCGAGGGTGTTCACCAAGGTGCTTGTGCCGGTTCTAGCTTACTGAGACAGCAAGGCATTGGACGATCTTCTTCTCAGAGCAGGAAATGGCTCAGAATTCGAAGACAGGGTGACTGACAATAGTCAGACCCTCAGGGACTTCGGGTGGCTCCTAAACATTCAGGAGTCAGTCCGGGTCCCGACTCGAGATTTGAAGTATCTCGATCTGATTCTGGACTCCTTGGAGGCAAAGGTATTCCTACCTCCGGGGAAGCTACTGACGCTTCAGTCTGCAGTGCGGATGCTGAAATCCCAAAAAAATGGTCGTCAATCCGTTTTTGCATGGGAGTCCTGGGACTCATGGTGACCTCATTTCGAGGCTGTTCTGTATGCCCAATCACACACCAGGGCATTGCAGAAGGAGATCTTGTTCCCTTGGGACAAATCCCCGTTGTCTTTGGATTTTCCGATCCAGGTGAGCCACCTGGTCAGGGCGTCTCTGACATGGTGGTTTGGGTCCCTGGCTCTTCGGTCCGGGAAGTCGTTCCTCCCCTTCCAATGGACAGTGTTCACTACTGACGCCAGCCTGAAGGGCTGGGGTGTAGTCTGGGGAGTCCTGTAGGCCCAAGGGCTTGGACTCCAGATGAAGCCCGTTTGCCGAACAATGTTCTGGAAATACGGGCCATCAGACTGTGCCTCTCCTCGTGGTCTGAGAGATTGCAGGATCGCTCTATTAGGATCCAGTCGGACAAGTCGCGGTGGTGGCGTATGTCGACCATCAAGGGGGGACTCGGAGCTCAGCTGTGGCTTCTGAGGTCCCCCGTACCCTGAAGTGGGCTAAAAGAAGCGTGTCGGCTGTTTACATTCCGGGCATAGAACTGGCGGACTATTTGAGTCGCCAGACGTTGGACCAGGGAGAGTGGTCCTTGCACCCGGAGGCATTTCAACTCCTTGCCACACAAACGGTGGGGCACGCCGGAGGTGGACCCGATGGCCTCTCGACTCAATCCAAGTTGTCGATTTGTGGTCAGATCCAGGGACCCTTGGGCAGATGCCTCAGAGGCATCAGTGGCCCATGGGTTCATTATCACCTGATATACGTTTATCCTCCGCTGCAGTTGCTCCCTCGCCTGCTGCGCAGGGTGGCGACCGAGGGAATTCCGGTGATCCTCATTGCTCCGGATTGACCTCGGCTTCACTGTTACGCCGATCTGGTGCGCCTCGTCGCAGCCGTTCCCTGATGGTTGCCAATAAGGGAGGACTTTCTGTCTCAGTCATATATTTCATCCTGCCCTTACAGTCTCTGACCTTGTAGGCAGGGCTGTTATAAGCCAGGTGTTGAGAGACCGAGGTCTCTCGGACTCGGTCATTTCGTCCATATTAAGGACACGGAAGTCTTCCTCCAGAACTATCTCTGTACCTGGAAAGCTTACATCGCCATGTGCGAAGAGCTGGGCTGACATCCTCGGACGTATTCCGTCCCTAAAATCCTGCGTTTCCTACAGCAGGGAGTGGCCCAAAGGCTCGCTTTGAGTATCATTAAGGGTCAGATTTTGGCCTTGGCTGTCTTCTTTCGGCGACCACTAGCGGGTCATTCCTTGGTTGGCACCCTTGTGCAGGGGGTTCGCCATGGGCTCCCTCCTGTCAAGTCTCCTCTCCCCCCGTGGGATCGGAATTGGTACTCTCGGTTCTCCAGGAACCTCCTTTTCAGAATATCAAGGATATTCCCCTCTTCACTTTGTCTCAGAGGGTGGCCCTTTTTAGTGGCGATCACTGATGTTAGTTGAGTATTTGAATTAGGTGACCTTGTACTGCAAGTCGCCTTATTTGGTCATCCATAAGGATAAGGCGGTGTTGCATCCGCGACTTTCTCTTGTCAAGGGTGATCTCGTCTTTTCACCTAAATGAGGACATTGTCCTCCCGTCCTAGTGTCCTCGCCCATCGCATCCCAGAGTGTGCGTGGCACACTTTGGATGTGGTACGAGCCTTGCGGGGGTGCTTGTCTACTGCTTCTATTAGGAAGTTTACTCTGTTTGACTGTCTCTGGTCAGAAACAGGGCCAAGCGGCTTTGTCTGCCACCATTTTCTAGGTGGATCAGACAAAACCGTCTGTCAAGCCTATGCTCTCATAGGGCGGGCGCCTCCCTTCCCGGTTACGGCGCATTCCACCAGGGCAATAGTGCTTCCCGGGTTTTCCGACATCAAGCGTCAGTTGCACAAGTGTGCAAGGCGGCAACCTGGTCGTCCGTTCATACCTTTTCAAAGTTCTACAAGGTTGATGTGGCTGCATCTTCGGATGCTTCCTTCGGCCGCAAAGTGTTGCAACATTAGACAGCGGCCTGCAACTCCTCCGTTGATGGGCTCTGCTGGTTTGGAGTGAAGTTTTGGTTGTTCTTTACTTTCTTTGCTCCCACCCCTTTCTTATACTGCTTTGGGGCGTCCCACATGTAATCAGTATGAGAGCTGCGTCGGTCCATGGACGATAAGAGAAAATAGGATTTTTGTACTCACCTTAAAATCCGTTTCTCTGAAGTCCATGGACCGACACAGCACCCACCCTTCCTTTTGAAGTTTGTACTGCTTTGTTACGAACTGAGGCTGTTAGCTGCAGGTGGAAGGGTAATGTCCGGAGGGACCGCCCCTCTGGGCGGGGCTGTTCAGCTCTGGCTTGTTATAGAATGTTTTAACCTCTAACATTCTGCCTAGGTCTTCTCCTGCGAGCAGGGACATATACCCACATGTAATCAGTATGAGAGCTGCGTCGGTCCATGGACGTCAGAGAAACGGATTTTACGGTGAGTACAAAAATCCTATTTTTCCTGTCATTCATAATACCAGTGGGATTAAGTGGAGGACCCAAAATATGTCGACAAGCACAGAAGAGACGGTCGTATTTGTGTATGTGAAAGGAGTTTAGGCTTGGGCAGCAGCATTCTGGAGGGAGCACAAGTAGTCTAGGGCTACAACTAATTATTTTCATAATCAATTATTTGGCTGATTTTATTGTTTTGATGGGATAAAAAAAAACATATGTGGGGTTTGATTAAGTTAATACGTAGTAAAAAAACAAAAAACTTTACCCTTAAATACCTGTGTGTGTGTGTGTGTGTGTGTGTGTGTGTGTTATACTGAGAATAGCAGACAGAAGAAACACACTGTGTGTAATACTATATTTACACACGCACACGCTATTCGAGGTTGAAAATGGTACTCGTCAGACTTGGATCAAAAAATGATTTAAAGAAAAAATGAAGACCTAAATTGTTTTGCATATTTTCAGATGGGATTGTAATATAATATGGATTACTGACTCCCTTGTCAATGGCATGTAGCCTGATGCAAGCTACCTGCGCCTGCTGTCACTTATGCTGCCCATACACAAACAAATTTCCTTAACTTTTTTTTAAGAATGTTTGGTCGATTTTCTACTCGGTGGGGTCAACTTGACGTTCGTTTTCAACCACAGTGATGGGAAAATTTAAAGGAGTGGAATAGAAAATGTTTCTCAATAGTTTTTGGACAGCGTGTGGTGTTTTCGTTGAGAAATTACATTTATTTTAAAATTGAATATTAAAAGCAAGAGAAATTTTTTGGCAACGTCATTCATCGAATGTACGGATATTCTGAATATTCTCATTCAAAGATCGATACATGTATGGTTGGCATAAGTATTATCAGGTGTGTGTGTGTGTGTGTGTGTGTGTGTGTGTGTGTGTGTGTGTGTGTGTGTTAAAAAAAAAAAAAAAAAAATTAAATCACCTGCCATGATGGGGTTAAAAAAGGCCTTCTCTTATCGTCCATGGACTGACACAGCTGGATACTGTAAACGTGTGGGTATATGTCCCTGCTCGCAGGAGAAGATCTAGGCAGAATGTTAGATGTTAAAACATTCTAGAACAAACCAGAGCTGAACAGCCCCGCCCAGGGGGGCGGTCCCTCCAGACATTACCCTCCCACCTGCAGCTAGCAGACCTCAGTTTTTTTTTTCTGCCTAGCAGAAGAAGACGTGGCTCTCTCAGGAGCCAGTCTCCTGGAAGATTTTACTTTTAAATTTTATTCCTTTGGGAATTGTATTTTATTTTTGAGACCTTCAATCAACTGTCGGCTGGGCAACAGGTTGGGTACACTGGTATCCTCGTAGTCTTCCCTGTCCGACCATCGAGCGTGCTGATCCTCGCCTTGTGTGCGTGAGACTCAGTTCACGACATACCCCATGACTCCCGGGGTGGCCGGGTTGCTTTCATGCTCCCGCGGTCCTCTCAAGATTGAACAGTACTTGACTGACTGTATCTCTCGCGGTGGACCGGGCCGACAGCTACGCAGTACGACTCTGTGATAGGTCTGTCTGAAACAAGCCAGTGGGTCCCTGAAAGGGACGGGTAAGTAGTCTCTCCTGCTGCAGGTGAGTACATGCTGGCTGTGTTTCTGTGTGTGGGGGTTTCTCCCTGTCTCCCCCCTGTTATGCTGCTCTCTGCACCCTGTACTGGTTCTGTGCTGTGGGGTGCTTGGGGGTCACTCTGGCCTGGCTGGGCGCTCATGTCTGCAGTTTTTTTCTGGTGTGTGAGGTGATTATTGCGTGCGCCATTGGCGCGCATTAGAGCTTTGAATTTCGCGCTCGGTGGCCATCTTGGCGTTCAGTGGCGCAGTTATAGCTGCGGCCGGTGGCCATTTTCTTGTGGCCGCCGCGCATTTATTTCTGGCGGCGGCGCAAATCCCCTCACAATCTCCTCAGACTGAGCGGTCCTTAAGGGTTGGTGGGTCCTCCCGGGTATCCCCTCCTCAGCGTAGCCAGTGGGTGGACTGTATATTCACTGTATAGTGTATAAGGTCTGAGGGTGGCATTATGGAGTCTGATACACCTGCTCTCCACACTTGCCTGGGGCAACTGGCAGTGCTGCACAGTTAAACATGCTCATGTTTCCTGCACCTGCGGTCCTTATGGACCAGTTGTCGGCAGTCCTGGAATAATTCCTGTCAGAATGGAAGCGGTGTGCGAGCAAAAGGAGCTATATGCCCCCTCCCCCCCACAAAAATCTTAACTGAAGGGGTGCTCTGAGTCCGATATGGGCCTAGCTACTATGCTCAGGACCCGACCTCTGAATATTTAATGTTTATGAACAGGACATTCCCTTGTGAGGAAGACTCCAGTTCTGTGTCAGTGAATGACAGGGCGCTTGTAAGTGATCTCATTGATGTGAGAAACACTCTCAGGCTGGAATTGCTGTGACAAGCTTTTCTTTTACACAGTTTCCTCACTGTTTTCCTCACTACTGCCTCAAGAGTAGCATGGATGAGGGAGGACTTTATTCATTTATGTCTGTAGTCCCTGTGAGCCTTATGTGCGATACCTGAGGTAACATTTCCCGCCATTTCCTGGGGAATGATTTGAGCTCTGACAGACACACGGTCTGAGGATCAGAGGTTACCTGTTACCTGCATGCTGCTTCGGCAGCACAGTCAAGCAGGTTGGAATGATACAGAGAAGATTATGCGCCTCTGCGCCATAATTTAACTCATCCTATACCTCTACACTGCATACATTCACAGTGTATGTATGTGTTATTGGTCTCTGTCTGCGTGGCTGTCCCCACGTTCCAATGCTGTTTCAGTGCCATACATGATATAAACGTACAAAATATGTTTATGCACGACTCCAGATACATTCACAGTATGTGTATGTATTATACTCTCTGGGTTGGCGGGGGCTCCGGTGTCCTCCCGCACTCTCATGGTATGTGCGCTTCTGCTCTCTGCACAGTATAGACATGTTCTATATGTTTGTTGCACATATTATACATGTTTACAGTATGGGTATACTGTTTGCGTGGGGTTCCTCCGGGTACTCCGGTTTCCCCGCACGCTCCAATGGAAATGCACAGCATAAACATGTGCAATATGTTGATTCACATGCTATCATTCCTACACTGTATCTGTGTGCTGTCTGCGTGGAGTTCTTCCGAGTGTTCCAGTTTCCTCCCACGCGCTGACAGTATGTGCGCCTTTGGCCTTCTGCACAGTTAAACATGTTCAATGTTTATCACGCATGCTATAATACCTACACGGTATGTGTAGGCAGTCTGTGTGGTTTTCCTTCGGGTACTCCGGTTTCCTCCCACACTCCATAGCTTCGGCGCTATGCACAGTCTAAATTTGTGCGATTGGATATCCACATACTAACATACCTACCCGGTATGTCTTTGCATTCTGCGTGGGTTTCCGCCCACGCTACATGACATGCATGCCTTTGGTGCAATACACAATGTAAACATACACATTATGTTTATACACTACACTAAATACATTCACAGTAGTTGTAGGTATTGCATTCTCTGAGTATGCGTGGGGTACTTCAGTACCTCCCACGCGCCAACGCTGTGCGCGCCTTCGGTGCTATGCACACATGGGTTTTGCAAAATGTTTAGCACACACTATAATACCTACACGGTATGCGTATGCAGTCTGCGTGGGTTTCCGCCCACGCTACATGACATGCATGCCTTTGGTGCAATACATGGTGTAAACATACACATTATGTCTATACACTACACTAAATACATTTACAGTAGCTGTAGGTATTGCATTCTCTGAGTATGCGTGGGGTACTTCGGTTCCTCCCATGCGCCAACAGTGTGCGCGCCTTCGGTGCTATGCACACATGGGCTTGTGCAAAATGTTTAGCACACATACTATAATACCATACATGGTATGCGCATGCAGTCTGCATGGGTTTTATCCGGGTGCTCAGGTTTCTCCCCTGCGTTCCAATGGTGTGCGCATTCTCAGCGCTATGCACAGTATAAACATGTGCAATTTGTTTATTCGCAGGCTAACATACCTACACGGTTGTGTACGCAATCTGCATGGCTGGTTTACGTCCAGGCCCCGATGATGTGCGCGCCTTCGTCGTTGGCACAGTATATATGTGTTTAATAGGTTTATCCACAAATACTAAACTACATACGCCGTATGTGGTGGTATTATGCTCTTTGTGGCTGGGTGGGTTTCCTCCCACACTCCATTAGTGCGTTTGACGCAATACATAGTATAAACTATGTGTTTGCACAATCGGCACCTATCCATGGGTAACTACTGGATGGAGCATTGTCACAAGGATCCCTGGTTTCAGGGGTATCACTTTCCACCTGCTTTCAGTGGTGATCAGAAGCGCTGGCTTGGACTGTGTTCGCCAGGTTGGGGTTAGCGTTACGCCCGTTAGTGGCTGCGTCTCTGGCATTTTTTATAGCTCAATGACTGGGCAAAAGCCTCTGCTTCATCCATCAGTCGTCTAGCAGGTGCACTACAACTGCTTTAGCCTTTTAGGGTCCCTGTGCCCGGGGTGGGTTTGCGCCACCTGTGGAGGCTGAGGTACTAGTCCTCTGACCGAGTTTCTAGGGAAGTTACGTCAAGTTGCCTTTATTGGCCAACATTTGAGGCACCCTGTACACTGGGGCCTCCCTTCTCCGATACATTGCGGAGTCTCTTTGGGATTTTCATACATCTTGCTGCAAGACGGTCCTGTCGGCCGTGTGCATTGCAGGCAAAGGGTCCTTGCATCCGGAGGTGTTTCCACCTTCTTTACCGGAGGTGAGGCACCGGAAGTGGACCTTGTGGCCTCTCGACTCACTCGCAAGGTGGCAAGATCGTGGTCAGGTCCAGGGACCCCTGGGCGGGCGCGTCAGACGCGTTGGAAGCCCGTGGGGGCAGTATCACCTGATATATGCTTACCCTCCGCTACTGTTGTTGCCTCGCCGGCTTCGCAGAGTAGGGGCTGAGGCCATTCCAGTGCTCCGGAACGGCGACATTGGTACGCCGATCTACTTCGGCTAGTCGCAGAAATTCCTGGCGACGGCCTATTGGGGTGGACCTTCTGTCTCATGATCCCATACTTCATCCTGTTTTGCAGTCCTTGGCTTTAATGGCATGGCTGTTTAAAGCCAGGTGCTGAAGGACAGAGTTCTCTCGTATTCGGTCATCTCTTCTATGTTGTTGACACGGGAATCTTCCTCCAGAAAGATATCTCACCGCACCTGGAAGGCTTACATCACTATGTGCAAGGAACTTGAGTGGCATCCTCGGATGTATTCCGTTCCCAGGATTTTGCTGTTCTTACAGCGTGGTGTGACCCAAAAGCTGGCCTTGCATACCTTTTTTGTGGGTCGGATTTCGGACCGGGCTGTTTTTTTCAACGACCGCTACCGGGCCATTCCTTGATTAGCACCTTTTTGTGCAGGGGGTTCGCCATGTGATCCCCCCCGTCAAGCCTCCTCTCCCTACTTGGGATCTGATTTTGATGCATCTCGGTTCTCCAAGAACATCCCTTTGAGAATATCAGAGATTCCTCTCTTGACCTTGTCCCGGAAGTTGGCCTTAGTGGCCATTGCTTCGGTTAGACGGGTGTCTGAGTTGGTGGCCTTGTCCGGCAAGTCGCCTTACTTGGTCCTCCATAAGGATATGTTGGTGTTGCGCCCACGACCATCCTTCTTTTCTAAGGAGGGTCTTGGCCTTTCACCTTAAGAAGGACATTGTTCTTCCGTCCTTGTGTCCTCACCCATCGCATCCCTGAGAGTTTGCGCTTCATACATTAAGATGGGTACAAGCCTTGCGAGTGTACCTGTCTGCTACTGTTTTTCCATTCGGAAATCTGTGTCTGGTCCAAAACAGGGCCGAGCGGTGTCGTCTGCCACCGTCTTTAGGTGGATCAGGCAGACCGTCATACAGGCCTATGCCCTTAAGGGGCGGGCGCCTCCCTTTCCGGTTGCGGCGCATTCCACCAAGGCAATTGGTGCTTCCCGGGCCTTCCGACATAAAGCGTCGGTTGCACAAGTGTGCAAGGCGACGACCTGGATGTCCGTTCATACGTTTTCAAGATTTTATAAGGTTGATGTGGCTGCATCTTCGGATGCTCCCTTCGGCCGCAAAGCATTGCAGGCCGCTGTTTAATGTCGCAACTCCTCCGTTGAGGAGCTCTGCTTGTTTGGAGTAAAGTTTTGGTTGTTCCTTTGCTACCGCTCCCACCCTTCTGATACTGCTTTGGGACGTCCCACACGTTTACAGTATCCAGCTGTGTCAGTCCATGGACGATAAGAGAAAATAGGATTTTTGTACTCACCATAAAATCCATTTCTCTGACGTCCATGGACTGACACAGCACCCACCCTTCCTTTTAAGGTTTGTACTGCTTTGTTACGAACTGAGGTCTGCTAGCTGCAGGTGGGAGGGTAATGTCCGGAGGGACCGCCCCCCTGGGCGGGGCTGTTCAACTCTGGTTTGTTCTAGAATGTTTCTAACATTCTGCCTAGGTCTTCTCCTGCAAGCAGGGACATATACCCATACGTTCAGTGATAAGAGCCGCCGTGTCCGTCCATGGATGTCAGAGAAATGGATTTTACGGTGAGTACAAAAATCCTATTTTTTGGATTCCCTAAAGCCAGCCCGCACTGCTAAGTTGTTTCTTGTGTCTCTTATATTAATAAGCTCTTGGGAAATCCCACTGAGGTTTTTTCCTTTTTCAGCCCTAAAAAAGTCTTTGTTTTATTTTTTTTGGGTGGTCTGGTACCCCTTGAGGAGAGTTCCTGAAAAGATGGACCTCTTCCCCGATAGTGGACCCCCCCTGTGTCCAGACCTAACAAGTTACCACGATTCCAGGGGAGGGGGCTCCTGTCTTCAGAGACACTCGCTACCTATACACAGTGGGGGGCTCAGAGGTACGTCCAGCATTGGCTGGGGTTTGTCTGATGTTTCAGACACTTACTGAGTAGGCAAGGTACCTACTCCAAGGGTTAAAAGCACGGGAGGCTCCTCTGTTCAGCTCTGGTTTGTTCTAGAATGTTTTAACATCTAACATTCTGCCTAGATCTTCTCCTGCGAGCAGGGACATTTACCCACACGTTTACAGTATCCAGCTGTGTCAGTGCATGGACGTCAGAGAAATGGATTTTACGGTGAGTACAAAAATCCTATTTTTCTCATCGTCCATGGACTGACACAGCTGTCATACTGATTACGTGTGGGTATATGTCCCTGCTTGCAGGAGAAGACCTAGGCAGAATGTTAGATGTTAAAACATTCTAGAACAAACCAGAGCTGAACAGCCCCGCCCAGGGGGGCGGTCCCTCTGGACATTACCCTCCCACCTGCAGCTAGCAGACCCCAGTTTTTTCTGCCTAGCAGAAGGAGATGACGTGGCTCTCTCAGGAGCCAGTCTCCTGGAAGATTTTACTTTTTAAATTGTATTCCTTTGGGAATTGTGTTATTTTATTTTTGAGGCCTTCAATCAACTGTCGGCTGGGCAACAGGTTGGGTACACTAGTATCCTCGTAGTCTTCCCTGTCCGACCATCGAGCGTGCTGATCCTCGCCTTGTGTGCGTGAGACTCAGTTCACGACATACCCCATGGCTCCAGGGGTGGCCGGGTTGCTTTCATGCTCCCGCGGTCCTCTCAAGATTGAACAGTACCTGACTATCTTTTGCGGTTGACCGGGCCGACAGCTACGCAGTACTACTCTGTGATAGGTCTGTCTGAGACAAGCCAGTGGGTCCCTCCAGGGACGGGTAAGTAGTCTCTCCTGCTGCAGGTGAGTACATACTGGCTGTGTTTCTTTATGTGGGGGCTTCTCCCTGTCTCCCCCCTGTTATGCTGCTCTTTGCACCCTGTATTTGTGCTGTGTGGGGGGTGCTTTGGGGTCACTCTGGCCTGGCTGGGGGAGCTCATGTCTGTTTTAATGGCAACTGGGGCAGTGTTCTGGTGTGTGAGTGACATACTGTGGTGGATAGTGGTTACATGCTTAGCAAAGCTAAGCTTCACAGGTTTAGTTCCTGAGTGGGGCTGTTTGTGTTCAAACAGCCGCCCCAGCGCTTGCCGTGCCACAGCCAGTGAGGGCAGGAGCTCCTGCCTTGTGGTTAGTGAACAACTGCAAAACTTGTGCGCCATTAGCGCTGTGAGGTAATTTTGAAAAAACTGCGCTCGGCTGCCATTTTGCCGTGGATCGATGGAGCAGTATTGTATGCGGCCGGCGGCCATTTTCCTGAAGCCGCAGCGTTTTAGTTTACAGTTTCGGACTCTATCGGCTGCTGTTGCGGCGCGAATATCCAAGTTGTTCACAGTCCGGTCTCCTCGCTCTCCCCAGGCTTCGGCAGCGCGGTTTCATACAGCGGAATGAGCGGTACTTACATGGGTTGGTGAGTACTCTGGGTGTCCCCTCAGCTTCAGCATAGCCAGTGGGTGGACTGTGTTACTCACTATGATGGACTTTAACAGTCAGATGGTGGCAGTATGGAGTCTAGTTCACCCGCTTCTCCACACTTGTCTGAGGCAACTGGCAGTGCTCCTGCACCTGTGGTCCCTATGGACCAGTTGTCGGCAGTCCTGGAATCGTCCTTGTCAGGATGGAAGCGGTGTGCGAGCGCAAGGAAGCTGTAAAGCGCCCCCTCCCCACACATCCTCCTGTAGGGGAGTGCTCTGTCTCCGATATGGGCCTAGCTATGGCTGCTCAGGACCCTAGCTCTGAGGCTTTTCATGTTTTTTAAACAACATTCCCTGTGAGGAAGACCCCAGTTCTGAAAAACTGACAGAGTGCTTGTAAGTGAACTCATTGATGCTGTGAGGAACACTCTCAAGCGGAATGTTGAGGCTGAGGAACCTCAGGTAAAAGCTGTCTCCTTTTTGGTTCTTTTAAAGCCGTTTATTTAAAAGTTTTTTTCCATATGTGCCTTTTTTTGATGCATTCATTGACTAAGTCTGGGGTAAGCAGCAGAGGACTTTGGCGATCCCGCGGCGCCTAGCCATGAGGTACCCCTTTAAGGAGGACCTGGTTATGAAGGGGCTCTCCCCCAGTGGTCGACCCCCCCCGATCGCCTGTTTGAATTGGGCTACCACACTCCCAATGGAAAGGGACTCCTGCATTTAAGGATCCCACTGACAGGAGGTCAGAGTGGTGAGTAGAACTAGGTTTACCTTATTGGGGTCTGCCTTGCGCCCTATAGGGGCGGCGACACTTGTGTCTCAAGACACTTACAGGAAGATTTTGCACCAGACGGTTCAGGAGCATAATCTCCCTCCTGAGACCATTACCCTGGCTCACCAACTGGCGCAGGGTTTAGTCTCGGTGTGCGATGCCACTTTGGATGCGGCCCCTTTAATTTCTGGGGCCTCTATCTGCTGTGGTGCCTTGGCTGGCTGAAATGCTGGTCGGCCGACCTACCTTCCAAATAGCTCCTGGCTGACTTGCCCTTTAAGGGTGGTGGACTGTTTGGGGCCGCCCTGGATGCCATTATTATGGATGTCACAAGGGGTAAGAGCACCTTCCTTCCTCAGTCTGCTACGGAAAAAGGAGCCCCGCTGTAGGCCGGGCCCTTCCTTTCCGGCAAAGGAGAATGAGTTTCTTCTCATCAGTCAGAATCCACGAGTAAGCCCTCCCAGACTGGGAAAAGTGCGGCTGGGGGACATAAGCGTCCCTGGGTGCGTAAGCCTACCAAGCAAGCTCCTAAGCCCACCGCCACATGGAGTCTTGTCCCTGCCCGACTTTGGGGTGGGGGGACGTCCTTGCAGGTTCACGGTTCGGTGGACCGCCCGGATCTCCGACCGGTGGGTGTGCGAGGTGGTCACCTCAGGATACAGGATAGAATTCCGTTCCTGGCCCCCAGACAGATTCTTTCCCTCAATTCTCCCTCTCCTTCCTGCCTGTCGGGCGGCCCTCTTAAGGGCCATACAGGATTGATCAGGTCCGGAGGATTGTGCCGGTTCCGTCACAAGAGAGGTTGTTCAGGGTTTCTATTCGAATCGGTTTGTAGTCCCAAAAGGTGGACGGGGGTTCGGCCAACCCTGGGCCTCAAGGCCTGGATGCTTTTGTGATGGTGTAAAGTTCCGCATGGGATCCATTCGCGCGGTGTTCCCTACACTCCATCGGGATTTTCTGGCATCCTTGGACATCAAGGCCGCCTACTTGCATGTTCCGATCTGCGCACCTCAACAGTAGTTTCTGCGCTTGTGATCGGCGAAGACCACTATCAATTGTGGCTCTTCCCTTCGGCCTAGCCTCGGCACCAAAGGTTTTTTACCAAGGTGCTTGCTCCAAATCTAGCCTTGCTGAGACAGCGAGGCACTGCTATTATGGGCTATCTGGACGATCTAAGAGCAGACAATGGCTCAGAATTAGAAGTGTGACTGTCAGTCGGACCCTTAGGGATTTCGGGTGGCGCCCGAACATTCAGAAGTTGGTCCTGGTCCCGGCTTAGCATTTGGAGTATCTCGGTCTGATCCTGGACTCCATGGAGGCGTAGGTATTCCTAACTTTGGAGAAGTTACTGACTTTTCAGTCTGTAGTGCGGGTCCTGATGTCTTGGAAATGGTCGTCAACCCCCTTTTTTATTTATTTATTTATTTTGCATGAGAGTCCTGGGACTCATGAGGGCCTCGTTTTGAGGCTGTTCCGTATGCCCTATCACACACACGGGCATTACAGTAAGAAATCCTGTCCACTTGGGACAAATCCCTGTTGTCTTTGGAGCTTCAGATCCAGATGAGTCACCCACTTGGGGCGTCCCTGGCGTAGTGGTTTGGGTCCCCGGCTCTTCGGTCCGGGAAGTCGTCCCTCCCCATCCAGTGGACGGTGTTCATGACGGACACCAGCCTGACGGGCTGGGGTGGAGTCTGAGTCCTGTCAGCCCCAGGGCTTTGGACTCCGGACGAAGCCCGTTTTACCGATCAATGTTCTGGAAATACGGGCAATCAGAATATAACTCACTGCGTGGTCTCTATCGGCCGTCTACGTTCAGCGTAGACAATTGGCAGGCAGACTATCGGAGTCGCCAGACGCTGGACCAGGAGAGTGGTTCTTACACCTGGACATACCGGATGTGGACCTGAGGGCCTCTCGACTCAATCGTAAGGTGTCATGGTTTGTGGCCAGGTCCAGGAATCCTTGGGCGGATGCCTCGGATCCGTTGGTGGGCCCCATGGGGTCATTATCACCTGATATCTGTTGTCCTCCGCTGCTGCTGCTTCCTCGCCTGCTGCGCAGGGTTGTGGCCGAAGGGATTCTGGTGATCCTCTTGCACTGGCTGGGTCTCGACGTCATTGGTATGCTGATCTAGTACGTCACATCGCGGATGTTCCTTGGCGGTTGCCAATAAGGGGAGGACCTTCTGTTTCAAGGTCCTATTTTTCATCCTGTTTTACAGTCTCTGACTAAACAGCATATCTATTGGAAGCCAGGTGCTGAGAGTCCGAGGTCTCTTGGATTCGGTCATTTCGACTATGTTCAGGGCACGGAAGTCTTCCGCTTGCAAGATATATCACCTTACCTGGGAAGCTTACATCGCTATGTGCAATGAGCTGGACTAGCGTCCACAGATGTAGTCCGTCCCCAGTATCCTGCGGTCCTTGCAGCGTGGTGTGACCCAAATGCTTGCTTTGAGTACCATTTTAGGGGTAATTTTTCAGCCTTGGCGGTCTTCCTTCAGCAACCGCTAGCGGGTCATTCCTTGGTAGCACCTTTTGTGCAGGGGGTTCGCCATGTGCTCCCTCCTGTTGAAACCTCCTCTCCCTCCTCGGGATTTGAATTTGGTGCTCTCGGTTCTCCAGGAAACTCACTTTGAAAATTATCAGATTTTCCCCTCTTGACCTTGTCTCAGGAGGTGGCCTTCTTAGTGGCCAATATTTCTGTCAGACGGGTGTCCGAATTGGCGGCCTTGTCCTGCAAGTCGCCCTATTTGGTCATCCATAAGGATAAGGCGGTGTTGCGTCCACGACCTTCCTTTTGCATAAGGTGGTCTCGGTTTTTCCACCTACATGTGGACGTTGTCCTCCCGTGCTTGTGTCCTCACACATCGCATTGCAGAGGGTTTGTGCTTCACATATTTTATGTGGTGTGATATGACTCACTAGTTGTGTCTGTCTCGGGTCCGAACAGGGCCGAGCGGTGTCGTCTGCCACCTTTTCTAGATGGATCAGACAGACTGTTATACAGGCCTATGCCATTAAGGGGGTGGCCACTCCCTTTCCGGTTACGGCGCATGCCACAGGACATTTGATGCTTCCTGGGCTTTCCGACATCAAGCGTTGGTTGCACAAGTGTGCAAGGCGGCGACCTGGTCGTCCGTTCATGCCTTTCCAAAATTCTATACGGTTGATGTGGCTGCATCTTCGGATGCTTCCTTCGGCCGCAAAGTGTTGCAGGCCGCTGTTTATTGTTGCAACTCCTCCGTTGAGGAGCTCTGCTGGTTTGGAGTGAAGTTTTGGTTGTTCCTTTTACTATTTGCTCCCACCCTTTTCTTATACTGCTTTGGGACGTCCCACACGTAATCAGTATGACAGCTGTGTCAGTCCATGGACGATAAGAGAAAAAAGGATTTTTGTACTCACCGTAAAATCCGTTTCTCTGACGTCCATGGACTGACACAGCACCCACCCTTCCTTTTTAAGGTTTGTACTGCTTTGTTACGAACTGAGGCTGCTAGCTGGGCGGGGCTGTTCAGCTCTGGTTTGTTCTAGAATGTTTTAACATCTAACATTCTGCCTAGGTCTTCTCCTGCAAGCAGGGACATATACCCACACGTAATCAGTATGACAGCTGTCAGTCCATGGACGTCAAACGGATTTTACGGTGAGTACAAAAATCCTATTTTAGTATACAAAAACAGCAGATCACTACTATAATGGGTTAACCTAGTTCCACAGTCACCAGGCTTGTTTGTAAATCTGACAAGCGGATTCCTGTCTGTCAAATGGAAGCTTTCGGGCGGCTGCGCTGCCACCTGATTGCTTCCACACCCCCCCCCTCCCCCGTGCTTGCCCTCCATTTGCCCATCTGAAGTGCCGGGACTGACATAGCGGGTAATGCCAGGTAGAGGGGAGGGACTTGCTGCCGAGAACAGCAGGGGTTTAGAAAAGCAAGCAGACCAGCAGTGCTGTGTCTGAGTGAAGCTGTGGGCTGGAAAAAACCTACAAGCATGCTGGATGTGGCCTATGGGCCAGGGGTGGAGACCCCTGTTAGAGTGGCCCTATAGCAAGGTTAAAAAAAGTCTGCTATTTTAGAATCGCGCACTTCCTTCTCCTGCTCAGGACTACATGCCCCATGAGGCACTGCTCACACATTCACAAATTCTCAGGCACTTACAGCTCAGTATGCCATTCATACATGTCAGTATGTGTGCTGCACTGTGTATACCGACGTGGATGGTGCACTAAGCTGTGCATGTGCTGCACTGTATTTTCTCATATGTAAAGAAATAATCGATTAGTTGGTCTGCATACAGAATGCATTATGTCGATTTTAGTTGTTTCAGCCCTAAAGTAGTCATATATTTGGAAAAAGCATTTTATGGCAGCAGTCTGTTTCTGAATGTAATTTTATTTTTATTTTTTTCCAATCAATTTTAACTTTAATATTCTGCTTTTTGCCATGTTTCCTATAATTTAAGGTTTAGTGGACCTTCTTTTTTTTTATCTCCAACTTTTTTGGGGGGGGGGGCGGGTACTAGTGCTGTATAGATGGTGCGGCGTTGTGCAGTTTTCTGTTCTGCCGCTGCCAGCCACTTGAATAAGAGTTTGTATTTAAAGTGTAAGACTAAAAGATTGGTTTTCCCGGGGCCCTACCGACCTTGGGTCAAAAACAGTGTTGGCAATTATTTTAGGAATTTGTTTAAACATGCCAGGATATATTAATTTAAACCATGTGCTTTATTTTAGATGCTTTACAGAGTTGCAAACCAGTTTAGCAGCTATTTTCACTGCAGTTTACAGTAACCATTTACCTACTTTTCTTGGCATCTTAGGTTTCTAAAGGGATTTTTTATTTTTTTTCCTCTTTAAATAATTGTCATACTCACCTGCTCTGTGCAATGCTTTTGCACAGAGCAACCCTGATCCTCCTCTTAAGGGGTCCCCGCCGGCACTCCTGGCTCCATCTTATCGGCAAGTGCTCCCATAGGAAGCAGCTTCCTATGGGTGAACTCTAGCGGGTTCGATGCCATGCGGAATGCCTCTAGACGGCACAGCTCGGCCCGCTCCCTTGTCACAAGATTTGATTGATAGTCTGCCTTGTGAGAACGACGGAGTAGAGGGAGCCACTGCAATCCAACACGGCACTGGATTGAGATCAGGTTTAGGTAAGTAAGGGGAGATCCTGTGGCGCAGAATTTTTTATTTTTTTTTAAACCTTGGTGTTACTAAACAGTTATATGAAAATGGTTCATCTGCCCCAACCCCCCCCCCCCCCCCCCCCCACACACACACACACACACAGTGCCCACAGCTTATAAATCATCTTTTTACATTAAAACATTGCCACTAAATACCCTTTTTTTGGGTCGATCTGTATAAAACGGTCAGTGATAAAACTGTTTCGCCAGTGCTGAGAATTCAGGTAGATTTCCAATCCACTGCAGGGAGAGGAAAAAAGCAGCGCCTTCTAAGCGTAGTAGTCTGAGAAATTTATTAGGAGATTAAATGATACAGCAACAAGAGATACACTCACAAACGAGTATAATCTAAGGCTTATCTGTAAATTTTGTCATCCGCTCATCCCGGAGGCTGCAACCCCCGCTGACCTTCTACCCGGAAGTGACGATTCCTTTAGCAGTGTCCCAGGGAAGTTTGTTCCCCATCTCCGCGGCCGCGAGTGTGGAGTTCCGTCTACCACAACTACATCATAGAGAACAACCTGGGATTTCAGCTTCCAAAATCAGGATATGCAGCCTCCGGGATGAGCGGATGACAAAATTTTTACAGATAAGCCTTAGATTATACTCGTTTGTGAGTGTATCTCTTGTTGCTGTATCATTTAATCTCCTAATAAATTTCTCAGACTACTACGCTTAGAAGGCGCTGCTTTTTTTCCTCTCCCTGTCTGTTTCAGATACTTCCATCTGCAAGCTGGCAGCCTTCCTGCGGATAGTTTTTATGTTAATTCACACATGGACTAAATGTTATGGACTTTTAAGTGTGTGGTTTTATACAGCTGAGTTTAGTTTCCATTCCTACTCTGTCAGTTCTTTTTATATGTTGAGTTACTTTTTATACCCTAATCCAGAGTGCGCTCAATCTATTTGTTTTATGTTATATAGATTTCCACTGCAGCCTGTATACACACCCACATGTGATGCCAATATCATGTGACCTGGCTAACCCTGAGAACAAGTACATTTTCTTTCCAGCATAAGGGACACAATTGAGCATGTGCAGGTTGGCTACTGCTTGTGTATTAGCTGGCCTTCCCAAGATGCAGTGCAAGAAGGGAAGGATCTATGCATACAGGAGAAAAGTCTTTTCTCTTGTCATCCATGGACTGACACAGCGTGTCTTATACACTTTACACGTGGGTTATGTCCCTGCTTGCAGGAGAAGACCTAGGCAGAATGTGAGATGTTATACATACATTCTAAACAGCCAGAGCTGAACAGCCCCGCCCAGGGGGGGCGGGTCCTCCGGCATAACCCTCCCACTGCAGTCAGCAGACCTCAGTTTTTTTCTGCCTAGCAGAAGGAGAAGATGTGGCTCTCTCAGGAGCCAGTCTCCTGACCTATTTTTATTCCTTTTGGATAATTTTTCCTATTTTATTCTTTTGAGATCTTCTATCAACTGTCCGGCTGGGCAACAGGTTGGGTACAAGATATCCTCGTAGTCTTCCCTGTCCGACCATCGAGCGTGCTGATCCTCGCCTTGTGTGCGTGAGACTCAGTTCACGACATGCCCCACGACTCCAGGGGTGGCCGGTGGGCTTCCAGCTCCGCGTCCTCTCAAGATAGAACAGTCCGGCTGTATCTTTCGCGGTGGACCGGGCCGACAGCTACTCAGTACCCGCACTGTGATAGTTCTGTCAGAAACACACCAGTGGGTCCCTCAGGGGACGGGTAAGTAGTCTCTCCTGGCTGCAGGTGAGTACATGCTGTGTGTTTCTTGTGTGGGGGATTTCCCTGTCTCCCCCTGTGTGTTTTTAATGTCACTCTCTGGTCACTAGTGCTGGCGCTGTACTGTGTGGGGTGCCTGGGGGCCATACTGTCCTGGGGGGGGGGGGGGGCTCATGCTGCTCTGCATTCGCTGGGGCTGTTTTGTTTTTGGGTGTGAGGGGCCTGGGCGCCGTTCGGCGCCATGTTTAGTGTGTGTGCTGATTTTACATTGGCGGCCATCTTGCCGTGGCCCGCCGGAGCACATTGCGGCGGCCATTTTCTTGTAGCCGCACGTTTTTTCTAGCACTAGTTTGGCCTCTAGCTGGGCGCTGGGAACGGCGCAAATCTCCTCACACTCTCTCCTCTCAGCTCACTCACGCTGAGCGGCGCAGTGAGACAGAGCGGCGGAACCGAGCGGTCCTGGTCAGGTTGGTGGGTTCCCTGGGCATTCCCCTACTTCAGTCAGCAGAGCCTGTGGGTGGTCTCAGAGAGGGACATTATGGAGTCAGAGTCACCAGCTTCCCCTAACATGCCAGAGGCAGCAGCCAGTGCTCCAGCACCTGCGGTCCCTATGGACCAGTTGTCGGCAGTCCTGAAATAATTTCTGACCAGGATGGAAGCTGTGTGTGAGCACAAGGGAGCAAAAAAGTGCCCTCTCCCCACTTTATCTCCACAAGGGGAGTGCTCTGATTCAGATATGGGCCTAGCTATTGCTGCTCAGGACCCTAGCTCTGAATATTTGGATGGTTTTGAACAGGACATTCCTTGTGAGGAAGACTCCAGTTCTGAGTCGGTAAATGACAGGGCGCTTGTTAGTGAACTCATTGATGCTGTGAGGGACACTCTCAAGCTAAATGCTGCGACCGCAGAACCTCAGGCGGATACAGTCTCCTTTTTGGTTCTTTTAAGACCAAGCCTTCTAAAAAGGTTTTTCCATATGTATCTTTCTTTGACCAGCTCATTGACCAGGTCTGGGAAAAGCCGCAGAAGACTTTCATGGTCCCGCGGCGTTTGTCTATTAGATACCCCTTTGAAGACACCCTGCTTAAAAAGTGGGCTTCTCCCCCGGTGGTCGACCCTCCAGTCGCCCGTTTAAACAAGGCCACCACTCTCCCGATGGAGGGGACTCCTGCGTTTAAGGACCCCACTGACAGGAGGTCAGAAGTGGTGAGTAGAGCCATGTTCGCCTTATTGGGATCCGCCCTACGGCCCGTAGTAGCGGCGACCCTTGTGTCTCAGACACTCACGGAATGGGCAAAAATTTTGCACCAAACTGTGCAGGAGTATAACCTTCCTCCAGACACTATTGCTCTGGCCCACCAGATGGTGCAGGGTCTGATATATGTGTGCGACGCCACGTTGGACGCGGCCCCTTTAATATCCAGGGCCTCTGTCTCGGCGGTGGTATTGCGTCGTCTCATCTGGTTGAAATGCTGGTCTGCTGACCTAGCCTCTAAGAAGCTCCTGACGGCTCTACCTTTTAAGGGTGGTAGACTTTTTGGTGCTGCTCTGGATGACATCATCAAGGATGTCACGGGAGGTAAAAGCACTCTCCTTCCTCAAACTATCAAGGGTAAGGAGGCCCGACGTAAACCGGGGTCCTTCCTTTCCAGCAAAAAAGGTTTTTTTTTCGTCCGTCAGAGTCCACGGGTAAGCCATCCCAGACTGACAACAGTGCGGCTGGCGGGCACAAGCGCCCCTGGGTGCGTAAGCCGAACAAGCCGGCTCCCAAGCCCGCCTCCGCGTGAAGTCTTGCCCCCGCCCGTCTCTGGGGTGGGGGGACGACTTCGCAGGTTCACAGATCGGTGGACCTCCCGGATCTCCGACCGGTGGGTGTGCGAGGTGGTCACCTCAGGATACAGAATAGAGTTCCGCTCCTGGTCCCCAGACAGATTCTTTCCCTCAAATCTCCCTCTCCTTCCTGCCCGTCGGGCAGCCCTCTTGGGGGCTGTACAGGATTTGATCGGGTCCGGAGTAATTGTGCCGGTTCCGTCCCAGGAGAGGTTTCAGGGGTTCTACTCGAATCTGTTTGTTGTTCCAAAAAAGGACGGGGTTCGGCCAATCCTGGACCTCAAGGCCCTGAATGCCTTCGTGAAGGTGCAAAAATTCCGCATGGAATCCATTCGCACGGTGATCGCTACACTCCATCAAGGGGATTTTCTGGCATCCTTGGACATCAAGGACGCCTACTTGCATGTTCCGATCTGCGCAAGCCACCAGAAGTTTCTGCGCTTTGCGGTCGGCGAAGTCCACTATCAATTTGTGGCTCTTCCCTTCGGCCTAGCCTCGGCACCGAGGGTGTTCACCAAGGTGCTTGCTCCGGTCCTAGCTTTGCTGAGACAGCGAGGCATTGCTATCGTGGGCTATCTGGACGATTTTCTTCTAAGAGCAGACAGTGGCTCAGAATTGGAAGAAAGTGTGACTATCGTCAGTCAGACCCTCAGGGAGTTTGGGTGGCTCCTGAACGCTCAGAAGTCGGTTCTAGTCCCGACTCAGCGTCTGGAGTATCTAGGTCTGATTCTGGACTCCTTGGAGGCAAGAGTCTTCCTACCTCAGACAAACTACTGACACTTCAGTCTGCAGTACGGGTGCCGACGTCCCGAAAATGGTCGTCAATCCGCTTTTGCATGAGAGTCCTGGGGCTCATGGTGGCCTCCTTCGAGGCCGTTCCTTATGCCCAAGCGCACACCAGGGCTTTACAGAAAGATCTTGTCCACTTGGGACAAATCCCCGTTGTCCTTGGATCTTCAGATCCAGGTGAGTCACCTGGTCAGGGCGTCCCTGACGTGGTGGTTGAGGTCCCCGGCTCTTCGGTCCGGGAAGTCGTTCCTCCCCATCCAATGGACGGTGATCACGACGGACGCCAGCCTGACGGGCTGGGGGGGAGTCTGGGGAGTCCTGTCGACCCAAGGGCTTTGGACTCCAGACGAAGCCCTCTTACCGATCAATGTGCTGGAGATACGGGCAATCAGACTGTGCCTCTCATCATGGTCGGAGAAACTACAGGGTCACTCCATCAGGATCCAATCGGACAACGCCACAGTAGTGGCGTATGTCAACCATCAACGGGGGACTCGGAGCTCAGCAAAGTCTTTTTACACAATGCAGAGGATTTACACATTAGTTCCACAGTGAGTATAACAAGCATTCTATGCTGCTACAGACAGATTTTACTGTTGTGGGTTTAGTAACTTTAATGCAGGGAATGTATTAAGGTTAGATATATCTATCGCTTTTAGAACCACTTTTAAAAGGGTTGTTTTTTTTTTTTAATGTTTTTTTTTTTTTAGAATCCTACTTACCTTGGTGGATGCAGCATCGGTCGGTTACTGCATCTGTCCCCCGGCGCCTCTGCACTGAGAACCGAGCGATCGAACATTGCCAATCACTCTGTTTTTAGAGCTAACCGAGCAGAGAGCTGTAGACTTGGTCGCAGCTCTCTGCTCTTCCCCCTCCTCGCTCACTGGAGCGCTGAGCTGTGTAGGGGGTGGAGGCGGCCCACTCAGGCTCTCAGTGGCTTGCGGAGTCTGAGCCGGGTGTCAGTCCAAGCACGTGCCGGATCCAGACTTTGTCACCATGACGCAGTGGACTGACATCCGTGCCATCAGCAGTGAGCGGACTTCAGCCCGCTCTCTGCTGAAAACTGGTCACAGGCGTGCAAAACAAACTGCACTCCTGTGATCCATGGGAGTACAGCCAAACAAGCTTTGGCTATACTTCTCCTCTTAAAGCGGAGCTCCACCCTAAAGTGGAACTTCCGCTCATCGGAACCCTCCCACCCTCCGGTGTCACATTTTGGCACCTTTCAGGGGAGAAGGGGGTGCAGATACCTGTCTAAGACAGGTATTTGCACCCACTTCCGGGGGTCCTCTCTGCGGGTAATACGCCCCTTTCCGCAGAATACCCGCTGTGTTCTGGGAGACACTTGGCTCCCAGAACACAACAGGGACCAGTGAAAAGGGTGCAGCGCGACTAGAGCATGTGCCGTAGGGAACCGGGCAGTGAAGCAGCAAGGCTTAACTTCCTGGTTCCCTCACCGAGGATGGCGGTGGGGGCAGCAGAGTGACGAGCAATCGCTAGTCTTCTGCTGCCGACGTCGCTGGACTCCAGGACAGGTAAGTGTCCTAATATTAAAAGTCAGCAACTGCAGTATTTGTAGCAGCAGCTGGCTTTAAATATTTTTTTTTTTCAGGGGAAACTCTGCTTCAAGTTTGTAGGTGTCTGAGAGAATAAACCAGGATCTTTTCAAAGAACACTCCATAAACGTAAAGGACTAGTATAATTGTATTAACACCTGCAATTTACAAGCATTTACCTGAAATGGCTGACAACATAAAACCATGTGCTATGCCTATGTTCACAGCAAATGCACAAATCTGGACATTTTTACTGTCGTCATGTTTGTGAATTGTAATTGACTTGTATTGGCGCTGTTACAGAAAGGTAATTGGCACGATTGGTTGAGTCATTTTTAACATTGTGCATAGTCCTTGCCTTGAGCTTTACTGTTTTAATTTTTATGTACCATGTGAACCTTCAGCCAAAAGGAGCAGACCGAAAACAGAAAACTGACCGAGAAAAGATGGAGAAAAGAACCCCACAAGAGAAGGAAAAATATCAGCCATCTTATGAAACGACTATCCTCACAGAGGTAATGATGATTTTTCAGTCTGGAATTGTGGGTTTTGTTTTGTGTCCACACACTCCATTCACATCTTCACATCGGCATTACAACCAATACAAAGGTTAAAGCATAAATGGAAAAACAGCAGATGTACGCTGATGTTACTTTGATACATAGACATCCGTTCCCAAGTTATGGCCTGATAGTCTAGTGTTGCTTTTTTGGGAACCATGGAGCCAGTTTCAAACCTTTTGTGGTGATGGGCAGTAAACCACTGGTTAGTGTAAAGCACAAAATGCAGTGCATTGACTTGCCATCTATTTTCAGTGATACTCTCTAGTGCACGTAAATCACCATAGAACATCACATCTCTGCCCCAGTGCACAGATGTGTGCTTTGGTGATTTAAAAAAATAGACTGTAGGTGCATTGTAACTTGCACTGCGGTGTGTTGGCAATGCCATAAACGGGCTGCCTTGCCATGGTGCTAGTTAATGTGCCAAATACTTTAGGGTAATGCAGCAGGAATAAAACAAACTTTGCCACGCTCAAAATGTGACTACAGTAAATCAAGACAAATGTTATATTTGATGATATACTTATTTTTTAATCGTAAGTCCAAATTCGTGAGGAAATGTGGCAAAATCATTCCAATCCAGAATGTACAACACCACCCAAGTGTGCCTCCACCATTAGACAAAATTGCATCTTACCAAAGTATATGGACCCTTTACTAGGTAAAAGTTGATGAAGGCTGTATGAATTAATGTACCATCTGTAGAAGGAACCAATTTTTCCCACGTGGCTTCATTAATGGTCACCAGTGTCTCCCGATTAGCAACGTAAGATGCTCCATTGTAATATACCAAAAAAAGCCTGGAGGACCCACATAGTGTAAAACCGTATATACAATTAATATATCATAACCAGTCATAATGTTAAAAAGCAGAAATAAGCGCTTGTGTATAAAAATAATTCCGACCCCCGGGAGTCGATCAAATTGTTTCCTGGTTTGGACATTCGTGGTAATGTCACAAGTGTAAGCTCCACCCTACACGCTTCGCCCAAATTAACTTTAGGAATATCGGAATGCACCCTAAAATATCAATATTCAGACTGCAAATTCTGCAGCTTTTTTTTTTTTAAGCTGAAAGTGATGGTAGGTGGTGAAACATTTCTCTCTATCTCTTCATGGCTATAAAGATTGGGGTATTTTCGTGACACTCGGTACCAGTGTCTTGAATTGGCTATGAATCATCTTTAATATTACAGTTCAAGTTCAGTTGAATGTTGTGTTGTGAACTACTAGCAGCTATAGCTGTCGCTCGGGTGCCACACAACGCTATTCCAACGCTCCTCCCCTGTTAGCTACATAAAAGGTTATGTAGGAAAGTGGTGGTGGGGGGCGGCAAGGGGTTAGTCAGCACAGAGTTATTAAACACTGCCAGAATAGGAGGGGAGACCATGCTGAAAATTTTGACTCAATGTGACAATCTGCGCTGTGATAAAAAAAGTGCAAATGAGGCTGCTAGCACAAAAGGTGTAGTATAGCTGATGTTGGTGATTGGTCACTTGTGCACGGTTTGAGAAATCTATTCGTGTTCATTGGTGTTGCTGGAACAAGCCCTTTTTATCTTCACCAAACGCTGTGGGACTTTATCTGTTGTCACTTTTGGATTTTCCAATATCCAATTTTGCATTTTTTTGTACCAGTCATTTCATATGTTATGTTAATGGTGTGTATTGCTCATTTATTGGTTCATTTAGTATATTGGCACTGCACTATTGTCTAATATGAAAAATTTGACTAGTTCCCTAGCACATTCAAAAGGCACATTGCAAGTGCATAAATAAAATAAAAGTGGTGAAGGGGCCCTTCAATATGTTGTAAATGGTATTGGCCCAATGCTGTTCAGCTCTGTTCGGAACGTTCACTGCTGTTAGGGGGACACGGCCATCTCTCTGTGCCTAGTATACAGCCTACAGCTGAGCAGGTACTCTAGACATGGACTCATTTTGAAATCACAGAATGCACAGCAAACAATGTCATGGAAGAACCCTGTATTAGTTTATGCAAATAAATGGCATGGTACCAATGCTGTAAACTTGTATAAAAGGGTATTTAATGGGCCCTACAACAGGCAATTTGTGAGCAAATAGACTTTTGTTTACTTTGGTTTGGCTGTATTATGCTGGAGGCAGTGATGATGGTATACATTTTTTATTTTTTTTATGGGTTTTATGCTTTAAATGAATGCTGGTTCTACGCTTCGCCTCACTTCATAATTAACTATATCAAGCCTAGTTGTATTCACTTAAGGTGAAATGTGAATGTTTGACTGATCATGGCTTTTGTCTATTACAGTGCTCTCCATGGCCAGAGATCGCATATGTGTCAAATACCCCCTCTCCTGGGTTTAACAGTTCACATAACAGTTTTACAATTGGGGAAAGGTACGTTTTTTATTTTGTTTTTTTCTTCTGTGTATCTGATTAAACTTAATGTTGCGGTTTTTTTTTTGTTTTTTTTTGGGGTTATCGCATCCCACTTAACCTGTTGTGACGGCCATGCTGTATGCGGCTGATAGGTGGGTGGGCTTCAACACAGAGCGGCCATTGGCATTTCTGTGGTAAGAATGCAGTCACTGGATCTGAAAGCTCTTCTTTGCTTTCCAACATTAGGATCCTCTTAAAAGAATTAAATACCATTCTAAAACGGTTTAAGCGAGGTGTATTCTCTTGCTTTGGAGAGTGCTTCTATTTATTTCTGTTTTGTGTCTGGGTCAGTAAGTGAGTGGACATATTTTTCCCCAATGGAATAAAGACACCAAATACAACTTGGAATGTAGCGAAAGCTTTGTGCCACTCCAGGTGAACTGTCAAAGCCGCCTTGCTGCGAGGTATGACTCGAGGGAGCTGCACAGCTCGTCTGTAAGACCATGGAAGAACAAAAAGTCTGGAATTTTCTGCAGTCCTCAATATCTTTTAATATCAAAATAACATCACAGGCATAGCAGGGACAATAGATGTAATTCACTAATATCAATTCTTCCTGCTAATGCCTTTGATGTTTTGATATTATAAAAAAAAATATCGGAGTGCCGCAAATTCCGGATACTAAATAATCTGATGTTTTACCATTCCCTTCTTTAAAAAAAAAAGGGGGGGGGGGACCTACACGTTACGTAAAATCTGTAATCTAAAACTATTATAAGTTAGTGTCTTCTTTTAAAAAAAAAAGCAAACGTTTAGTCAGTAGTACCTTGCTGCTAGCCATTTAGTAGATATGATGTTATATGTAGGCTACATTCACACCGGTGTTCATTGTAGCGGCAGTAAGCTTCTAATTCCTGCTGTGGTTGGGTGCGGGCTCTGCACAGCCACCGATTGCCGACTGTGATCACTGCTGAATGAACACAAAGGAAATCTCTGGCTGTGCGAAGAGCCATGCAATCACTCCTGAAAAGGATCATTGATTACCTAAAAATACACAGCTTGCTGGACCCAAAGCAGTATGGCTTTACTCAGGGCAGATCCTGTCAGACTAATCTGATTTCATTTTTTGACTATATTACCAATGTTTTGGACCAGGGTGGTACTGTGGATTTAGCATATTTTGATTTCAGCAAGGCAAGTGATACAATTCTACGTAAAGATCTAATACAAACGTCCTAAAAGCTAGGACTTTTGTGTGGTTTAGTGGATATGCAATCGACTAAAGCAGGGTTTTGCAACTGGGGTGCTGCAGAGTCCTCAGGGGTGCCGCGGCCACATCCCTGTCTGAGTGCTACTGTGTTTGCAACCCATGCACTGTGAGGAGAGAGCAAGCACAGCCCTCAGAGCGCTCGCCTCCTTCCATCAGCTGTGTACTATAGCCGGCAAAGCAGAAAGCTGCCTGTGTCCTACCAACCTCATCAGTTGTTAAGGACATGTCTGGCGGCACTACAGCTTTTTGCTATGCCGGCGATAGTACATATAGCCGTAAGGAGGAGGAGAGAGCCATGCAGGCTGTGTTTGCTCTCTCTCCTCGCAGTGCACAGTTGGCAAACACAGGGTAGTGCTCACAGCCCACATTTTTGCTAGGAGTGGGGATTTGAGAGGATTGTGCTGGGGGGTGGGGGGGGGGGGTTGGAACGGGTTTGTGCTAGATGTGAAATCACACTTCTCTTGCCGTCTATGGACTGACACAGCCTCTTAATATTTGACAGGTGGGTTTAGATAACTAGGCAGAATGTTATAACATACATTCTAAAGACCAGAGCTGAACAGCCCTGCCCAGGGGGTGGTCCCTCCGGACATAACCCACCCACCTGCAGCCAGCAGCCCTCAGTTTTTTTCTGCCTAGCAAAAGGAGAGGATGTGGCTCGCTTCGTAGCCAGTCTCCTGAAGAATGTTTTTTTTATTCCTTTTGGAATTTTATATTTTGATCTTCTATCAACTGTCGGCTGGACAACAGGTTGGGTACATTGGATATCCTCGTAGTCTTCCCAGTCCGACCATCGAGCATGCTGAATCCTCGCCCCGGCGTGCGACACGACATGCCCCATGACTCCAGGGGTGGCCGGTGGGCTTTTATGCTCCGCGGTCCACTAAGATTGAACAGTGCCTGCTGTCTCTTTTTCGCAGTGGACCGGGCCGACAGCTACTCAGTACCGAACTGTGATAGGTCTGTCAGGAACACACCAGTAGGTCCTTCCGGACCGGGTAAGTAGTATCTCCTGCCTCAGCAGGTGAGTACATGCTGTGTGTTCCTATGTGTGGGGGATTTTCCCTGTCTCCCCCTGTTTTACTCTGTCACCTTGCTGGCGCTGTGCTGTCTGGGGGGGGTCACTCTGTCCCGGGGGGGGGGGGGAGGCTCATGGTTATCTGCACTAGGGAATGTGTGTTTTTGGGCCTGTGCGCAGTTCAGCTCCATGTTTTTCTGTCACTCTGTGTTTTAAACAGGCGCGCATGGCAGACATCTTGCCGTGGTTTGTTATGGCGCAGTTAGTTGCGGCGCCCATTTTTTTGGAGCCGCGCGCATTTTTTCTACTGTTTGGCCTCTATCGCTGCTGGAACGCCGCGGTTCTCCTCACATTATCCTCGCTACTTATTCGCGCTGTGCAGCACAGGCAGCGGAACCGAGTGGTCCCCATTGGGTCGGTGAGTCCCCTGGGTAACCTCCCACAGCCAGCACAGCCAGAGAGGTGGACTTTGTACAAAAGTCTGAGGTGGCGAGTTATGGAGCCTGGTTCACCTGCTTCCCCATTCATGTCACAACAGGCGGGGCTAATGCACCTGCAGTCCCTATGAATCAGTTGTCGGCAGTCCTGGACTAATTTCTTGTCAGGATGGAAGCGGTGTGTGAGCGAACGGGAGCTATAAAGCACCCTCTCCCCACACTATCTTTAGTAGGGGAGTGCTCTGTTTCAGCTATGGGCCTAGCTGCAGCTCAGGGACCCTAGCTCAGAATTTTTTGTATATTTTTTGACCAGGACATTCCTTCTGAGGAAGACTCCTGGGTCAGTAAATGACAGGATACTTGGTAGTGAACTCATTGATGGTGAGGGACACTCTCAAGCTGGAGGCTGCAGCTGGAGATCCTTTGGTGGAGACAGTCTCTCTTGCTTCATTTTTTTTTTTTTTTTTCCTTTTTAGTTCTATTTATTGGTTTTTACATGTACAACATACAACAATTGGACGTGTCAATCGGACACCATCCATACACGGCCAACATGGCCCAAGCCTTATCTAACAAAGGCCAACTACCATCCCGTTTCCCCCCCCCCCCTCCCACGAGTCACAGCTCGACAGAATAAGAGGATCCGTCTATTTCCCTTCCACTGTTCAAAGTAAGTCAGCGTGTAGGCACAGATCATTAATGACTTTTGGGGAAAGTGCCCTTAACTCCTACCAGACATAGTAAACCATTTCCATCTAAAATAGCTAGCGTGCTTCACTCATCACCCCACTGTATCACTAGAATTAAACCATGCTTGCCATACTTTGTCAAATTTTTTCATACAACCCCTGGCCTCATATGTAGCTTTGTAGTAGGGGAGCATGGAGTTCACCAGGCCCTTCCAGGAGGCGATGCTCGGCGCTCCTGGCTTTTTCCAGGCCAGCAGAATAGCCTTTCTTCCGTAAAAGAGAAGGACATTTAGCATAGTCCGCATGGCACGTAAAGGTACGACATCGTCCACTAAGCCCAGCAGACAGACCTTGACAGTCAATGGTATCGGTACTGATAGTACCGTAAGTAAGAAATACAAGATGTAATAGCCACCCAAAGTCTCTGAACAAGAGGGCAGTGCCAGAAAATATGTTTAGCATCCGCAGGTGAATGAGAACATCTCCAACACTCAGCCGAGGCAGTAGGGAAAATCTTGGCCAGTCTAGCCGGGGTATAGTAACTTCTGTGTAAGAATTTAAAAATGGATCAGCCTATCTCTTGCCGACACCAGATGCGCAAATGGTTGTGTCCATAAATCATCCCAGTCCTCCCCCTGCACCTTGGGAACCTCCTCTCCCTGCACCTGGTGAGAGCCGGCGGAGTTGTCTTGAAAAATTCTTTATACGCTGCCGAAAGAGGATTGACCAAGTCCTCACTTGACAACAGAATCTTAAGTGCTGAAGGCAAGGATTCCACCCTCACCTCCCGAAACTGCACCTGAAAAGCATGCCTAACCTGCAAAAATCGAAATAAGTGCGAATTGGGAAGACCATGTCTCGATTGCAATTGGGAGAAGGTCAACAGCTCACCATAACACGTAAAGTCCTTTAACATCTTGATACCCTTAACCGCCCAAACCATAGGATCTGGTAGGTTGTAGACCTGAGGCAAGGCCGGGTTCATCCATATGGGGGTCGAGGGCGACACCCCCCCATAGCTAGGGCATGCCAGTTTCACCGCCATTCCCCATGCCTTAATTGTGGCTTTCATTGTTAACGGCATATCAGATCTGAGGCCCCTAAACAGGGCAAATCTAACGCTGTCATTCCACCCTAGATGAGCCACCTCCAGCACCGTAGCCGCGTCGCCAGCTATCAACCATCTACGGGCAAAAAACATTTGTCCAGCTATGTAGTACTTTTGCCAGCCTGCCAATCCGTTTTTCCCCGGTTCCTGCAGTACTTTTAAACCAATTCTGGGAGACTTGGGCGACCATATAAAGGATGAAATGATGCTGTCTATTTTCCGAAAATAGGATTTCGCAACCCAGACAGGTGCATGTCTCAGGAAATATAGGATGACCGGGAGAAACGTAATTTTCAACAGACTGATTCGGCCTATCAGGGACAGCGGGAGCCTCACCCATGCCTGTACCCTTTGCTTCAGTAATGTGACCAAAGGCTGTAAATTTAGGGGAATATAGTCCTGAACATTTGCAGTAGCCCTAACTCCCAGGTATTTGAGGGAAGTAACCCACTGCAACGGCAAGTCCAGGTCAGCCTTATCCCTAGCCCCTGCATCTATAGGTAAGATAGAGGACTTGTCCCAATTCACTCTTAACCCGGAAAAAGTGGCAAAGCGATCAATGATCCCCAGAGCCGCTCTCAAGGAGTCCCCTGGGTCATCTAGGAACAGCAGCATATCATCCGCATACAACGCCAGGGACTCATCTATGGAACCCTCCTGGATGGATCGTATTTCTGTGGAGGACCTAAGTGCAACCGCCAGAGGCTCCAGGGCAAGGGCAAACAAGAAAGGGGATAATGGACATCCCTGTCGAGTGCCCCTCCCCACCTCAAAAAAATCAGAGGTGGCAGATCCCAGCCTAACAGCTGCCCTCAGGTGCCTGTAAAGCATGGACACCCATTTCCTGAACTGTGGCCCAAACCCCATAGTCTCCAATACTTTGAACATATACAGCCAATCTACAGAGTCGAATGCTTTTTCAAAATCTATAAATACTACTCTAGAGCTGGCATCCTGTGAGCGAATCTGTAAATGGCTGAAGAGTCTCCTGAGATTTGTGTCGGTTAACTTGCCCGGCATAAAACCCGTTTTGGTCTATGTTGATGATAGAGGGGAGTATACTAGCTAATCTGAGAGCCAGTATCTTGGTCAGAATTTTTAGGTCCATGTTCAAAAGAGCTATTGGCCTGTACGATGCACAGTCGGTCGTATCTTTACCTGGTTTTAATAACAGAACCATGTAAGCCTCTAGCATAGAGTCTGGCAGGGTATCGTGTTTGTGGCAATATTCCAAAAGTAAAATAAGTCTAGGGGCCAGTATGTCAACATTAGCCTTGTAAAAATCAGCATGGAGGCCGTCCGGGCCAGGGGCTTTATTCGGGGGGAATGTAAAAATCGCCCGTTGGATTTCCTTTAACGTAATTTTGGCATCTAGGGTAGTAATGTCCTCTTCCGAAAGTCTCGGTATGGGCAAGTCACCTAAAAGGGAGTCCAACACTGAACTATCATAGGACGGAATGGGGGAGTATAGGGTGGAGTAAAACCTGATAAACTCCTGCATAATAAGTCCGCGTTCACCAACCAAATTACCCCCCTGGTCTCTAATAACTGGGATACTGGTAGGCGGGTGATAGTCATCCACCAGCATGGCCAAGAGCTTCCCGTTTTTGTCCCCCTCTGCAAACACTGTCTGAGCCCTCTTTGTCATCTCTGAACAGGACTGGCCCGTAAAATGCAGGGATAGAGTACAATGCGCCTCCAACAAGGCCTCCTACGAGGCTGCCGTGGGGGAGTCCGTATGAGCCTTTGCACACTCCCGTTCCCACTGCTGCAAACGTTCAGTCTCCTCACCACCCTGTACCCAAGCAGTCTTAATGGCTGAAATGCACTCCCCCCCCATGTTACCGCCTTGAAGGCATCCCATGCCACCTGAGGGTTTGCTGTATCAGCATCAGAAGACCAATAGGACTGTATGGCCTCCTCCAGCTGAGCAGAAACCTGCTCATGTAACCATCTGGGTGAGAGAAATCTTCCGCAAACACAGCAGGCCGGTCTCCCTCAGGGAGCCCCACCACCCGGATATTATTTCTCCTCTGCTGGTCTTCGGCGTCAATGGCCCTGTGTTGCAAGGCTCTGACCTGGTCTCTAAGTTCAGCTAGCTGGGCTCCATGATCATGATACACATCCTCCACATCAGATACCATTGTTTCTACCGTGGTCAGGCAGCCCCTGATCTTGTCCAGATCATGCCTAATGAGGTTGCACTCAGAGGAGAGGTGGTCAATCCGCCCCATCAGCTCAGCTTTACTAGCGCTGATGGCCTCCAGGATCGGCTTAGTTATGGCCTCAGTATCCACTACAGGAGTCGGCTCCAACACAGCATCCATCTCCTCTGCCACTTGTGCCATCGCAGCAACTGCAGGCTTGGCGTGCTCTTCCTTCGGCGGGGAAGACAAGACGGCTAGGGTGGGGCCAACGGCGGCAATCCTAATGGTGCTGGTCCGTGTGTGCCTTGTATTTCTTCTTGGAGGCAGAGGAAGGCATCACCCGGGTCAGGACACACTCCCCTGTCAGATAGTCCAGGGCAGTTTCTAAAGCCTCAGTGTACCGGAGATTGAGCAGGAGTAGCGTAGCTGCGGAGAGCAGTGTGCTGCCTCGATCACATCCGGCCGGAAGTCCCCCTCCCTTGCTTCGTTTAAAGCTTTTCTTTTACACCATTGGCTTAGTGCTGGCTCCTGCAGGGCGCAGCACGATTCTCCTCCGCTTCCTCACTGTTTCCTCACACACTGCTTCTAGAGCAGCATGGATGATAGTGATACACTGTGCCACCCCCGGGCATGGTAGGGGGACTTTATTCATTTATTTGTCTAGTCCCTGTGAGCCTTCTGTGTAATATCTCTGTGGCAACACCATAGTCTCTGCACCTGTGGTTTCCCGCCATTTCCTGGGGACTGCTCTGACAGGACCACGGTCTGAGGTGTCAGAGGTAGTTTTTTACCTGCAGATTGCTTCAGCAGCACATATTCACAGGTTGGACCGATAGCGATAAGCGCCCTCTGCGCCATAGTTTACTCAATTATACTTAAAACACAGTGTATGTATGTGTTATTTCTCTCTGTGTCTGTGCGGGTTTCTCCCACATTAAAATGACAGTATAACATATACATGTCTCTGAATGCATTCACAGTATATGTATATATTCTACTCTGAGTCTGCGTGGGTTCCTCCTATGCTCCAACGGTGTGTGCGCCTTGGCACTATGCACAGTATGAACATGATCAATATGTTTATCACATATACTATAATACCTACACGGTATGTGTATGCGGTCTGCGTGGTTTTCCTCTGGGTACTCCGGTTTCCTCCAACGCTCCAATGGTATGCGCGCTTTTTTAGCGCTATGCACAGCATAACCATGTGTAATGTTTATTCGCATACTTCCATACCTCCACGGTATGTGTATGCAGTCTGCGTGGGTTTTCCTCTGGGTCCTCTGGTTTCCTCCTGCACTCCAATGACGTGCGCGCCTTCAGTGCCATACACAGTGTAAACATACTCAATTTGTTTATACACGACGCTAAATACATTCACAGTATATGTATGTATTTTACTCTCTGGGTCTGCGTGGGTTTCCTCCCACGCTCCAACGGCTTTTGGCACTATGCACAATGTAAACATGTTCAAAATGTTTATCACACATGCTATCCTACCTATACGGTATGTGTATGTAGTCTGCGTGGGGTTCTTCCGGGTTCTCCGGTTTCCTCCCACGCTCCAATGGTGTGCGCGCTTTCGGCGCTATGCACAGCATAAACATGTGCAATTTGTTTGCATACTGACATACCTACACGGTTGTGTATGCGGTCTGCGTGGGTTTCCTCTGGTTTTCCGGGTTTCTCCCACGCCCCAATGATGTGCGCGCCTTCGTCGCTTGCACAGTATAAAGACTTTCTGGCATCCTTGGACATCAAGGACGTTTTACTTAAATGTTCCAATCTGCGCTAGTCACCCGAAGTTTTTGCGATGGGCGAAGTCCACTATCAATTTGTGGCACTTCGGTTTAGCACCGGCATCGCAGGTTTTCACCAAGGCGCTTGCCCCGATTCTGGCTTTGCTGAGACAGCGAGGCATTGCTATCGTGGGCTATCTGGATGATCTTCTGAGAGCAGACACTGGCTCAGAATTGAAAGAAATTGTGACAATAATCAGTCAGATCCTCTGGGCCTTCGCGGGGGCTTCTGAACACTCAGAAGTCAGTCCTGGTCCCGACCCAGTGTTTGGTATCTGGGGTTGATTCTGGACTCCTCGTAGGCGAAAGTCTTCCTACCCTTGGAGAAGCTGCAGACTCCAATCTGCGGTGCGGCTTATGATGTCCCGAAAATGGTCATCAATCCGTTTCTGCATGAGGGTCCTGGGACTCATGGTGGCCTTTCGAGGCAGTTCTGTATGCCCAATCTTGCACTCGTGCCTTACTGAGGGGGATCCTGTCCACTTGGGACAAGTCCCTGTTGTGATTGGATCATCAGATCCAGGTGAGTCACCCGGTCAGGGCGTCCCTGATGTGGTGGTTGAGATCCCCGGCTCTTCAGTCCGGGAAGTCGTTTCTTCCTATCCAGTGGACGGTGATCTCGACAGATGCCAGCCTTACGGGCTGAGGTGGGGTCTGGGAGGAGTCTCAGCTCGAGGGCTGTGGACCCCGGCCGAATCCCATCTACCGATCAATGTCCTAGACCTCCGAGCGATCTGACTGTGCCTCTCCTCGTGGTCGGAGAGGCTACAGGGCCACTCGGTCAGGATCCAGTCGGACAACGCCACAGCGGTGTCAACCATCAGGGGGTAACTCTGAGATCAGCGGCGGCATCCGAGGTCGCTCACATCCTAAGATGGGCAGTAAGGAGTGTGTCGGCTCCGTCGGGCATTTATATTCCAGGAATGGACAACTGGCAGGCCGACTATTTGAGCCGCCAGATGTTGGACCAGGCGGAATGGTCCTTGCATCCGGAGGTGTTCCAACTCCTTTGCCGGCGGTGGGGCACGCCAGACGTGGGCCTCTCGACTCAATCGCAAGGTGTCGAGATTGTGGCCAGGTCCAGGGACCCCTGGGCAGACGCCAGACGTGTTGGTGGCCCCGTGGGGTTAGTATCGCCTGTTATATGCCTACCCTCCGCTGCAGTTGCTGCCTCGCCTGCTTCGCAGGGTGGAGGCCAAGGGCTTTTCGGTGATCCTCATTGCTCCGGATTGGCCACGGCGTTATTGGTACGCCGATCTTGTGCGGCTAGTCGTGGAGGTTCCTTGGCGACTGCCTCTGCGGGAGGACCTTCTGTTTCAAGGTCCCATACTTCATCCTGCTTTACAGTCCTTGGCTTTCACGGCATGGCTATTGAAAGCCAGGTGCTGAGGGACCGAGGTCTCTCAGATTCGGTCATCTCAACCATGTTGAGGGCTCGGAAATCTTCCTCTAGAAAGATTATATATCACCGTACCTGGAAAGCTTACATCGCTATGTGCGAGGAGCTAGATTGGCGTCCACGGACGTATTCTGTTCCCAGGATTCTGCTGTTCTTACAGCGTGGTGTGACCCAAAAGCTGGCTTTGAGTACCATCAAGGGTAAAATTTTGGCCCTGGCTGTCTTCTTTCAACGACCGCTAGCGGGTCCTTCCTTGATTAGCACCTTTGTGCAGGGGGTTCGCCATGTGCTTACCCCTGTCAAACCTCCTTTCCCTCCTTGGGATCTGAATTTGGTGCTCTTGGTTCTTCAAGAACCTCCTTTTGAAAACATCAGAGGTATCCCTCTCTTGACATTGTCTCAGAAGGTGGCTTTCCTGGTAGCCATTACTTCTGTCAGACGGGTGTCTGAGTTGTGGCGGCATTGTCTTGCAAGCCGCCTTACTTGGTCATCCTTAAGGATAAGGCTGTGTTGCGTCCGCGACCTTCTTATCTTCCGAAGGTGGTCTCGGCCTTTCACCTTAATGAGGACATTGTCCTGCCGTCCTTGTGTCCTCATCCATCGCATCCCAGAGAGTTTGTTTCACTCGCTAGACGCGGTACGTGCCTTGCGGATGTACCTGTTCGTTACTGCTCCCATTCGTTAGTCTGACTCGCTGTTTGTGGCTGTGTCAGGCCCACAACAGGGCCAAGCGGTTTCGCCTGCCATTATTTTATAGGTGGATTTGGCAGACCGTCATACAGGCCTATGCCCTTAGGGGGCGGGCGCCTCCCTTTCTGGCGCATTCCACCAGAGCAATTGGTGCTTCCTGGGTTTTCCAACATCAAGCGTCGGTTGCACAAGTGTGCAAGGCGGCGACCTGGTTGTCCGCACATACCTTTTTTCTAAGTTTTAAAAGGTTGATGTGGCTGCATCTTCTGATGCTTCCTTCGGCCGCAAGGTGTTGCAGGCCGCTGTTTAAGTTGCATCTCCTCCGTTGAGGAGCTCTGATTTTTTAGAGTGAAGTTTGGTTTTCCTTTCTCTTTGCTCCCACCCCTCTTTTTTGTCACTGCTTTGGGACATCCCACTTGTCAAATATTAAGAGGCTGTGTCAGTCCATGGATGGTAAGAGAAAATAAGATTTTTGTACTCGGCGTAAATTCTGTTTCTCTGACACAGCACCCACCCTTCCTTTTTAAGGTTTGTACTGCTTTGTTACGAACTGAGGGCTGCAGGTGGGTGGGTTATGTCTTGGGGGCGGGGCTGTTCAGCTCTGGTCTTTAGAATGTATGTTATAACATTCTGCCTAGTTCTCTCCTGCAAGCAGGGACATAAACCCACTTGTCAAATATTAGGAGGCTGTGTCAGTCCATGGACGTCAGAGAAACAGATTTTACGGTGAGTACAAAAATCTTATTTTTCCCATACCACACAAGAATATGCTGCCTTTTCCAGCCTCAGGTGGGTACCATTATCTTGCATGTACATTCATGCCCATTTAAAACATGAGACGTTCGCATACACGCAAAAAAAGCATGCTCGGACATGCCTCCTGATGTGAACAAGCCCTCAGACTGGTGTGCCCTGGGATTGTGCACAGTCTTAAAGGATGCCTTGACTGAGAAAAAGTTGACAAACACTGGGCTAAAGGATAGATACTAGAGTGTGGTTGTATATGGGGTTCACTAAGAGCAGAGACCAGTCACTAGTGGTGTACCACAAAGCTCTGTACTAGGTCCTGTTCTATGTAATCTATATGTACAGTATCTCCCAAGTGAGTACGCCCCTCACATTGTCAAATATTTTATTTCTTTTAATGTGACAACACTGAAGAAATGACACCTTACATTGTAGCAAAGTAGTGAGTGTACAGCTTGTAAATTTGCTGTCGCCTCAAAATATCTCCACACACGGCTATTAATGTCTAAACCGATGGCAACAAAAGTGAGTACACCCCTAAGTTAAAACGTCCAAATTGGGCCCAGTTAGACATTTTCCCTCCCTAGGGTCATGTGACTCGTTACAAGGACTCAGATGTGAATGGGGAGCAGGTGTGTTAAATTTGGTGTTGGGTTATCGCTCTCGCTGGTCACTGGAAGTTCAACATGGCACCTCATGGCAAAGAACTCTCTGAGGATCTGAAAAAAAAAATTGCTGCTCTACATAAAGATGGCCAACGCCAGTGATGGCAAACCTTGGCACCCCAGATGTTTTGGAACTACATTGGGAGTGTCATGGTCTGGTGCTGCATGAGTGCTGCCGGCAGTGGGAAGCTACAGTTCATTGAGGGAACCATGAATGCCAACAAGTACTGTGACCTACTGAAGCTGAGCATGATCCCCCTCCCTTCAGAGACTGGGCTGGAGGGCAATATTCCAACATAACGACCCCAAACGCACCTCCAAGATGACCACTGCCTTGCTAAAGAAGCTGAGGGTAAAGGTAATGGACTGGCCAACAAACAGGTCTCCAGACCTAAACCCTATTGAGCATCTGTGGGGCATCCTCAAACTGAAGGGGAGGGGGGGGGAGTGCAAGGTCTCCAACATCCACCAGCTCCGTAATGTCATCGTGGACTCCAGTGGCAACCTGTGAAGCTCTGGTTAACTTCATACCCAAGAGAGTTAAGGCAGTGCTGAAAATGTTGGCCACACAAAATATTGACACTTTGGGCCCAATTTGGACATTTTCACTCTTGTTGCCAGCGATTTAGACATTAATTGATGTGTGTTGAGTGAGTTATTTTGAGGGGACAGCAAATTTACACTGTTACACAAGCTATAAACTCACTACTTTACATTGTAGCAAAGTGTAATTTCTTCAGTGTTGTCACATGAAAAGCTATAATAAAATATTTACAAAAATGTGAGGGGTGTACTCACTTTTGTGAGATACTGTAAGTGATATAACTAAAGGTTTTTCTCTTACCGTCCATGGACTGACACAGCATCTTCAATCTGGACAAAGTGACCTAGCAGAGGAGAGGACGTGGCTCTCTTCGGAGACAGTCTCTTGAAGAAATATTTTATTATTTTTTGAACTTTTATTTTATTTTTGTGATTCTTCGATCAACTGTCGGCTGGGCAACAGGTTGGGTAGTTGCTATCCTCGTAGTCTTCCCAGTCCGACCATCGAGCGTGCTGATCCTCCCTCTCTCTGCGTGAGATCAGTCCACGACATACCCCATGGCTCCAGCGGTGGCCGGTGAGCTTTTTGCTCCAGGGTCCACATACGACTGAACAGTTTTGCTGTATCTTTCACGGTGGACCGGGCCGACAGCTACTCAGTACTGCACTGTGATAGACCTGTCAGGAACACACCAGTGGGTCCTAGCTGGACGGGTAAGTACTGTTCCCCTGCCTCAGCAGGTGAGTACATGCTGTGTGTTCCTATGGTAGGGGGGTTTTCCCTGTCTCCCCCTTTTTTGCTACTCTGTCACCTACTGGCGATGTGCTGACTGGGGGTCACTCTGTCCTGGTGGGGGTCCATAGGGGTCTGCATTAAGGTGTGGGGTGCTTTCTGTGTTAGCCTGGGCCTTGCGCGCCTTTCGGCGCCATGTTTTTACTATGCTTCAATTTGCCTTGTAAACCGCATTGGCGGCCATCTTGCCGTTGCCGCGCTGTGGCGCACTTGTAATTGCGGCGGCCATTTTCTTGAAGCCGCGCGCTCTTTTGTGCTGGTTTGGCCTCTATCGCTGACTGGAACGGCGCGATTCTCCTCAGTCTCCTCATTGTTCACTCGCGCTGAGGAGCAGGACACAGGCAGCGGAACAGAGCGGTCCTAGCTGGGTTGGTGAGTCCCCTGGGTAACCCCCCCCAGTCAGTGCAGCCGGAGGGTGGACTTTTTCAGAGGGTGGTGGTATCATGGAGTCAGTGTCACCGGCTTCCCCATTCATGTCAGAAGCAACTGGCAGTGCTACTGCACCTGCGGTCCCTATGGCCCAGTTGTCGGCAGTCCTGGAATCATTTGTTGCCAGGATGGAAGCGGCGTGCAAACGCAAGGGGGCTATAAAGCGCCCTCTCCCCCCACCATCTCCAGGGGAGTGCTCTGATTCAGATATGGGCATTGCTGTGGCACAGCACCCTAGCTCAGAATTTTTGGATATTTTTGACCAGGACATTCCTTGTGAGGAAGACTCCTTATCTGGGTCAGTACATTACAGGACACTTGCTGGTGAATTCATTGATGCTGTGAGGGACACTCAAGCTGGATGCTGCGGCTGAGGAGCCTGTGGTGGAGTCAGTCTCCTTTTTTTTTTTTTTTGGTTCTTTTTAAGCTAATCCTTCTCTATACACCTTTTTTTTGACAGATTAATAGACCAGGTTTGGCACAAACCGCAGAAGACCTTTGCGGTCTCGTCGCAGCGTCTGGCGGTTAGGTACCCCTTTGAGGACAGCCTGATTAAAAAATCCTCCGGTGGTTGAAACACCCCCCCCCCCCCCCGGTCGCCCGGCTGAATAAAGCCACAACTCTCCCGGTTGAGGGGACCCCTGCTTTTAAGGACCCTACTGATAGGAGGTCGGAAGTGGTGAGCAGAGCCATGTTCACCATGCTGGGATCCGCGATACGTCCTCTTGTAGCGGCGACCCTGGTGTCTCAGACACTCACGGAATGGGCGAAGATTATGAACCGGACTGTGCAGGAGCATAATCTTCCTCTGCAATGCATTACACTGGCAGACTAAATGGTACAGGTCCTGGCGTATGTGTGCGATGCCACTATGGACGTTGCCCCCCCTAATTTCTAGGGCTTCAGTGTCTGTGGTGGTTTTGCGTCGCCTAATCTGGTTAAAATGCTGGTCTGCTGACCTGGCCTCCTAAGAAGCTCCTGACGGATTTGCCTTTCAAGGGCGAAAGGCTATTTGGTGCTTCCCTGGATGACATTATTAAAAATATCACAGGGGGTAAGAGCACCTTTCTTCCTCAGCCAACTAAGGCGAAGGAGCCGCGCCGTAAGCCGGGTCCTTCCTTTCCCAATCAGAAGAGGTTTTTTCGTCAGTCAAATCCCGGGGAAAAATTCTCCCGGACTGACAAGTGTGCGGCTGGGGGTCAGAAGCATCCCTGGGTGCGTAAGCTGAACAAGCCGGCAAGCAAGCCGGCCACCACATGAAGTCTTGCCCCCGCCCGACTCTGGGGTGGGGGGACGACTTTGCAGGTTCACGGATCGGTGGACCTCCCGGATCTTCGACTGGTGGGTATGCAAGGTGGTCACCTCGGGGTACAGGGTAGAGTTCCTTTCCTGGCCACCAGACAATTTTCCCTCAAATCTCTCTCTCCTTCCGGCGCGTCGGGCTGCCCTATTAGGGGGCAGTGCAGGACTTGCTGAGGTGCGGAGTAATTGTGCCGGTACCGTCAAAGGAGAGGTTTCAGGGATTTTATTTGAATCGGTTTGTGGTCCCAAAGAAGGACGGAGTCCGTCCAATTCTTTGTGAAAGTTCGGAAATTCTGCATGGAATCCATTCGCTCGTGATTGCTGCGCTCCACCCGGGGGATTTTCTGGCATCCTTGGACATAAAGGACGCGCCTACTTGCATGTCCCAATCTGCATGGGTCACCAAAAGTTTCTGCGCTTCGCGATGGGCGTAGACCACTATCAGTTTGTGGCTCTTCCCTTCGGTTTGCCGTCAGCACTGCGGGTTTTCACCAAGGTGCTTGCCCCGATTCTAGCTTTGCTTAGTCCACGATAGCAATGCCTCGCTGTCTATCTGGATGATCTTCTGAGAGCAGACTCTGGCTCAGAATTAGAGGAAAATGTGGCGATAGCCAGTCAGGCCCTCCGAGAATTCGGCTGGCTGATGAACATTCAGAAGTCGGTTCTGGTTCCGACTCAGTGTCTGGAGTACCTAGGATTGATCCTGGACTCCTCGGAGGCGAGGGTATTTCTACCCTTAGACAAGTTAGACTCTTCAATCTGCAGTACGGGTGCTGACGTCCCGCAAATGGTCGTCACTCTGTTTTTGCATGAGGGTCCTGGGACTCGTGGCTTCCTTCGAGGCGGTGCCATATGCCCAATTCCACACTCAAATTTTACAAAAGGAGATCATATCTTGCTGGAACAAGTCTCCATTATTACTGTATTGACTTCGGTCGGAAGTCGTTCCTTCCTGTGCAGTGGACTGTGATCACGACGGACGCCAGTCTTTCGGGCTGGGGCGGAGTCTGGGGAGTTCTGTCAGCTCAAGGGCTCTGGACTCCGGATGAGTCCCGTCTGCCGATCAATGTCCTGGAACTCAATCAGACTGTGCCTCTCCTCGTGGTCAAGGAGACTGCAGGGACGCTCGGTCAGGATACAATCGAACAACGCCACGGCGGTGGCTTATGTCATCCATCAGGGGGGAACTCTGAGCTCGGCTGCGGCGTCCAAGGTCGCTCACATCCTAAGGTGGGTGGAAAGAAGCATCCCGGCTCTGTCAGCCGTTTACATTCCAGGAGTAGACAACTGGCAAGCGGACTATCTGAGCCGCCAGATGTTGGGTCACAGCCCAACACCGCCAGATGTTGGACCAGGGGGGATGGTCCTTGCATCCAGAGGCGTTTCACCTCCTTTGCCGGAGGTGGGGCACACCGGATGTGGACCTTTTGGCCTCTCGACTCAATCACAAGGTGTCGTGATTTGTGACCAGGTCCAGGGATCCCTAGGTGGACGCGTCAGATGTGTTTTTGGCCCCGTGGGGTCGGTATCGGCTGATTTTATGCCTATCCTCCACTGAAGTTGCTTCCTCGACTACTTCGCAGGGTGGAGGCCGAGGTGATTCCGGTTATCCTCATTGCTCCAGATTGGCCTCGGTGTCCTTGGTACGCCGATCTTATGCGCCTAGTGGCGGACGTTCCATGGTGACTGCCTGTGTGGGAGGACCTTCTGTCTCAAGGTCCCATACTTCATCCTGCTTTACAGTCGCTGGCTTTAACGGCATGCCTATTGAAAGCCAGGTGATGAGCGACCGGGGTCTCTCGATTCTGTCATCTCGACCATGCTGAGGGCACGGAAATCTTCCAGGAAGATAAACCACCGTACACTATGTGCGAGGAGCTGGATTGGCGTCCATGGACGTATTCCGTTCCCAGGATCTTGCTGTTTTTTCAGCGTGCTGTGACCCAAAAGTTTGCCTTATCACCATTAAAGGTCAGGTTTTGGCTTTGGCTATTTTCTTTCAGCGGCCGCTAGCCGGCCATTCTTTGATTAGTACCTTCATACAGGGGGTCCGACATGTGCTCCCCCCTATTAAACCACCTCTTCCTCCTTGGGATTTGAATTTGGTGCTCTCTTCAGGAACCTCCTTTTTGAAAACATCCGAGAGATTCCTCAACTTTTTCTCAGAAGGTTGCTTTTCTAGTAGCCATTACTTCTGTCAGAAGGGTTTCTGAATTGGCGGCCTTGTCTTGCAAACCGCCATACTTGGTCCTCCATAAGGATAAGGCGGTGCTATGCTCGCAGCCTTCTTTTCTCCTGAAGGTGGTCTCGGCCTTCCAACTTAATGAGGACATTGTACTTCTGTCTTTATGTCCATCACATCCCAGAGAGTTTGCGCTTCACACGTTAGACGTGGTACGTGCTTTACGGGTGTACCTGTCTGCTACGGCTTCGTTTCGGAAGTCTGACTCTGTGTCTGGTCCAAAACAGGGCCAAGCGGTTTCGTCTGGAATGTATGTTAAAACATCTAACATTCTGCCTAGTCTTTTCCTATGAGCAGGAACATAACCCACTTTGTCAAGATTGAAGATGCTGTGTCAGTCTATGGACGTCAGAGAAAAGGATTTTACGGTGAGTACAAAAAAATCCTATTTTTGGGCAAGGAATTACTTTTTACATGATACAAAAGGCATGCAATAAGGTTGACATCCCTGGAGGTGTCTAACATGGAACATGATTTGACATTGCTGGAAGGTTGGTCAAAGCAGTGGAAACTGCAGTTCAGTGTTTCTATATGTAAAATTATGCACCTAGGTAAAAAGAATCCCCTGAGAGAGTACAACATTGGGGGTACAGTGTTAGCCAGCACTATAGAATAAAAAGATTTGGGGGTACTTATTTCAGTTGATTGCAAAATGAGGTTCTGATTCCCCCTATATAGATCTTTAGTGAGACCTAGAGCTGCATGATTCTGGATGAGAATCGCAGTTTTTATTTTCTTGGCCTAGAATAAAGATCATGGTTCTCAGCGTAACATCTTTCACATTATTCAAAAAACTGGGCAGAATTTATGGTTTATTTTTTAACAATATACTTTTTTTTTTTTTTTCATAGAAGTGTGTTTTTTCCCCACAAAAATTTGTGTTTTAAAAGGCCGCTTTGCAAATGGTGTGACATAAAATATTGCAACGACCGCCATTTTATTCTCTAGATCTCTGCAAAAAAAATAAAAAATTTAACTTGTAAGCAACAAGTGTCAAAAGTCTAGTCTTTAAAGCGTTTTGTTACCCTTAAAAGTAAAAAAATAAATTAAGGACAGGCCTATTTTTCAAACTTGTTGATTACAAGTTAATGTTTTTTTTTTTTTTGTTAGAAAATTACTTAGAACCCCCAAAAATTACACCCACACCCACACCCCCACTCACCCACACACCCTAGAGAATTAAATGGCGGTTGTTGCAATACTTTTTGTCACACCGTTTTTTCAAATACACGGTTTTTATAAAAGATGTTGCGCCAAGTAAATCGATACCCAACATGTCACGCTTCAAAGTTGCGCCCGCTCGTGGAATGGCGACAAATTTTTACGCTTAAAAATCTCCATATGCGACGTTTAAAAAGTTCTACAGGTTGCATGTGTTGCATTGAAGGAGGTCTAGGGCTAGAATTATCGCTCCCCGCTCTAACAATCACAGCAATCTCGTGTGTTTTGAACACCGTTTTTCCATATGCGACCGCTACTCGCATATGCGTTCGCTTCTGCACGCAAGCTCGGCGGCACGGTTTTAAAAAAATATATATATATGTTTTTATATTATTGTGTCACTTTTATTTCTATTACAAGGGATGTAAACATCCCTTGTAATAGAAAAAAAGGATGTCAGGACCTCTTAAATATGAGATCTAAGGTCAAAAAGACCCCAGAACTCATATTTACAATAAAAATGCAATAAAAAAAGTTTGAAAATAATAAGTCTCTTTTAAGAGCTATGGGCGGAAGTGACGTTTTGACGTTGCTTCCACCCTGCAATGGTATGGAGCTGGGTGGGGGCCTCTTCCCCTTGTTTAGCTTCATACCACAGGAGAGCAGACGCGATCGCCTCTGCCGGTGGCTCCGGTAAACGGAGGGCACCGAAGCACAGCGGGAGGGAGCGGGCCTCTCCCATCGCCGATAAAAGTGATCTTGCGGCGAATCCGCTGCAGAGACTTTTATCTAAAAGCGGACCACCCGCTAAAGCAGAGGATACTGGGGCTATGGCAGCTAGTTGCTGCAATAACAATATTCCTCTTCAAAGTGCCAGCATATAACGACGGCGGGCAATCTGTAAGTGGTTAAAGCATGAATAACGGCAGTGCTTGTGCTGTGTAATTTTGTCACTTTGTTGTATCACCTGAAATACCTGGCTGATCCTGCAAGTTTCTGCCCTCCCCTGTAAACTGACTATGGTTCATCATGGCTGCTGAGCCCTGACACCATGGCTGCTGAGCCCTGACACCATGGCCAGTTTACGGGCCTCCGTAGTCTGCAGCTCTCCTCTGGGACAAACGTAGATCTATAGTGCAGACAATGGCAAATAAATGGTCAAACCCAAGTATGAATGTAACTTTAGGTCTCTGTTCATTTGGGGGCCTCTCAGTCCACTGTTTGCATTTACATCTCCATCCTTTCCTAGACGACATAACTGTTTATCAGTATAAAATTGGTTGGTACTGTCAGACCACTGTGGCACCTAACATTGCCATCTTGCGATAGTCCTACATTCATTCCTTAACTATTTTTGTCACTTTTCTTTATAGTAATGGTTCTCCAAATCATCAGCCAGAGCCCCCGGCACCAATCGTTGATGTAAGTTCCGGATTGACACCCATACAGGTACTTAAATACGATTTACCCAGCCATTAAATGGTATAAACAGCTCTCTCATTAGCATGTATTGTGCAGCATTCCCTATATTTAACAGCCACAATACACTGTTTGTGAGCTGGGTGATTGACCATTTACAGTATTTTAGAATCCTTTTACTTGTCTGTCAATATTTGAGCCCCAGTTACTTGGGGTATTAGGCAAGATTTAAATGTTATTAAAGTTAAATGTTGCGTTTCTGTGACAGTAGTCCAGAAGTTGGCAAACAGGGTGACAAGTCGTTTTGACATTTTTACAGTCCTTTTAAAATGCAAGAAAAACAGAAATGGAAGGCACGCACACCGAGTGCATTACCAGAGATAATTTAATGAGGAGAAATTTTTGTATAAAAGTGTTTACTCACAAAATGCAGATGACGAAAGGCCAAAAACACAGTGCATGGACATGCACACACGGGGTAAAGCTAAAGTGTTTCAGGGGCACACCCCCTTCCTCAGAGCTAGGCCTATTAGCGCTGGAAGTTACTTGTTTGTAGTCCTTAAAATGCACTTGTGCAAAGACTATGAAATTGCAAGGTAACAAGCAGTATAAGAGCTCTAAAAACAAGCCATCTCTAAATTTTCTAGCTGCTTGTAGTTCTTAAAGCCCCTCAAAGTTCACAAGGACTATAAAGACAGGTTTCAGTTGTTTTTAAGAGGCTAGAAACACCTGCTGTGTGTTTACATCGGAGGGCTGGCAGCCTCCCAGATTCAGTTGCAGTAAGGGGGGGAAAAAATGATTTCAGTGCCTCTGTTAACTTTGAAGACCATTTTTTCCTTGGTGAAGTGAGGTTGAGGTTAATTTGAGCTTGTTTACATCAGATTCATTTGGGTGCCTTCTTAAACACGTATGTACAGTAAAATTGTTTTCTGATGACGCTAGTTCATGCCATTGCGTTTAGTTCCAGTGTTTTCCAATCAAAGTACCCTGGCATGCATTTTTTCACACTGGAACGCGCATAAATGAAATGTGTAAACACATCTGATCAAAAATGCAAGGGGCAAAATGCATACTAAAAATAGATTTCCCAAGTCCTCCTCCAGGACGGTCACATGAGAGATGGACCCCTCCTACAGAAAACACAAGCACAGAGTTTAAAAAGGCCGCCTCAGGGCTGCCCCTCAGTTCTTGTGTTTCCTGTGTCCTGCAAGCACCTGCACAAAGGAAGGAGGAACCATCCCCAGTTTGTTTTTTTGCATTGTATTTGGGGCAGATATCCATGAATACTTCCTTTCTCTCTTCCAGCATTGGCAAGGTAGGTGGTCTGCTGCATGTTTTTTCTAGGGGGGGGGGGAAGGAAGAAAAATTAGCAAAAAGGGGGTGGGCTCTAGGACTTGCCCTCTTCTTGTCACTTTCGCAATTTTGCACCCTCCCCCCTCTCCCTCCTGCACCCTAGGTGGAGTGTGGTGGAGGGTGAAGAACCTTGAGGGGCACTTGCTGCGACACCAGCTGGGAGGTCCTGGTTTGGGCTCTCCTCTTTGCTTGATCCCTTGTCTGCTGGCTGCTTCCCCATGTGGATGTTGCAACCAAGATGGCTGCTGTGGTGGAAGTGACATTGCAATGATGCTCTGACCAGAAGTCGTGTGGCAGCCATCTTTGTTAAGGGCGTGACTGCCGGCGGAAGTGACGCTAGTATGATGCGAGACAAGCACTATGGGCAGGGATGCGGAATTGGGAAAATCCTATGGACAAGGCCAAGAAAAATTAATATTGCCTTACCTGCGGACCAAAAATTCCCTCTGACAAGCTCCTATGCCACAAATGCCTTAAAAAAATAAGCATAGTTTATATTCATTAACTTTTTTTTCAAGGATTTTCTAGATTTCAAACGAGAGATGAGTTCTACTTTGCAGTCTCTACAAAAAAAAATATTGTAATATGAAAGATATTAAAGACAGCGTGGCCCTCTACCTCAGCTCAAAGGACATGCATCGCCATGAGACCCCAAAGACCTCCAGTTGCCCCTCCGGTGCCAGTCGATATTTCAGACTCAAAGTAAAGGAGGAAGGCAAGCTACTATTGCAGGATAGTTCAGAATCCAAAGAGGAATCAAGTCTGGGTGAGGCCAAAAAGGCTTCAAGACACCTCTTTCCAGTGGATGAGACTGAGGAATTGTTCAAGGGAAGCCAAGGAGAAGTTTTTTTTTCGTCAGACGAGAGCCGCAATTAAAGAGAAAAACCTCAAGGTCAGCGCAAGTGGGTGTTCAATAAAGGAAAGGGGAAATCCAATGTCCTATTCCCAGGTGCAGTTGCAACAAACAAATCCCAATACTCAAATCTATTGAGTGAAAATGTGATATCTGGGGTACGGTTTCTACTCCCATGGTTTTTTAAGAGCAAAACCTTCACGGAAACCTAATTTGATTTTGAACCTGAACCCCCTAAACAAACCAATTCACTACAGGAAATTCAAAATGAACCCCATATTCCCAGTAAGAGCTTTACTCCCAGAGTAGTCTTTCCTGGTGACATTAGATATAAAAGCTGCATACCTACATGATGTACCCATCCATCCGGACCATCAGTACCCAAGGTTTGCCATAAGACGGCAAAAGAGCAGCATTTCCAATATCGAGCTCTTCTCTTCGGACTAGCTTTGGCTCCTCGCATATTCACAAAAATTATGGCAGAAGTCATGCAGGAGCAAAGATTGAAATGAGTGCCGATCATACAATATCTGGACGACTTTCTAATCTATGGCAGCACAGAAACTGAAGTGTTGACAAGCTTACACACAGCCGAGCTGTTTCTGGAGTCACTAGCATGGAAACTGAACTTGGAAAAATCCAACCTAGTCCCTTCTCAAAGGGGGATTTTTCTGGGCTACACCATCAACACAAGCCTCCAAAGATCAAATTGGTGAAGACAACATACCAGATTGCAAAAGCAATGCAGGTGACAAGACGGAATATCACGGCTTTCCTCGGCCTGTCCGCATCTATTCCTGCAGTACAATGGGCCCAATGCCACATGCGACCATTCCAGTCTCACTTGTTGAACTGGGACGGCCAAGTGGAATCCTTGGAGAAAATAATTTCCATTTCCCAGGTCATCAGGCGGTCACTACGGTGGTGGAAGAGGAGACCTACTGGCATAAGAACTGACCTACAGGCAGAAGAACTCTGGGCACCTACCCCACTGATGCACATTACTACAGATGTAAGTGCAACAGGATGGGGAGCTCACCTGAATCAAGCTGGTGTAATGAATAAACGCACCTGTTAGTGTGTGTGAAACTACTCTACCTGCCTGTCTGTAACACTTGGGATGTTCAGAAATGAAAGAATTTTGATTGATCTTGGAGTACAGCTATCTTTCATTCTTTATGCATTGCTACAGATGTGAGTGCAACAGGATGGGGAGCTCACCTGAATGAAGCTGTCTGTTAAGGACTCTGGGATACAGACTTGTCAAGACCGCCTTCAAATCTAAGGGAACTAACAGCCGTCCTCTGGGCACTGTTGGCATTCAAGGAAGAAATGGTAGGGAGACGTACTCACAGAAAATGGCACTACTGTTGTCTACATCAACCATTGGGGGTACCAGATAAAAAAAAAACTGATGCTTGTGACTCATTCTGTTATCCTGGGCGGAGACCAACCTTATGTCAATCGCGACTATTCACATCAAAGGATCCGACAATCTTGCAGATTACTTGAGTTGGCAACAACTGGATCCAGCGGAGTGGGAACTGAACCAGCAGATCTTCATAAAATTAACCCCGAAATGGGGGAACGCCAGCGGTGGATTTGTTTGCCACAGCAAACAAGTTCTTCTCCCTGAAGAGGGAAAGAGTCTCTGAGAGTAGACTCCCTGCGTTTTCCTTGGCAATTCACGATGGCCTATGCTTTCCATTCAGCTGCTGCCCAGGGTGCAGGGTAAAAGATCAGGCAGAAAGCGCAAGGGTCATATTGGTTGCCTACTGGCCCGAGAAGGGCCTGGTTTTAGTCTCTCTGGAGAAAATGGCTAAGTAACGTTGGACTCTCCCCCTGCAGAATGATTTACTTCTCCCAGTCAGGCATTGTCCATCCGCAGCTTCCTACACTAAAAATGTGGCTCCTGAACGGGAAATGTTGTTAAAGAAGGGTCTCTTCTCGAGGGCTGTGGATACCCTGTTGAATAGCAGAAAACCTGTGAAAGGAAGGAGGAAATACACAGCCAGAATGTCTAACTGGGATCACCAACCTGTTATCCACGGTGTTGGATTTTTTTCAGGATGGTGCATAGGCAGGATTAGCTGTCGGTAGTCTCAAGTTCATTCTGCTTTGCCGGCCTTTTTAGATATTTTGCTAAATGAAAGTCATATGATCAAAATATTTTGACAGATTCTAGAAGTCGCCCCTGTAGGGCCATCAGGGTAGCACCTTGAGATCTTTCTACAGTCTTATCGGCATTAACCCAAGAGCCCTTTGAGCCTTTGGTTGACTCCTCGCTAACATTACCGCTTTAGTTGGTGTTCCTTGTGGCCATCACCTCTGCCAGGCGATTGAGTGAATTGCAAGCCTTATCCATTAATGAGCCATTCCTCACCATCTTTCCAGATAGACTTGTACTAAAGCCCGACCCACTACTTCTTCTTCCTTAAGTCTCCCCTAATTTCACAGGACTCAAGTCATGTTACTGTCCTTCTGCCAAAACTCACAAATCGGGGGGACTAAAGCTTTGCCTCCCTAGAGGTCAAAAATTTTCGCCAAACCGTTCAGGAAATCTTCAGCACTTTTTGTTTTGTTTGGGGGCGCACATAAACGGAATAGCTAAATGGATTAGAATGACAATTGGCATGGCCTATGCTTCTCAAAACCTCAGTTGTCCTTCAGGTCTGAAAGTCCAGTCCAACTGCCTGATCACTACCTCCTGGGCAGAGAGGGCTGGGGCTTCCATTGAGCAGATCTGCAAAGCAGCGATTCAGACCTGCGACTCCACATTTGCAAAGGATTATAAAATCGATCTGGTCTCCGTCCAAGATCTGGCCTCTGGTCACCAGGTCCTTCAAGTGGTAGTCCACCCTAGGTATGGATTGTTGGGGTCACATGTGGCTGTCCTGGAGGATGACTTGGAGAGTCTGAGTAATTACCTGATAACTCCCTTTCCAGGAATCCTCCAGGACCGTAGATTCCCACACTTATTTTTGTATATTACAGTTCATTTATGATCGAACTTTGATTGTTTGCTGTCCGGGTAATTTTTGTATAACTGAGGGGCAGCCCTGAGGTGGCCTTTTTAAACTATCTCTGTGCTTGTGTTTCCTGTAGGAGGTGGAACCTATCTCTCATGTGACCGTCCTGGAGGATTCCTGGAAAGGGAGTTATCAGGTAATAACCTAGACTTTTTGTAGTGAAGGGTAAAAAAAATATGCTTAACATTGTGCATGCAGAACTGAATATGGGGATTGAAAGGAGTCCCTAGAGTGCTTTTTTTGGCTTGTCCTACAAAAATATATAATTTACTGTGCATTGCATTCAGTTCGTTCTTTAAAAAAAAGTACAGCCGCATGCATTTTTTTCACATTGTAATACGCATAAACATGTGAACACATCAGACCAATAACATATGCAAGGGACAACATGTTTGCATACTGAATAGAGATTTTTGTAGTAAAGGGTAAAAAAAGCACAGTACAGTTGTGGAACTGAACATGGGAATAGCAGTGAGCCAAGTGCTTTTTTTGTCTTGTTCTAAATATATAAATACTTTACTGTGCATAGTCTGGGGCAGGTTCTTGTTAAAAAGGGCCATCTCACACTAGTTATTTTGTAGCGGCTTTTGATTATGGATAGAAAGGACTTGCAGTCAGTGGAACATCTGTCATCCCAATTCATGTCTCTTGCAGCTCAGCCACTTATTTTATTTATACCTGCACAGACATTTGCTGTAGCAGACTGTAAATCGACTTCATAGACAATTGTAGCTACGGCAAGCTTCTCTTTTGGGTGATATGGCCCTTGTATTGCATTTAGATTTCCCCCACTTTTCTCATAGCAGTATTCTATTACGTTCATTTGGGAAGTTGTATGAATGATTACATATGCAAAGCTTAGACATTTTTGTGAGTATCAGGTTGTAGGATTACATCCATGATCTGTAAGGTGTGATGCAGTAGAAGTTGTGTATTCAAAAGTTCCATGGTAATCCAAGCAAGTTGTCCTTATGTCAACTTATAAAACTAGTGGAAAGGTTGCAGCAAAATTTACAGGGTAAAGATCAGTTTAAGTACACATCCATACTTTCAATAACCTCAGGTGGGTGGCAGGTTTTCCCTAATGTGAGCAATATCATTTGTTGTGCCCCATTACAGTGCATGTTTGAGATTCCTGTGCATTAAAGCTGAACTCCAGGAATTCAGCTCCTTTGTAAAAGAAGAAAAAAAGGCATACTATGAGTTAAATCCAACGAAATACATCTGAAGGGTTTTTACAACTCTGACAGCTTTCACTTAAGCCCAATGCTGAACCATCTGGTCTCAGCATGTTCAACAGAAGAGTCACTGCTGCTATGCCCACCCCTCTCCTCCACCTGCTCAGTCACAGAAGTCCTTGAACAGATTCATATATTACAAAGGCTTCTGTGAATGGGCATCAAAGGGGAGGGAGCGGTCATAGTTGTGTGCTTTTCTCCTCTTAAACCCCAGTGTATCCTGGGCAGAGCCAAAAACGTGTGACCTGCGTATAATAGAGAGAAGTCTAGTAGGTGTCATTCACCTATTTAGACTTCACTTGGTGTGCCTGCACTTTTTTACAAAGTGGCTGAATTCCTGAAATTCAGCTTTAAAGTAGAAAGACACAACTTTTAATTTTTGATAGTGTCAATGTGTGTGTTTTTTTTTTTTTTTGTCTCTATTCCATTGGGTAGATTTGCCTTTGCTCCCTGTCCAATAGCCAAAACAGGCAGTGAGAGGGAATATTTCTAAAGTGGGAAAATCCCTGACACCAGATCTAGTGTCACAATTGGAAGATTCCCCTCTATTACTTACATTTTGAGGCTGTCCTCAGGTATTTATTTTTTTCAATTGGAATGGTAAACGTGACTAATGGGCACAAACGGTAATAAAAACTTGACAGGTGTTCTAATGCATCTTCACTCTATCCAAAACTAAAGTTTTTAGCCTTTAGTTATACTTCACAGCTTTTTGTTATACTTGTATCAATTTAGATACAGCTTCAGAATAAACATAATCTTGTGGTAGAATACTTTTGAGTAAAATACGATCCAGCGATGTTTGCTGTGCACCCATGCTCGGTGCCACACAGCCTCAACAAAGAACATCTGGCAGGTGTCCTCTACTACGTATGCTGACCGGAACCCCATTCATTTCAATGAGATATGGTATGGCAGCACACATGCACAGCATTAAGTGGAGCTGGTGAAGGCTTTCTTTGTAAAGGCTCTGCAATGTGAGGCAGGGCTCCAAAGTGAATATTGCTGGATCTGAAGGCAAGTATGCCATCTGGGGGGTGATGGGAATTAAAAGAAACCTTACCCAAGTGCCTAAACTAGCTGTGTGTTTCCTGTAACACATGGTACATGAATCTAGTTTTCAATATGTTAAAAATAGCATTGCTTAAGTTAACAATATGTATTGCATATTAAAATGGCATCTTGCACTATAAAGTATTTTTTTTTTTACTGGGATCTGTTAAAGAAGGCCATCTTGTGCTTTTCTGGCAGTCCATACTTAATAGTAATGGAATTTTAGCTAAAAAAGGAAAGCTTACTCACAAGTACAAATAAAGCATCAGTACAGCTTAATAACTTTGTAGCAGTAATGAACTGGATATTTTTAACATAAAATAATCTGTACAAAGTATGTTTTTGCTGCCTGTTTAATTTTTTTCATGATACATATAGGTGCATTTTAATTGTATCTAAATGTGTCAAAATCATAATATTCTACCCCAATATTAAAAGTAAATTGTTTAACAATATGAATAGCACATTGTGTGTTTATGCAATGTATCACAATCACATACTATTGTCTTATGTGGAGTTGACAGTTCCTTTTAAGAAAAAAAAAGTGTAGAACTTGCACTGTTGGGACGTGAAAAATCGGTTTGCTTACCCTAATTTTAGGAATAATGCCACACAGTCTGTGACAGTACACACACACTCCTTATTGTGGGTGCATACAGTCTTCTAGAAGAGGAAATGCCCTTCTCATGAGACACTGGTTTGTTACCTAATGTATAGAATGGAGTTTTGTGGAGCTCTCTTTATGCATTTCTCTTGTAGAACCTCTTGCCTACATCAACCCCTCAGGAGGCACAACAGTGGCTACATAGAAATAGATTTGCTGCATTCTCGCGGCTATTCTCAAATTTCTCAGGTAACTCCCTAGAAGGAAAAGTTTTAATACAATGCTATTTTACATTCCCTCCGCCTGCAACCTACCTTCTTTCCCTCTTTAGCACCAAACACAATTGTATACTTCTCTCCCTCTTGAGTGATATGCTGAGCATAAAGGGAAGTGTGGTGGGGTTCCAAACCCCCCGCCCGTCTCCCTGTAGTTGACTCTTCAAGTTGTTTTGACATAATGCAGTTGGAGGGTTTCATTTTTTTTTTTTTTTTTTTTTTTTTAAGGTTTAGCATTGGGAAAGGGGAAGGTAAGAAAGGATAAAAAGGATAAGTTCACCCTTGTTAAAGTGATGATAAAGTCTATTTTTTTTTCTTTCTTCAAAAACAGACCTGTTATACTTGCCTGCTTTGTGTAGTGGTTTTGCACAGAGCAGTCTAGATCCTTCAATTTTCAGATCCCTCGCCAGCCCTCCTGGCCTCTCCCTCATGTCGGGTGCCCACACAGCAAACGGCTTGCTATGGGGGCACCTGAGACCAGCCACAGCTCAGTGTGTCCATTCAGACATGGAGCCGCCATTCGGTCTCACCCCCTCTTTCCTGATTGGCTCCTGCTGCTGTCAAAGTCAGTTGGCCAATAGTGCCCCTGCTGTGTCTCAGCCAATCCAGAGGGAGAGTCCTGGATGGCTGAGGCACTGGTACACGTCGCTGGATAGAGATGGGCTCGGGTAAGTATTAGGGAGGCTGCTGCATATGTGAATTATTTATATAGAGCTTATTCTTATTACAGGCCTGTAAGCAGTTTTGACACCTAAAAAGCAACCTGAAAAATGACAGGCTGTGGCAGGGTGTTAACTTAAATAAGGGAAGTAATTGTAAGGGTGGCATGTCCTTTAAAATAGTTTATATGTAGATTCCCAGCTTCTTTGAAAAGGATACAGTAATTTGAGATTCGTCAAAATAGGTGGAGGATATACCAGTCTATGGCCACTTTTATTTCATCTCTTTATGGATGTCCAACATAGTGTACAGAACGAAATGCAAGCCTTTGTAGTGTGATACACGCAGGGAAGTTTTGTTTTTTTTACTCTTCTCTCCTGTACTGCAAGGGTAAAAATTGGTCTCAGCCCACAAAGGGCAATGTCATAGTAATTATGTTTTGTGGCTGAGGGGCTAGAGAGGGCTATATAATATGACGGGAGAAAGATTCTGAAGAGACTTTCTGCTGTGCATATTGGGGTGAAGAGGCAAAAATTATGGGACTGACCTCAAGAAGTGCAGAGAGCAAAAAAAATTAATTATTGGTTTCAAAGGCAGAATGTTTATCTTAATGCATTCTATGCAATAAGATGATAAACCTGTGTGGGGCACCCCCCCCCCCCCCCCAATACTTAAGCCCCATCTCGATCCAGCGATGTTGCACGAGCGCCTCGGCTGACAGAGAATCTCCCTCCTGATTGGTTGAGACACAGCAGCGGGCACCATGATTCCCGCTGCTGTCAGTCAGTGAGCCGATGAGAAGAGAGAGGGGGCTTGCTATGGGGGCACTTGGCAGCAGGGAGGGACCCGAGAAGAGGATCTGAGCTGCTCTGTACAAAATCACTGCACAGAGCTTGTAACATGTTTGTTTGTTTGTTATTTTTAAATAAAAAGGACTTTAAATGCATTTAATTCTATACATGCATCTGTAAGACAGAGCAAGCAAAAGCATTTATTTAGGAATGCTGATTCATTCCATTTGAACTGCAAAACCTGGTACGTTTCTACACGTTACTGTCACGTTCTACATAATGAATGAGCGGAACATCTTCTTTTGCTTAAAGCGGTTGTATACCGCAAAACTTTTTTTTTTTTTGGTTAACCTGCAAGGCAAAGGTATAATGAGCTAGTATGACTAGCATACTAGCTCATTATCAATCACTTACCTTAGATCGAAGCCCCCGCAGCGGTCCTCGGACGCGTCCTCCGTCGAATCCATGATACCCGGAGTGACTTCCGGGTATCGCCGCTCCGGCGCTGTGATTGGCCAGAGCGGCGATGACGTCACTCCCGCACATGCGCGGGGAACGGCACGATCCCCGCGCATGCGCGAATTTCCGGCAGTGTCCGGCAGGCTCCCATTCAAGAGCCGCCGCGCTCAGTGCGCCTGCGCCGTTATCTACGGAGTGCATGCGCCGTAGATAGCGGTACAGTTTTTTTTGCAAATATCTCCGAGACTGTGTAGGTCTCGGAGATATTACAAGCACCTACAGGTAAGCCTTAATGTAGGCTTACCTGTAGGTGCTTGTACAAAATTTGGGTATACAACCACTTTAAAGTAGAAGTCTGAACGAGAACTGTATGCTCCCACCCATGTTCTAATGCCCTGTACACACGATCGGATTTCCGATGGATTTTTCTGTCGCAATTCCGATGAAGCGGACTTCAATCAGTCTTGCATACACACCATCAGACAAAATTCTGACCGTCCAAAACGCTGTGACGTAAAACACTCCGACAACCCGAGAAAAATGAAGTTCAATGCTTCTGAGCATGCGTGGGTTTTTTCTCCGTTTAAGTTCAACACAGACGATCGGAATTTCCTATCGTTTTTTTGTCCATCGGAAAAATTTAAAACCGGTTCTATTTTTTTACACCGATGTTGGGGAAAAAAGTCAGCTGGGGCCCACACACGATCGTTTTTTTTAGATTTGAAAAAAGTCCATCTGACTTTTTTCATCTGAAAAAAACGATCGTGTGTACAGGGCATTACTCTAAACGAACTACAATTTTAAGAAGATGATTATTCTGAGCTCTGGTCCAAATACGTGAATTGCCCAGCAGCCGGCTTCTGTGCAGAGACCGCCAACAATAGAATGCATGGCCAGTGACGTCACCCATAGGCTTATTATGGGGCATCTGTTAGATGTCCCTCCACTCCTCTAAAGGCAGCAGCTGGGAGCCAATCGTGTGAATGGACCGGAGGATGGGCAAGTATAAGCGTCTTCCTTCTACGTGATAATTGGCATAGGAGTTAAAAGGTGGGTGGGAGTAGTTTTAAAGTGCAATTTACTTGCACTGTTTTACTCAAATTGGGGAGTGCAAAACCTGGTGCAGCTCTGCATAAAAACCAATCGGCTTCCCTTTTTTATTTTTTTTGTCAAAGCTTAAGTGAACAAGCTGATTGGCTACAATGCACAGCTGCACCAGATTTTGCACACTCCAGTTTTAGTAAATCAACCCCAGTGTGTAGCAAGCAATGGGAGAGCAAGAACCAAATCTTGATCTTGGAAATACTATGAAAAGTTAAACGCTAGCCAAAGATTGCATCCAAGAAATATTGGAAATGTTGCTAGTGTTTGGATCAAGTGACAATACCTGGGTTATATTTTTAGAAGTACAGGCCCAACACCAAATAGAACTCCCATGGTGGTGTTAATTGAGTAGGTTCAGATTCAGAAATCTAGCTTAAAAATAACTAACACACCATTAAATACTGTGTATAGCCTGCTTCTGTTTGTCTTCTATTTCTTTTCTTGAGATTAGTGGACAATTCACTCCCAGTATGCCCAGCATTTTCACTCGGAAGTATACCTAATTCAATATATGCCCTATTTTCAACATATGGCTTAAGTTTTCTTAAATTATGAAATGCTCTCTCATATTAGATATATATATGTTATATTTCTGTGTGCAGCCTCACAAATCACAATTTTTATGTTTCATGCCCCTGGCAATGTTCAGATTGAATTGCAAAAGACCTAAATGGGGATTATGTTAATTTTTGAAACGTAGATCATAGTTGCTCATGTCCCTTTTTACCAATTACATTTTTTATTGAACCTTTTACTGTCAGTGTTAGCTAGCTTGCCTATGCCCAAAAAGTTTCATTTTTAAAACATTCAATTTTTTAACAATCTGTGGTAGGGATCTTGTTCTTGTATTTCCCATATCCTGTTTTTTGAGATTTATAGTGTATTTTGACAGTGTCCAGTGCAGAGTTAGTTTTAGAAGTTGTGTAGGGTTACATTAAAATTTGTAAGAAACCTATTCTGAGACCATTTGGGCTGGCATTGTTGACCTGATGAAAATGCTAGCGACCTGGCTATCTGTCTGTCTTCACTACTTTGAGTCACCTTGGGCAAGATTTCAGCAAATGAGTTGGTCTTTCGAGATTTGCATACTTGTTTCTGGATTGATGACTTGGTGTTGAAGCCATTGAGCATGACTGCCAGGTAGTTAACATTTCAGCCAGTCAGTAATTTCCGCCAATGTAAATTTCCAACCAGCAAATACATCAATCGTGAAGCTAAAGCAATTGGAGCATGTGTATTTGTTTTCAGGTGCAGATTTATTAAAACTAACTAGAGACGACGTTATCCAGATCTGTGGGCCTGCTGATGGCATACGGCTTTTCAACGCACTGAAAGGGAGGTGAGTAAATGGAACCGAACCTGTCCTGGATGGATTTCGTGTGGCCTAAGCTCTTAACCCGATTTTCTTTCTTTATTTTTTTGTTCTACAAACATCTAGGGTGGTCCGGCCGAGGCTTACGATTTATGTTTGTCAGGAGTCGCAACAGCTGCGTGAACATCAGCAACAGAAACATGAAAATGGAGAACAAGGAAATGGTGCTTTCTATGGTATGTTTGTAAGGGTACTTTTTTTCTGTAGCTCACACAAGCTTTAACACACAGATGAGGAACTTTAGTTCAGCCATGTAAATGTCCCTTTTTGTTTGGATTTGGCTAAAAATGGCTTTCATTTTTTTGAAAATATGGGTCCCTATCCTAGTCTGTTAGCTTTTGAATCGAGCCATATGAGCCCAAATGTATTTTTATTTTTTTATCTTTAAGAAATCTGGGCTTTGCCAGAACTCTTGCATTGTTTAAGGAGGCATAGTAGGGAATAGATAAGCGTGGAAACAAAAAGTGTAGCGCTAATAAAAAAGAATGCATGACTTATTCAAATGAATATATAAAACAGTGCAATATAAAAAAACACTCAAATATTAAGTAAGAACAGTGAAAAGTCCTCATATATACGCATATATGCAAAATACAAGTGAAAACTTGTGCAACTGAGTGTCCCAAAGTAATTAAAAAAATGAAGGCAATGGTGAAATTCAAAGGTGAGTGAAGACTTTGAAGGAAAAGTGTTGACCGGTGAGAAGATGAAGAGAACCACCACCAATGGGTAAGGAGCTTACCAGATAGTTTGAACCCAGAGGAACATATATTCAGTGGGTCAAACGGGGTTAGTGTGGTGGAACCACGATGGAACCTGGACAATCTGTATGCTGCAAATTGCTGTGCTAGAAATGGCCAAACATCAACATAGAGAGAGAAACCGCAGAAGAAAGATGACCTCTTAGCAGATAACCTCATATGCAGTAGTGGTCCGGGAATATCCCAATCAATGTGAGCAAGTAAGTATCATATAATGGAGAAAAGAAACCGCCACATAGCGTAACTCTGTATGCAAATCAAAATTTAATGTAGTGGAAACACTAAAATTTAGGTTGATATAAAAGCGCTTTGCAAAGAATGTGGCAACAATGGAGGGAGGATTCCATTGTTGCCACATTCTTTGCAAAGCGCTTTTATATCAACCTAAATGTAAGTGTTTCCACTACATAAAATTTTGATTTGCATACAGTTACGCTATGTGGCGGTTTCTTTTCTCCATTATATGATACTTACTTGCTCACATTGATTGGGATATTCCCGGACCACTACTGCATATGAGGTTCTCTGCTAAGCTCCTTACCCATTGGTGGTGGTTCTCTTCATCTTCTCACCGTCAACACTTTTCCTTCAAAGTCTTCACTCACCTTTTTTAGAATTTCACCATTGCCTTCATTTTTTGAATTACTTTAGGACACTCAGTTGCACAAGTTTTCACTTGTATTTCACATATAGACATTTTGTATCTGAGGACTTTTCACTGTTCTAATATTTGAGTCTTTTTTATAATGCACTGTTTTATATATTAATTTGAGTGCGTCATGCATTCTTGTTAATTTTTTGATTAGCGCTACACTTTTTGTTTCTACGCTTTATACTATTTGTCTATTTGTTGTGTTAGCAGCTCATCCAGAGGGCAGCGTGGAATTATTTTATATGCTACTAGGGAATGGATAAGACAATCCTGGTGGAAATCGCCATAATGTGGTTGGCTAGAAATTTGAGAGAGTCAGGGAGATTTGCAGAAGTAAACTGTATGCATGTAGATGTGAGTGCTATAAAGTTAAGCTAGTACTTTTTACAGCGAGTCACTTTTTAGGTACCCTTGGGGCCCTTTCATACGGCTCACTAAAAAAAATCTGAAAAAAAAAAAAAAATGCATGTGTTTGCTATGTTTTCTGGATTCTTGACTCCCAGTATGCGCTTGTAAAACTGGGACATGTGACTCAAAACGCACCAAAAATTCAGTGGGTGCATGTTTGATGCATTTTTCATCCATCTCAAAAGGGATGTTTGTTTTTGGTGCACTCTTTAACCACTTAAGGACCGCACACTGTAGATATACGTCGGCAGAATGGCACGGACAGGCATAATCGCGTACCTGTATGTGCCCCTTTTTTAAATGACTGCCGTGTGGTCGCGCACCGGCGCGCTCACGAACCTGCCGCCATCCCCGTGAGTCGGACCGCGGGTCCCACGGACTCGATCGCCGTGGGGATCCCCGCGATCGTCTCACGGAGGTATAGAGCGGGGAGATGCTTGTGTGAACAAGCATCTCCCTGCTCTGTCTAGTGACAATGACACGGATCTTGGCTCCGTGTACTCGGAGCGGAGATCGGTGTCATGTGACAGTCCAACCCCCCCTCCCCCCCTCAAACACAATGCAGGGAACACTTAACCCATACAGCACCTAGTGGTTAACCCCTTCACTGCCAGTGTCATTTTTACAGTAACCAGTGCATTTTTATAGCACTGATCGCTGTGAAAATGACTGGTCCCAAAAATGTGTCTCAAGTGTCGGATGTGTCCACCATAATGTCAGTCAAAAATTTTTTTTTATATAAAAATGCCATAAAACTATCCCCTATTTTGTAAACGCTATAAATTTTGCGCAAACCAATCAAACGCTGATTGCGATTTTTTTTTTTTTTTTCCAAAAAATATGTAGAAGAATAGCTGCCTAAACTGATGAAATAAAAAAAAATTATATATTTTTTGGTGAAATTTATTATAGCAAAAAAAAATATTGAATTTTTTTTTTCGAAATTGCCGCTCTATTTTTGTTTATAGCGCAAAAAATAAAAACTTCAGAAGTGATCAAATTCCACCAAAAGAAAGCTATATTTGTGGGAAAAAAAGACGTCAATTTTGTTTGGGAGCCACGTCGCATGACCCCGCAATTATCAGTTAAAGCAACGCAGTGCCGAATTGCAAAAAGTGGCCTGGTCTTTAACCAGCCAAAATGGTCCGGGGCTTAAGTGGTTAAACATGCACCAAAAATGCAGTAATCAAAACTTTTAAAAATGTGCCACAGCACATTAAGAATTCCCATATGATTTTAAAGGGGTACATTTTTCATGCAATCTTCTTTTTAAACACCAAAAGCGCAACAAAAACTGATTGTGAAAGAGCCCTTTGAGGTTAATAACCAAAGTCCCAAAAATATACATGCAGGAAGATGGACTTTGTACTAACAAGTTCTGTTTTCACAGCCTTGCTTCCACTTTTCTGTTAAAAACAGGGTGGCTAAATCTGATTTTATTTTTATACATCACAGAATTGGGTAATTCTTGGACTAATGGATTATGCCCCACCTCCAGGTAATTGGTCACCAATAAAAAAGCAAAGCTGAAACCCATAAAACCTCCAAATCCCAACATGGTTTCAGGTTTTTGATAAGGGACACCCTGTAGGACACCCTGTAAGTTTTCTATCTGCCACTGGACTCCACAGCAATCACTTTGGCACGCAGTTGAATAGCTTGTGGAGTGCTATACAGGTCTAGGGCTGCTGAACAAAGGGTTGAAAGACTCTGAAAACCCCTCCAGGGGTGCACTTGACTGAGGGGAAGCCGAAGATTGAGCTGGGGCTTAAGACTTCTGAGTGGTAAGTGCCCCATAATGTAGAATCCTAGCTTGCCGCCCCACCCTCTGGAGCATGGGGAAGCAGTGACTGAGGTTAGGGCTTTTCTGCCACTGTTTAGACATTTCAAAGCCCCAGGAGGAGAGCTGCAGGTTAAGTGACCTTATGAAATTTAAGGCGATTCATCTAGGTCCCTAGCAATTTCAGGGAGGGTCCATGGCGGCATGCACTCAGGCCCAGAATATGGCGACCCTTAGACACAAGGGGGTTAGTACTGTGGCTCCTCCAGCGTGCAGTGGAAGGGGTAGGGTGGTAATGGAGTTGTACTGAATATCTCTGCAAGCACTACTATTCTGCCTGGCTCTCATGCAGAGTCCTTGCCAGCCTCTGGGTTTTCCCTTCATTGGAGGAACCTTCCTCTGCTTTTCTGTCAAAGGAAGAATTCTCTGCATATCTGCAAGTCATTGAGCACTGGACTGTTATCTAAGCTGACGTAAGGGGCTGCAAGCCCTCCTGTTCACCCACCCTCGTACCCAGATTTTTTTTCTTTGAATTTCCTCAGTTGGCCTTCCTGGCCTAAGAGAAATTGAGGGAGATTGCTCCATTCTCTTAAGCTGAATCCATGCAGGAGGATGGCATGTAAGCGACCCCCCCCCCCAGTCTATAGTTGAGGGGGCCTTCACTAATATGATGAAATTGTAAACATACAGCAAACGTGTCAACCATGTCTAGGGTCCCAAGTTTGGGGTCTTCAAAGGCTCTGTTTTGGGTGGGTTCTCTGCTCTTCAGCACCTGGAGCTCTTTTCCGCTGTGCTTTTGTGTAGATGAAATTTTCTCATCGCTCAAGTGTTGGTTTCCAGTGTCCCTCAAAGAGCTTGAACGGATGGCTTTTGAAGATTTGTTTGGTTACATTTGGATACTTTTATCCATAGGATGCCCATGCCTCAGTAATCTTATTTCCCTGAAAAACCAAGATGACTGAACTGAAGTCTTTGGTCAGGGCCAAAGGGTTAATTTTATCCCTTCCTGACCTTGGCCTCAAAGTCCAAACCGGGAACCCAGTTCTGTAAGAAGAACTAAACGCAGAATGGGGACAAGTCCACACTCTTTAAAGTTGGGAGGTTATTTGTTGGCCTTTGTGCCCATTTGTATATGGAACGTTTCAAACCATTGGGTCCAGCACATCTTGTCCAGGTGCTACAAGCTGGAGTTTTTCACCCTAAATTACATATCCCCCTTTCCAGGTTTATGCCATCTGGTGTACCTTTTTGCTTCAAGCAGATCTCTTGGCTTCCCTGAAACAGCGTCTCTCATGGGGTTTATTGCCCCTTTCCCAGAATGGGAAATCTTCCAAGGCTTTTACTCAAACCTGTTATACTGTTCTCAAGCCAAATGGGATGTGTACATCTAATTTTGGATTTTAATGTTCTCAACCAGTTAAAGGACCTTTTGTAAACAAAATAAATCCAAATCTTTTTTTCAGGTAAAAAATTTATTTTTGTTTTACTAGGAGCCTGCAAAGCATTTCAACTGCGATCAGCAGGTCACGGTTGCAATGTAGGGCTATTGCAGTCTTGAAGGCAGTTACACAGTGACAGGAAGCCTCAATGAACAACCTAGAGCACTCAACGGCACCCTGGTAGTTCATGAAGAACTACAAGCCGATGCATTCCCTCTCATCTTCAGGGTCTGCCAGTAAGGGGTACAGTTGCACAATGCCATGGCAGTGGCATACATCACTCATCAGGGGACACCAAAAGTTGGGCTGCTCAAAGAAGTAGCTCTAATTCTGGTCTGCGTAGAACTTCACACTCCAGCCTTGTCCACCATGCACTTTTAAAACATTATCTAGTTGCCAGCGTCTGAACCTTGGAGAATGGTTTCTCCACCCACAGGTGTGCTCTCTGTTGCAAGTGGGGAACTGCAGACAGCGATCTTCTGGCCTACAGGTTTAACAACAAGTTGGAAAGATTAGCTGCCAGAACCAGGGATCCTTTGTCCTTCACATTGGATGCCCCATTGACCTTGTGGGATCAGTTACACCTCATTTACAACACCCCCCCCCCCCCCCCCTCAAACTCCTCTGTCAGAGATGGAGGGCATTCTGGTGATACTTTTCTCCCTGAATTGGCCTGCTTAATATGCACGCATGGGCCAGCTCCTGGCTGGCTCTGGGTTGCCTCCCTTGGAATGCCTGGTTCTGCTGTCTTAGAAGCCATGTGCTATTCTGCTACACCATCGCTGACATTTACTGCATGGCTGTTGAAGTCCAGGTCCTGAAAGATTCAGTCATCCCTACCTGCTTGAAGTCTTCTCTCAACATACCACCACACTTGGAAAAGCGTACTTTACTTGGTGTGAGACCAGAAATTCACCCCAGGAATTATTTAATCTGATGAATTCTGTCTAGTCTTCAGTTGGATCTGCACAAGTCCTTAGTTTTAACTGCCATTAAGGGTCAGATATCGGCTTTGGGGGTTCTCCTTCAATGGCCTCTTGGTCCTGATTCTTTAAGAGCTTTCGTACAAGAGGTCACTTGCATTGTTCCTGTTCATAATGCTCCACGTGACCTCAACTTGGGTTTTGTTAGGTTCAAACTGCATTTGCTGAAGTACTATCGGATACTCCTCTCCCTGTCCTTGACTTCCTTGTTGCGATGACTTTCCCCTCCTATGGTTTCCACGTTGGCGACCCTATCTTGTAAGGGAACATTCCTTGTCCTACTACACAAGGATCAGGAAGGTTGTTCTGAGGCCTGGATCTTCCTTCTTTTTTTTTTCCCCTTAAATTCTTTAAGGGTATGACGTGACAGCACAGTGCTGACCAAGATTATCAGCGGTGACATGATGGAAATTAAAGTAACAGATTGTCACTATCCATACTCTATACCCTATTGCAAATCGGTGATCATGACTAACAACTCAGGGCCATAGTCAACTACAGGCACATATCTTTTGTGATGTAAGGGCAAGCGATGGCTCCCTTCAAAAAGGGGGTAGCCCGCTCAGCTCTGGGTCTTCCTTTTTACCCTAGGTGATCTCTTCCTCAAGCGAGACATTTCTTTTTCTAGCTTTCTTTCCTACTCTTAAGCATCCTTCATTGCTTTCCATTATTTGGATAGTGCAAGTCTACCTGTTCACTACAGCCTCCATTTATCAGTCTAACTGCCTTGTTCTCTTAAAAGGGGTAGGCTGCTTCTTATTTCAGCATTTTTAGGTGGATTTACCAACTCCTCTCTCAGATCAAGGGTCTTAAGGGAAAGGTTCCCTCTTTCTGGTCTGAGCATATTCTACCAGAGGTGTTGAGCCCCGTACACACCATCAGAAAATCTGAAGTTCAATTTCATCCGAAGAACGATCTGCCAGTTTTCTGATCGTTGGTATGCTGCTTTTGACAGCAGATTACAAATTTTTCGGCAGACAAAAACTGGATGTGCAGGCTCCAAAATTTTTGTCTGATGTGACCACATCTGATTTTCTGTTCATTAGTATGGTTTTCGGCCCAAAAAAAATCTCAAATGAAAGAACACATACAAAACAATTCAACACATTACGTCACTTCTGACGTTCAATTCTGTCGCACAAACATTTTCTTAAGGTGAGTAACCTCTTCTTTACTTTCGTTTTGTTACTAGCATGCAACAAAAAACTGACATTCGTCGTGTGTACAAGGGTTTTAGTGTTTCTTGGACGTTCCAACATCAGACTTCAGTTTTACATGTCGGTAAGATGGGCACCTGGTTGTCTTTCACATGTTTAAGTTCTACCAGTTGTATGTCCATGCCTCTGTAGGTGCTGGCTTTGGTTTGGAAAGTCCTTCAGACATCGCTGAGTTTTGGGCTTTTCTTTTGTTTTGGTGTTTTTAGAGGCTGTTTGCTGTGTTGGATGGACATCCTTTTAAGAATTAGCCGATCCTGTGATGTGCAACAAACTACTTTTTTTTTTTTTTTTTTTCCCCCCTCATCTAGAAAATCAATTTTCCTGGAATTGCATCACAGGACATGTTCTTATCACTTCTGTATTGCTGGTTAAAAAAAACGGAAGGCCTGTTAGGAGTGGGAGGGGTTATGTCGTGCTGTGTTTCAGGTTTGCTTTTTTGCCAGCGTTCAATTAAAAGGAAGTCAAGCATAACTCATTGGTCTAAATTAGTAAATATACTGTCCTGTATTGCACTTGCAGAAATATATTTTTTTTATTTAGACAGTTAGATCTTGGCACTAATATAAATGCCCCCCTCCCTCTTTGTGAAGTCGATGCAAGGACACATGCTGAGGGGTGTGGCTGTTACTCAGCTCTGCCAGTACAGCTGTGCCTGTGTGAGCATAGGAAATTGCAGTTTCACAGACAAATCAATTTTAATGCATTTCCTAGCAAAAATCTGTCCCAAACCATACAAGGTTATGAACTCCAAAGAAATTAAATGTTTTGAAACTTCCGTGGGCCTTTAACACAAAAATTGTCTTTGTATTGCGTATGTGTTCTTTTCCCCTAATTTGAGGTGAACCATTTACTCTGCTCATTTGTATCGGTAGTAAGGTCCCTTATTTGCCTACAGTGTATCATGCCATCTACCTGGAGGAGCTCACATCTCTGGAATTGACTGAGAAGATAGCCCAGCTGTTTAACATTTCTCCTCATCAGATTAACCAGATTTACAAACAGGGGCCCACGGGCATTCATGTTCTGATAAGTGATGAGGTAATTGTTACAGTTTGCACTATAAAATTGTTTGATTCTTTTGAGCAAAATTCTGTCAGTTTAAAAATGTATGACTGATTTATTCTACAAATAACACTAGTGTATTTCTGGACACTACAAGGTCAGTTTGATGCTTTCAGCCTCATTCATACATGACAAAAGTGTACTTTTTAACCTGCAATGTTTACTGCCAGAGCTCACCGGAAAACACTGGGCTGTGGGGGAGGGGCTGGCTCTGGCACTAAGTGAATTGCTGAGAGGCTGAGCTGGGTATCTGTCCAGGGTTCTGGGTGGATTGCGACCATGTGGTCAGGATCTTTTAGGAGCCTGGACCAGCTCTGTGACGTCAGCCGACAGCTCGCTTTAGTCTACTGTCGGCTGACAATGGGTCAGAGTGCAGAATGAAGTGCACTCCTGTGATACATAGGAGAAGTTATAGCCAAAATCGCTTTGGCTATACTTCTCCTTTTTTAATATAGCTTGTGGACCCTTACCAAGCGTCATGTTTTACCCCCTCAATACCAGCATGTTTTCACATTTCCATAAAATCGTGGCAAAAAATTAGACAACACTAGGTTGTCTGCTTTTCAAAAAGGGGTCATTTTTACAGTGCTGGCATTTTTTACTTTTCGCTGTTCTTATAACGGATTTTATAAAATGTTGTTTTTTTTCCATTCTATAATTTAAAAACTGTGGTTTTTAAATGCCCCCAAAGAAAAGCTCTGTCCCCCCAAAAAAGATACTGTATAAAATTTATTTGACACAAAAAAATGGCCTGGTAATGAAGTTGTGTTGCAGGCTAGTACTAAAGTGGTTAATGTTGCTTTCTTCTCTGCTCATTTTACTAGAATACAGAAACAGATTTGTATATTCACTGACTAAAATATGCTTTTTTGCCCTTGACTGGTGGAAGAGTGTGGTTTCTCATATCACGTGTGTGCTGTTCAGACTGCTGAGCTTTGAATGTGTACACTATCTTTAGTTGAAGGCCATTTAATTTTATTTATCTCTGTTAAAAGCACATTTTTGTGTGTGGTTTGTGTCTTTTGTACACTGCATAAAAGCTAACCAAATACACTGCTTCAGCATTTGCTGTAAAACCACTAATGGGTTGCCTAGGTCACATAATGTTCAAAGGCTCCCTTTTACAGGTCTGACAGAAGTGTTCTTTGTATTGTTTGCATGACCTTTTTGTACTCCAATATTCTTCTCAAGGCTTTTGTCTTATTATTTATTGGATTTTTTTTATTTCTCCTGGTTTTAAAGGGGAGTGTACGGATTTTGTACAGATTCAGTGTTCTCTCTAGGGCTTTTTGGTTTCTTTTGTGAGCCATGGACCAATGCAGCAGGATGGAGAATGGCTGGAAATCAGATCTTCCATTCACTGATGTTAATCATCCTGAGGTGTTTAGCTGAACACTTCAAGGTAACAGCAGCTGGACAACATTCAAACTTGGAACCTAGTGTTTCTGATCTGTATGGGCTAGAGCAGGGGTGCCCAACCAGTGGCCCGTGGAGCCCTCTGATGTGGCCCACGACCTCCTGCTCTGAAATGGCGGTTTGGCAAGCCCAGATCGCAGGTTGCTGACCCGCCATCCCAGAGCATCTGTGTTGTGAATGAAGCCAACGGTAGAGAAAGCAAGTAGCTGCAGAGCAAAGCCACATAAGCTGATGCTTCTTGTAAAGTGACAGCTCCTGTAATAATCGATACCAAATACAGTCTGCCTGGGATAACAACAGCTGGGGAAAACTGAATAGAAGACTGTTATTAAAGGTAAGTTTATTACTAAAATCAGTGTATATATGGATATATCTGTTTTGCAGTGGTTACTAGGCTGCTTTCAAATCCGCAGGTGCAGTGCACCTCCAGGTTTACCTGCACTGAGCCATAGCCTTCTTCGGTTATTACCTGCGGGTTTGGTGCGCTTTCAGAAATTGCCCCACACCTACAGGATATAATACAAGTCTATGGCAAAGTGCAGCTAACCTGCAGGAAAGCCACAGGTGCATCAGTGTGAAAGCAGCCTTGGGACCCAATCGGACCCTCCATTTACCCCTGCTTGCCTCCAATCCGATCCGCTTAAAAAAAAAAAAAAATACAGAAGGGGATCCGTCCCCTTCCGTCTAGGCGGATTGAATTGGAGGGCCCGTAGAGTAGCATGGTCTGTCTGTGTCCGTTCATCATATACAGCGTGGACACAGACCTGTCATCTGCCCATTCCACTCATTTTGACCCGCGACCGGTTACCAAGTCGTTTCAGTGGCCCTCGCTCTTCAAAAGGTTGGGCACCCCTGGGCTGGAGGCAGAGGAAGCATTAAAAGTCAAACGGATCCTAATGTCTCATGCCCTATTTTTGGTTAAGGAGATCAGCTAATTTGCATACCAACAGACTTCTGGATGGGGGAAATTCTAAATTTGTGATATCTGAAGTTAATTCAAAACTGGATTTCTAGTAGAAACAAATTTAAAGAGAAACTAATGTGTAAAGGTTCAAGGTTTTTTAAAACCTTTCATTTGTATTTAGGCCTCATGCCCACGGACGTTTTTACAGCTGCGTTTTTGAGCGTTTTTTACAGCTTAAAAACGCCTGTCCATGACGTTTTTAAGCTGCAAATAGCATAGACATTTTTAAGCTGTAAAAAAAACCCAGGACCAGTGCGTTCCTCAGCGTCAGAATTAGGCAGAAAAAAACGCCGCGATTGCGTTTTTCAGCTCCGCGGTTTTTTTTTTTTTCTTTTTTCAAAAAAAAAAAAAAAAAATAACATGCACAGGCGTTTTTAAGCTGTAAAAAAACACAGCTGTAAAAACGTCCGTGGGCATGAGGCCTCAAATTTGTAAAAAATGTATATTAATCTTTAGTTTAGAAAAATACATTTAGGCCAGATTTGTGTATTTTTGGATTGTTGCTGCACAAATCTTGAAATATGTTGATGTGCTTTGTAGTAGGGCAGCCTACTATATTTCACCACAATGCAACTATTAACTTGTATCTGTACACAGTGGTACACTTAAGCCTAGGTCTGTTGCGGTGCAAATTAAATGAATGGCATCAGACTGCAGTACACGCATGTGTGTTGCTGTTTAACACATTTTATCACCCATAACTGAAAGACGAAAGCTAAAATATGCTTCATTGCAGGAACATGTATAATTCACAGAACATTATGGGTTTTCTAAAGGTAGAACACAGTAGTAGCTGTTTACTTTCAGACTGTCTATTTTTAAACTTCCTTTAGAGCCCTCTGAGCACAGAAGGGAGAAGGTTGAGAGTAGGGAGAACATGGAAAACATGCTGCTAAACTATTCTACAGCACCATCGTTTGGTTAGACATAATGGGGCAAAAAACTCCTGTGCAGTATTTAAAATGTTAAAAATATAATATTTTAGCCAAAGATAAAGAAATTGTATTTAAACATACTGTACATAAAACAATGTCCCACCATGCCTTGATTTTTTTTTTTTTCTCTCAAAAATATGTCCTCATCATTTGAATGAATGTCAATACATCTTCAGCCTTTCTTTTTACCGGCTGACCCTACTAGTTCTTCAAGTTAACAAAATTTAGAACCAAATTTATGTAAACCCTGAGAAATCTAACTTTTTTTTTTTTTTTTTTTTTCTTCTAGATGATTCAGAACTTCCAGGACGAGTCGTGCTTTGTGTTGGATTCAATGAAAGGTATGAAAAAGACTCCGATACTATTCTCCCAATAGATAAACAACATTATTGATCAAAGTGTCCAAAAGAAGAACTTTTATTACTCTTTCGTTCATGGACCGACGCAGCTTCTCTATTGACAAAGTGGGTATTATCCGTTAATTAGGAGTGACTAGGCAGAAAACCTCTGGGTATAATCCCTCTCTGCACCTTGCAGATCAGTTTTTTCTGTCTAGCAAGGAGTAGGACATGGCTCCCTTCGGGCCCATGTTGGTCCAGGGGAAAATAATTTTTTTTCTAAATGTTTTTTTTTTTTTGTTTCCTGCGATCTTCGATCAACTGCCGACTGGGTGACAGGCTGGATCCTCGATCCTTGTAGTCTCCCCAGTTTCGGCCATCGAGCGTGTGCCGACCCTAGCTACACGCTGGGTTTTCTACGACATACCCGTCGCTTTACGGGTGGCCGGTGAGCTTACACTCCAGGACCTGCATCAGACCGCTCAGCTTCAGCTGACCTTACGGCCGAGTCGCAGTAGCCTGACCGGTGAGCTTTCGCTCCAAGGCTTGTATCGGACCGCTCAGCTTCGGCTGACCTTACGGCCGAGTCGCAGCAGCCTGTCCGTTGAGTGTCGCACTCCAGGGCATACATATGATCGCTCCTTAGGGTCCAATCACAGCATGCCTGGCCGTCAGTCACCTTCCGTGCACGGATGATCTGTTTTGGAATGTTTTCCAGCATGAGACATGCAGGATAAGTAAGTAGTTCCCCTGCTTCGGCAGGGTGACTTGGCTGGACATTCCTTGAGAGATCAAGTAAGTGGTTGCGGCCCCTTTCTGTTTTCTCTCCCTGCCTTCCCTCCTTCCTGGGCTCTGAGCTAAGGGTGCTGGGGGTCACCTAGGGGGTCCCATCTGGTGTGGGGCTGGCTGTAACTGTCATTTTAAAAGATGTATTTTCTGCTTACCTGTGTGTGTGTGTGTGTGTGTGTGTGTGTGTGTGCTTCTTCCCCCTCCATGCTATCGGCTGCCATTTTGCTGTGGTCTATGCCTGTTTCGGCCTCTAGTGACTGCCCGGCGGCCATTTTCTTGTAGTTTTGCGCCTATAGGTATATTTCGCCGCTTGGCGGCCTTTTTCTTGTGGTCCACACCTGCTTGGCCTCTATCAACTGTTCGGCGGCCATGTCTCCTAGGATTCCCACTGTATGTGTTTACCGCCGCTCGACGCCCTTATTTTTGGGGTCTGCAGCCACTTTTGCCTCTATATTCGGCTCGGCGGCCATTTTCTTGGAGCCCACATGTTTCCATACAGCCCCTTGGCGGCCATTTTATGATAGTCTCCGGCCTCTAGGGTGCATTACACTGGCGCAAAGATTTACACAGGAAATGCTGATAAACTATCAGACTAAAACAGCAGCGGTGGGATAGCATCACAGGCGCAGCACACGGCAGCATAGCGGTACCGATCCAAGGTTGGTGAGTCCTCTGGGTGACCCAGCATCTCTGATCAGCTAGGAGGGTGGCCTATTGATATCTTGCCTGGAGCCCTGTGGGTGTCAGCGCGTGGTCAGCATAGCGTCTGAGCCAGATGTTTTTTCCCCTGAAACCCCAGATTTAGCAGCTGGTGCCCCTGATGTGTCTATGGGCACTATGTCAGCAATCCTAGAGGCTTTTGCTGCCAGGGTGGAAGCAGCATACGGGAATACAGGGGGTAGTAAACGCCCCCGTCCCCTGCAATCTTCTGGGGATAATTCTGATGCAGAACCAGATCCAGCTATGGCTCGTGACACGGATTATGATGCATCAGAGACTGCAGACCGTGACCTGTTGGAGATTGAGAATGCTCCAAGTGCAGGTCAGCACACAAAAAGGCTTTGGTATCTGACCTATTACTGCAGTGCGGAGTACGCTAAGAATAGAGAATGCTGCAGAGAGACCGGTCCCCTTTCTCTTATCATCCATGGACCGACACGGCGGCTCTTATCCCTGAACGTATGGGTTTATGTCCCTGCTTGCAGGAGAAGACCTAGGCAGAATGTTAAAACATTCTAGAACAAACCAGAGCTGAACAGCCCCGCCCAGGGGGGCGGTCCCTCTGGACATTACCCTCCGACCTGCAGCTAGCAGACCTCAGTTTTTTTCTGCCTAGCAGGAGGAGAAGACGTGGCTCTCTCAGAAGCCAGTCTCCTGGAAGATTTTACTTTTCAATTTTATTCCTTTTGGGAATTTTATTTTATTTTTGAGACCTTCATCAACTGTCGGCTGGGCAACAGGTTGGGTACACTAGTATCCTCGTAGTCTTCCCTGTCCGACCATCGAGCGTGCTGATCCTCGCCTTGTGTGCTTGAGACTCAGTTCACGACATACCCCGTGGCTCCAGGGGTGGCCGGGTTGCTTTCATGCTCCCGCGGTCCTCTCAAGATCGAACAGTACCTACTGTATCTTTCGCGGTGGACCGGGCCGACAGCTACGCAGTATGACTCTGTGATAGGTCTGTCAGAAACAAGCCAGTGAGTCCCTCTATTGGCACAGGGGGTGTTCTCCAAGGTGCTTGCGGGACGGGTAAGTAGTCTCTCCTGCTGCAAGGTGAGTACATGCTGGCTGTGTGTGGGGGGTTCTTCCTGTCTCCCCCCCTTGTTATGCTGCTCTCTGCACCCTGTTGTGCTGTGTGGGGATGCTTGGGGGGTCACTCTGCCCTGGGGGGGGCCGCTCCATGACTGTTATTTTGCTTGGGAAGTGTTCTGGGGGACTGGCTGTGTTTTTTCTGTGCGCCATTGGCGCAGTGTTTTATTTTTAAAAAGTGCGCCATTGGCGGGCATTTTGCTGGGGCTTAATACACAGTTATACTGGTGCCCGGCGGCCATTTTCTTGTAGCCGTGACGCTTCAGTTTAGTTTTCGGCCTCTAGCAGCGCTGCTGAACGGCGCGAAATACACACATCCTCACAGATTATTTACCTCAGGCTGCACCCGCACTATGGCGCGACTCATACAGCAGTACCGAGCGGTGGTGAGTACTCCAGGTATCCCCTCCTTAGCCCCAGCACGGCCTGTGGGTGGGCTGTATTGTTCACTGTAATGGTGAATAAGGTCTCAGAGGGTGGCAGTATTGGAGTCTGGTTCACCTGTTTCTTCACATTGTTAGACAACTGGCAGTGCTCCTGCACCTGCGGTCCTTAGGGACCAGTTGTCGGCAGTCCTGGAATCATTAATCTGACGAGGAAGCAGTGTGTGAGCGCAAGGGAGCAAAAAAGCCCCTCTTCCCACTTTTTTTCCACAAAAAAAAGGGGGGGTGTGCGCTGATTGAGATGGGCCTAGCCACTACTGCTCAGGACCCTAGCTCTGAATATATTTGATGGTTTTGAACAGGACATTCCTTGCAAGGAAGACTCCAGTTCTGTGTCGGTAAATGACAGGGCGCTTGTTTTTGTGAACTCATTGATGCAGTGAGGGACACTCGCAAGCTAAATGCTGCGGATGCAGAACCTCAGGCGGACAGTCTCCTCTGGTTCCTTAGGGCCGGGCCTTCTAAAAAGTGTTTTTTCCATATGTACCTTTCTTTGACCAGCTCATTGACAAGGTCTGGGGAAAAAGCCGCAGAAGACTTTTATGGTCCCGCTGCGTTTATCTATCAGATACCCCTTTTGAGGATGCCCTACTTAAAACGTGGGCTTCTCCCCCAGTGGTCGACCCTACAGTTGCCTGGCTGAACAGGGCCACCATTCACCCGGTGGAGGGGACTCCTGCCTTTAAGGACCCCACTCACAGGAGGTCAGAAGTGGTGAGTAGAGCCATGTTTGCCTTGTTGGGGTCCGCCCTACGGCTTGTGGTAGCGGCGACCCTTGTGTCTCCAACACTTACGGGATGGGCAAAAAATTTTTGCACCAAACTGTACAGGAGCATAATCTTCCTCCAGACACTATTGCTCTGGCCCACAAATGGTGCAGGGCCTGGTTTATGTGGCGACGCCACGTTTGACGCGCCCCCTTATAACTTGGGGCCTCTGTCTTGGCGGTGGTATTGCGTTGTTTGATCTGGTTAAAATGCTGGTCTGCTGACCTAGCTTCTAAAAACGCCTCTGAAGGATTTACCATTTAAAGGTGGTAGGCTTTTCGGTGCTGCGCTGGATGACATCATCTAGGATGTCACGGGAGGTGAAAGCACTGTTCTTCCTCAGGCTAGCAAGGGCAAGGAGGCCGCCATAAGCAGGGTCCTTCCTTTCCAGAAAAAAGGTTTTTTTTCGTCAGTCGACGGGGAGGCCCTCCCAGATTGACAGCGGTACGGCTGGTGGACATGAGCGCCCCTGGGTGCGTATGCCGAACAAGCCGGCTCCCTAGCCCGCCTCTGCGTAAAGTCTTGCCCCCACCCGACTCTTGGGTAGGGGGGACGACTTTGCAGGTCCAAGGACCAATGGACCTCCCGGATCTCCTACCGGTGGGTGTGCGAGGTGATCACCTCAGGTTACAGGATAGGTTCCGTTCCTAATACCAGACAGACTCTTCCCTCGAATCTTCCTCTCCTTCCTGCCCGTCGGGCGGCCCTATGGGGCCTATTCAGGTTTGAGGTCCGGAGTGATTGTGCCGGTTCCGTCACAGGAGAGGCTTCAGGGATTCTACTTGAATTCGTTTGTCGTCCCAATAAAGGGATGGGGTTCGGCCTATCTTGGACCTCCAGGTCCTGAATGCCTTTGAAGGTGCAAAAGTTCCGCATGGAATCCATTCGCACGGCGGTCAATACACTCCGTCAAGGGGTTTTTCTGGCGACCTTGGACTTCAAGGACACCTACTTGCATGTTCCGGTCTGCGCTTGCGATCGGCAAAGTCCACTATCAATTGGTGGCTCTTCCTTTCGGCCTAGCCTCGGCACCGAGAGTGTTCACCAAGGTGCTTGTGCCGGTTCTAGCTTGCTGAGACAGCAAGGCATTGCTGTCGTGGACTATCTGGACGATCTTCTTCTCGGAGCAGGAAATGGCTCAGAATTAGAAGACAGTGTGACTATCGTCAGTCAGACCCTCAGGGACTTCGGGTGGCTCCTAAACATTCAGGAGTCAGTCTGGGTCCCGACTCGAGATCTGGAGTATCTCGGTCTGATTCTGGACTCCTTGGAGGCAAAGGTATCCTACCTCCGGGGAAGCTACTGACACTTCAGTCTGCAGTGCGGATACTGACATCCCAAAAAATGGCCGTCAATCCGTTTTTGCATGGGAGTCCTGGGACTCATGGTGACCTCTTTCGAGGCCGTTCCATATGCCCAATCACACACCAGGGCATTGCAGGAGGAGATCTTGTTCCCTTGGGACAAATCCCCGTTGTCTTTGGTTTTTCCAATCCAGATGAGCCACCTGGTCAGGGCATCCCTGACATGGTGGTTTGGGTCCCCGGCTCTTCGGTCCGGGAAGTCGTTCCTCCCCGTCCAATGGACGGTGTTCACTACGGACGCCAGCCTGAAGGGCTGGGGTGTAGTCTGGGGAGTCCTGTTGGCCCAAGGGCTTGGACTCCGGACGAAGCCCGTTTGCCAATCAATGTTCTGGAAATACGGGCCATCAGACTGCCTCTCCTCGTGGTCTGAGAGATTGCAGGATCGCTCCATTAGGATCCAGTCGGACAAAGTCACGGTGGTGGCGTATGTCGACCATCAAGGGGGGACTCGGAGCTCAGCTGCGGCTTCCGAGGTCCCCCGTACCCTGAAGTGGGCTAAAAGAAGCGTGCCGGCTCTGTCGGCTGTTTACATTCCGGGCATAGAACTGGCGGACTATTTGGGTCGCCAGACGTTGGACCAGGGTGAGTGGTCCTTGCACCCGGAGGTATTTCAACTCCTTTTGCCACACAAACGGTGGGGCACGCCGGAGGTGGACCCGATGGCCTCTCTACTCAATTGCAAGTTGTCGAGATTGTGGCCTGATCCAGGGATCCTTGGGCGGAGGCGTCAGTGGCCCATGGGGTCACTATCACCTGATATACGTTTATCCTCCGCTGCAGTTGCTCCCTCGCCTGCTGCGCAGGGTGGCGGCCGAGGGAATTCCGGTGATCCTCATTGCTCCGGATTGATCTCGGCTTCACTGGTACGCCGATCTGGTACGTCTCGTCGGGGCCGTTCCCTGATGGTTGCCAATAAGGGAGGACTTTATGTCTCAAAGTCATATATTTCATCCTGCCTTTACAGTCTCTGGCCTTAACGGCATGGCTGTTAAAAGTCAGGTGTTGAGAGACCGAGGTCTCTCGGACTCGGTCATTTCGTCCATATTAAGGACACGAAAGTCTTCCTCCAGAACTATCTCTGTACCTGGAAAGCTTACATCGCCAGGTGCAAAGAGCTGGACTGACATCCTCGGACGTATTCCGTCCCTAGAATCCTGCGTTTCCTACAGCATGGAGTGGCCCAAAGGCTCGCTTTGAGTATCATTAAGGGTCAGATTTCGGCCTTGGCTGTCTTCTTTCGGCGACCACTAGCGGGTCATTCCTTGGTTGGCACCCTTTTGCAGGGGGTTCGCCAGGGGCTCCCTCCTGTCAAGTCTCCTTTCCCCCGTGGGATCGGAATTGGTACTCTCGGTTCTCCAGGAACCTCCTTTTGAGAATATCAGGGATATTCCCCTCTTCACTTTCTCAGAGGGTGGCCCTTTTAGTGGCAATCACTTCTATTAGACGTGTATTTGAATTGGCGACCTTGTACTGCAAGCCGCCATATTTAGTCATCCATAAGGATAAGACGGTGTTGCATCTGCGACTTTCTCTTTTGTCAAGGGTGATCTCAACCCTTCACTTAAATGAGGACATTGTCCTCCCGTCCTAGTGTCCTCGCCCATCGCATCCCAGAGTGTGCACGGCACACTTTGAATGTGTTACGAGCCTTGCCGGTGTGCCTGTCTGCTGCTTCTATTCGGAAGTCTACTCTCTGTTTGACTGTCTCTGGTCAGAAACAGGGCCAAGCGGCTTCGTCTGCCACCATTTTCTAGGTGGATCGGACAAACCGTCTTTCAAGCCTATGCTCTCATGGGGCGGGCGCCTCCCTTCCCGGTTACGGCGCATTCCACCAGGGCAATTGGTGCTTCCTGGGTTTTCCGACATCAAGCGTCGGTTGCACAAGGTGCAAGGCGGCGACCTGGTCGTCTGTTTATACCTTTTCTAAGTTTTATAGGGTTGATGTGGCTGCATCTCCGGATGCTTCCTTCGGCCGCAAGGTGTTGCAGGCCACTGTTTAAAGTGGCAACTCCTCCGTTGAGGAGCTCTGCCTTGTTTGAAGTGAAGAAGTTTTTTGGTTTTTCCATTTATACTGCTCCCATCCCTCTTGACACTGCTTTGGGATGTCCCATACGTTCAGTGATAAGAGCCGCCGTGTCGGTCCATGGATAAGAGAAAATAGGATTTTTGTACTCACCGTAAAATCCATTTCTCTGACATCCATGGACCGACACGGCACCCACCCTTCCTTTTAAGTTTGTGCCGCTTTGTTACGAACTGAGGTCTGCTAGCTGCAGGTGGGAGGGTAATGTCCGGAGGGACCGCCACCCCTGGGCGGGGCTGTTGAACTCTGGTTTGTTCTAGAATGTTTTAACATTCTGCCTAGGTCTTCTCCTGCAAGCAGGGACATATTCCGATACGTTCAGTGATAAGAGCCGCCGTGTCCGTCCATGGATGTCAGAGAAATTGATTTTACGGTGAGTACAAAAATCCTATTTTTTGGATTCCCTAAAGCCAGCCCACACTGCTAAGTTGTTTCTTGTGTCTCTTATATTAATAAGCTCTTGGGAAATCCCACTGAGGTTTTTTTCCTTTTTCAGCCCTAAAAAAGTATTTATTTATTTTTTTTGGGTGGTCTGGTACCCCTTGAGGAGAGTTCCTGAAAAGATGGACCTCTTCCCCGATAGTGGACCCCCCCGTGTCCAGACCCAACAAGTTACCACGATTCCAGTGGAGGGGGCTCCTGTCTTCAGAGACACTCGCTTACCTATACACAGTGGGGGGCTCAGAGGTACGTCCAGCATTGGCTGGGGTTTTTCTGATGTTTCAGACACTTACTGAGTAGGCAAGGTACCTACTCCAAGGGTTAAAAGCACGGGAGGCTCCTCCGTACGAGGTAGCTCTGGCCGACCAGTTGGTACAGGGCCTTGAGTCTGTCTGCAAGTCAGACATGGATACTATCCCCTTGCTGTCTTGAGCCTCAGTTTATGCGGTGGTGCTACACCACCTGATCTGACTAAGGTGCTGGTCTGCGGACCAATCTTCCAAAAAGGCCCTGTTGGATCTGCCCTTTTAGGGTGACAGACTTTTGGGGCCTCGCTGGATGACATCATTTAAGATGCCACAGGAGGTAATGGCACATTGCTTTGGCAATCCATATAAGGGTAAGGAGCCACGCCATAGGCTAGGGCCCTCCTTCACCGCATACAAGCGATCCCTTTGTCCGCCTAGTGCGGCAAGTAAACAACCCCAGGCCGATTAAAGCGCCTGCTGAGGGACAAAAGCGTCCCTGGGTTTGCAAGCCCAACCTGGCTTGCCTACCGAACAGATAATTCCCTCTTAACAGCCAGCTTCTGCCGACTTGTCGGGAAGCACTACATGGGGCGGTACAAAACCTGCTGATACGCAGGGTAAACCTTCCTGTCTTAGTACAGGAACAGGTTTAGGGGTTCTACTCAAATCTGTTCATAGTACTGGAGGGGGTTCGTCCTATCTTGGGTATCAGGACCCTCAACTGCTTTGTAAGAGTACAAAGATTCCGGAAAGGAGTTGGCTCGCTCTGTTGTCGCTGCCCTCCATCCAGGGGATTTCCCGGCATCCTTGATCATCAAGGACGCATGCTGCATGTCTCCAGATGCACCAGGCATCAGATGTCTGCGTTGGCGGCCGGAGAAGACCACTACCAATGGTGGCTCTCCCCTTGGCCTGGCATCAGCACCAAGGGTGTTCACCAAGGTGCTTGCCACGATTCGGGCCCTACTAAAACAGCGTGGCATCACTATCATGGGCAACTTGGACGATCTTCTTCTGAGGGTCACTTCAAACTTAAATTTAGAAGTGAGCGGGTCTATAACCTGTCAGACCCTCCGATACTTGGTTGGGTGCTGAACACTCAGAAGTCAGTATTGGTACCGTCCCAACTCCTAGTATATCTAGGGTTGATTCTGGACTCCTCAGAGGCGCAAGTTTTTTTTTTTTGTAGGCGAGTCCTGAGCCTTATGGTAGCCATTTTCGAGTACCATAGGCACTATTTCACACAGGGTAACTGTCCTGAAGGGTCAAGTGCCCTTCATCCCTGGATTATCAGATCCGGGTGAGCCACCTAACAGGGCTTTCCTAGTTGGTGGCCGACTTCACCGGCATTCTGTCTGGGAAGTTGTTCCTTCCTTTTACTGGGTAGTGGTCACGGACGCCTGTCTTCCAGGTTGCAGAGGAGTCTGAAGAGCTCAGTCAACCTGGGTCACTGGACTCCAGAGGAATCCCATTGCAGATCATTGGCCTGAAAGTCGGGGGATCTGGCTTTGCCTCTCCACATGGTCTCAGAGGCTACAAGGGCATCCAGTCAGAATCCAGTCGGACAAACACCACAGTTGTGGCATATGTCAATCATCAAGGAGGATCAAGCAACTCTGCTGCAGCATCAGAGGTCGCTCACCTCCTAAGGGGCTCCCTTACCAGAAGGGAAACACGCCAGTCGTATATCTCCTGACTTCTCGATTCAATCGGAAGGTATTGAGGTTGTGGCCAGGTCAAGTGACCCATGGGCAAACACGACAGATGTGTTAATGGCTCTGTGGAGTCAGTACCGACTAATCTATGGCTTCCTCCTCGGAAACTCCATCTGCTTCACACCTTGGAAACAGAGGATTACAATGGTCACAATTGCTCTGAATTGGCTTTGGCGTCCTTGGTACGCCGATCTAGTGCGTCTGGTAGCAGACGCCTTTTGGCAGCTACCGCTAAGGAAGGACCTGTTGTCGCAAGGTCCAGACGCCATCCTGTTTTACAGTCACTGGCTTGAGGGCATGGCTTGAGAGCCAGGTGCTAAGAGACTGGGACCTGTCAGACTCAGTGAGATCTACCATGAGTGCTCGGAAATCATCCCCTAGGAAGATTTACTGTTGCACTTGGAAGACCTACACATCCATTTGTGAGGAAATGAGGTGGCATCCGCGTATTTATTTGGTTCCAGAGTCCTGCTGTTCTCAGCAGGGAAACGGGCCAAAAATTCTACTGTTAAGTACAATTAGGGGGCGGCAGGGATCTGCCCTGGCTGTCCTTTCAACGACCCCTGGTGGCTCACTCTCTAGTGAGAACGTTTGGGGTTCGGCAGGCGGCCCCTCCGGCCCACCCTCCACTACCTCCGTGGGGCTTGTGTAGCAGACGTCCCTTTGGTGTCTACCTCTACGAGAGAACCTGCTGGTGCAGGGTCCCATATGCCATCCTGCTTGCAGGCTATGGCTTCAACGGAATGGCCTCCAAGTGTCTCAGAAACCACTGTTTTAGAACATATGGGAGATTCCCTTGTTGACACTTTTTTTTTTTTTTTTTAGAAAGTGGTCCTCTTGGTGGCTGTTATGCCAGCTAAGACGGGTTTCTGAGCGGGCAGCCTTGTCATGCAAGCCTCCCTATCTGATCTTCCACAAGGATAATTTTTTTTTTCAAAACTTTGTGACAAAAAGCGAGATCTGCAAAATACTTAACATACCTCTCAGCAAATAGCTTGGGGTGTCTACTTTCCAAAATGGGGTCATTTGGGGGGGGGGGGTTTGTGCCATCTGGGCATTCCATGGCCTCCGAAACTGTGATAGGCAGTGAGGAGTGAAATCAAAAATTTACACCCATAGAAATCCTGAAGGCGGTGCTTGGTTTTCAGGGTCCTGTACGTGGCTGGGCTCCCAAAATGTCTCACACGTGGTATCCCCGTACTCAGGAGAAGAAACAATGTATTTTGGGGTGCAATTCCACATATAACCATGGCATGTTTGAGCAATATATCATTTAGTGACAACTTTTTGTACATTTTTTTTTTTTTTTTTGTCATTATTCAATCACTTGGGACAAAAAAAAAAATATTCAATGGGCTCGACATGCCTTTCAGCAAATAGCTTGAGGTGTCTACTTTCCAAAATGGGGTAATTTGGGGGGGTTTTGAACTGTCCTGGCATTTTATGCACAACATTAGGAAGCTTATGTCACACATCATCCACTCTTCTAACTTTGAAGACAAAGCCCTTCTGACACTTTTTGTTTACATGAAAAAAAAAAATTTTTTTGCAAGAAAATTGTTGAACCCCCCAAACATTATATACTTTTTTTTAAAGCAAAGGCCCTACAGATTAAAATGGTGGATGTTGCATTTTTTTTCCCACACAGTATTTGCGCAGCGATTTTTCAAACGCATTTTTTGGGGAAAAAAACACTTTTTTTTTATTTTTAATGCACTAAAAAAACACTATATTGCCCAAATGTTTGATGAAATAAAAAAGATGATCTTAGGTCGAGCACATGGATACCAAACACGACATGCTTTAAAATTGCGCACAAACGCGCAGCGGCGACAAACTACATTCATTTTTAAAAGCCTTTACAGGTTACCACGTTAGATTTACAGAGGAGGTTCTCCCCCCCCCCCCCCCCCCCCCCCCCACTGCTAGAGGCTAATTATCTGCTAGAATTGCTTTTACATGAAAGCCGGCCACTGGCTGAAAAGAATGATACCAAGATGATACCTAAACCTGCAGGCATCATTCTGGTATAAACATTCAAAGTCCAGCAACATACCAGTACGTTGCTGGTCCTTGTTGGACATGTATTTTAATCTTTTTTTTCATGCAGCCTGTTGGCTGAACGAAAAAAAGAGATTGATTGGTGGTATGCCCACTATTAGAATACCTCCCTTCATCCACCCACTTCTAATGATGGGAATACATGCACCATTTATATATGCCGAATCATGGGGGCATCCTCCCGCAAAAAAGTTATGCCGCTTACACACGGTCGGACTTTTCCGAGGGCAAGCCTCCGTCGGAATTTCGACCGTATGTACGCGGCATAAAAGGTTATGCTGTGTACACATGGTCAGACTTTTCCACGGGCAAGCCTCCGTTGGAATTTCGACCGTATGTACGCGGCATTAGGAGTAAAATCGCTCCTCCGCCCCTGCTGCCCCCATGCTTCGGCATATATGCTCTTGTTTTTAACTGTGGTGGTGAAATCACCTCCTACAGCTTGGAATCACGGCTTTATGTATCATGGGAGCAAACGCTGTTGCTGTCAAGATAAATAGATCCGCGCTGCAACTGAATGGCGTACCTGAAAACAAAAAATTACATACCTGAAAAGCAAGCATGATAATAAAACATTGCAGAATAGAATACAGTAGAAAAGAGCAGAACAAGAGAGAGAGACCAATAAAACGACAACTATTTTTTTTTTTTTAATTTTATATTTTTTTTGTGTTTTTTTTTTTTTTTTGTTTTTTTTTTGTTTTTTACGTATTTTTTTTGAAATGCTGTACCCGATGCTAAAACTTCACTTTTGAGTGGTAGCGTTCAAAACATTCACCAAGGCAAAGACCAGGTTTGTCAGGACAGAGTGGACAAAAAACACGGGTGTCACGCCTAAATCCACGCTTGCTACAGACACGACATCTTTTTTGGGGGGTTCGTTGGGTAGGGGTACTCTGGAGGGCATACGGATAATGCCTCTCATGCAGCCGGCTTACTGCATTTGGTTGGGGATGGTGAGGTGCAGAACCGCCTGGATACAGGAGTAATGTGACTATCTCATTCTGGAATTTTAGAAGAGATAACGTCCCGCCTGAAGCTCTGTATAGCACATGAGCATTCAGCAAAGCCAATTGGAATAAGGATAGAGACACTTTTTTGTACCAGCGTCTCGCTTTACGGTCAATTGGATACGGCGCCAACAACTGGTCGTTGAGGTTCACCCCTCCCATATTTTTGTTATATTCGTGGGCACAGAGGGGTTTCTCCACAACACCAGTCGCCGTAGGAATTTGGACTGTCGTGTCTGCATGAAGGAAGGTAAGAAGGAAAACATTCTTATTGTCCCTCCACTTCATAGCGAGCAAGTTATTACACTTAAAGCAGGCTCTCTCCCGCAGCCTAAGACTGGCATCTACAAGCCGCTGGGGAAAGCCCCGGCGATTAGGTCGCATGGTGCCACATGCTCCAATCTGATGATCAAACAAGTGACTAAACAGTGGCACGCTCGTGTAATAATTGTCCACATACAAGTGGTACCCCTTTCCGAATAAGGGTGACACCAATTTCCACACCATCTTGCCAGCGCTCCCTATGTAATCCGGGCAGTTGACCGGCTCAACCTGACTATCTTTTCCCTCATAAACCATAAAGCTCCATACATAGCCTGTTGCCCTGTCACAGAACTTATAGAGCTTGACCTCGTATCTGGCACGCTTGCTGGGAAGGTACTGCTTGAAAGAGAAGCGGCCAGAAAATTTAATCAGGGACTCATCAACGCAGACAACTTGATCGGGAATAAACAAGGCTGCAAAACGTTTGTTGAAATGGTTTATGAGGGGCCGAATTTTGTAGAGCCGGTCGTATTCAGGGTCTCCACGTGAACGACAAAGTTCATTGTCGTTGAAGTGCATGAACCGCAAAATCTGCTCGTATAGTTTCCTGGGCATGGAGGCAGAGAACACGGGCATGTGGTCAATTGGGTGCGTGGACCAATAAGCATGCAATGACGGGAATTTATGTGTGCCCATGTTGAGGGAAAGGCCCAGAAAGGTCTTAAATTCGGAAACCGTAATTGGTTTCCAATCTTTGGCAATGGAAGGCAACTGGGGGTTAGCGGCGATGAATTGACCAGTATATAAATTACTCTGGTCCACAATAGATCTATAGAGATCTTCCGTGAAAAACAGCGAATAAAAATCAATTGGCATAAAATCAGCTGTTTCCATCTGAATACCGGGTTGGGCAGTGAATGGGGGAAGTACGGGTTCTGCAGAAGTGGTGGCTAGTATAGATCTGATCAGATATTGATCTGTTCAGATACTATACCACTAAGGGAGGTGTATGCTTTGTGCGTGGGTGTTAGCGTTACTGGCACTAACCTAACGCTGCCTGGGGCGACGCAGACCCTCTCTGGCACTAAAACTAGGGTTGTCCCGATACCGAGCATTTGCGCGAGTACTTGTACTCGCGCAAATGCTCCCGATGCCTTTACCGATACCTGGGATGGGAGAAGTCTGCAAGCGGAGGGCGGAGCGGAGAGCAGAGTGGGGCGGAAAGGTCAGTGGGCGGAGTCGGCAAGCGGAGGGCGGGAGGGGCGGAGAGCAGAGCAGAGTGGAGCGGAGAGTCCTCAGGCGGGTAAGCTTGCAGCTTCCATCGGCGACCGGAGCCGTCACATTCGGCGACCGGAGCCGTCACATTCGGTAAAGGAAGTGACGCTCCGTGTTACACTGTCTGTGTTTGAAAAAATGCGACGCCCATCTTGGTACACCCTGCACTCGGCCTCAATAAAGCAGCAGCGGACATCTTGTTACACCCAGCCCATGTAGTTTGGGCTGGGTGTAACAAGATGTCCGCTGCTGCTTTATTGAGGCCGAGTGCAGGGTGTACTAAGATGGGCGTCGCAGAGGCAGCATAGAAAAATAAATCCTCTCGTGCCTATAAGTGCCCACCACCTGTCAGTGCTCATTAGTTGCTCATTAGTGCTGCTTACTCAGTGTCACCTATTAGTGCCAGCCACCTGTACCATCTATCACTACCACCTGTCAATGCCATCTATCACTGCCAGCCACCTGCCATCTATTAGTGCCGGTGCCAACCCCCTGTCAGTGCCAGCCATCAGTGCCCCTTTTCAGTGCCAGCCACCTATCAGTGCCCCCTGTCGGTGCCAGCCATCTGTGCCCCCTGTCGGTGCCAGCCATCTGTGCCCCCTGTCGGTGCCAGCCATCTGTGCCCCCTGTCGGTGCCAGCCATCTGTGCCCCCTGTCGGTGCCAGCCATCTGTGCCCCCTGTCGGTGCCAGCCATCTGTGCCCCCTGTCGGTGCCAGCCATCTGTGCCCCCTGTCGGTGCCAGCCATCTGTGCCCCCTGTCGGTGCCAGCCATCTGTGCCCCCTGTCGGTGCCAGCCATCTGTGCCCCCTGTCGGTGCCAGCCATCTGTGCCCCCTGTCGGTGCCAGCCATCTGTGCCCCCTGTCGGTGCCAGCCATCTGTGCCCCCTGTCGGTGCCAGCCATCTGTGCCCCCTGTCGGTGCCAGCCATCTGTGCCCCCTGTCGGTGCCAGCCATCTGTGCCCCCTGTCGGTGCCAGCCATCTGTGCCCCCTGTCGGTGCCAGCCATCTGTGCCCCCTGTCGGTGCCAGCCATCAGTGCCCCCTGTCGGTGCCAGCCATCAGTGCCCCCTGTCGGTGCCAGCCATCAGTGCCCCCTGTCGGTGCCAGCCATCAGTGCCCCCTGTCGGTGCCAGCCATCAGTGCCCCCTGTCGGTGCCAGCCATCAGTGCCCCCTGTCGGTGCCAGCCATCAGTGCCCCCTGTCGGTGCCAGCCATCAGTGCCCCCTGTCGGTGCCAGCCATCAGTGCCCCCTGTCGGTGCCAGCCATCAGTGTCCCCTGTCGGTGCCAGCCATCAGTGTCCCCTGTCGGTGCCAGCCATCAGTGTCCCCTGTCGGTGCCAGCCATCAGTGTCCCCTGTCGGTGCCAGCCATCAGTGTCCCCTGTCGGTGCCAGCCATCAGTGTCCGCCACCTGTCGGTGCCAGCCATCAGTGTCCGCCACCTGTCGGTGCCAGCCATCAGTGTCCGCCACCTGTCGGTGCCAGCCATCAGTGTCCGCCACCTGTCGGTGCCAGCCATCAGTGTCCGCCACCTGTCGGTGCCAGCCATCAGTGTCCGCCACCTGTCGGTGCCAGCCATCAGTGTCCGCCACCTGTCGGTGCCAGCCATCAGTGTCCGCCACCTGTCAGTGCCACCTAATCTGTATTGTGCTTTAAAACTGTCAGCTGACATTAAAAAAAAAAGTATCGGTATCGGCGAGTACTTGAAAAAAAGTATCGGTACTTGTACTCGGTCTTAAAGTGGTATCGGGACAACCCTAACTAAAACCTAATTGATATCAGCCGCCGGGCTATCAGTGGGTTAAACCTTTTTTGGGTTATATACGGCGGGTGCCCTGATGCTATAAAAAGCAAACTAACCAACCAGTGTCACCCGTAAAACTTGTATGGTGATCACTGGTAAAAGGGTTAACTAGGGGCTATCAGGGGGTTAAAACCTTTATTAGGTTATATATGGGGGTACCTGACGCTATATAAAAACCTGACGGGTAACCTAAATAACTGGCTAACCAGTGTCACCAGTAAAACTTATACGGTGATCACTGGTGAAAGGGTTAACTCTAGGGGAAATCAGGGGGTTAAAATAATATATGGGGGTACCTGACGCTATAAAAATCTGCGGCGAAACTAAAAATAAATAACTGGCTATCTAGGGCACCACCGGCACTAAATACAGCGATCGGAAATACGATCGCTTAGTGATGCTGGCGTTAGGGGGTGAAAGGGTTACCTGGGGGGCGATCAAGGGGTTAAACCTTTATTAGGGGGGTTAGGGGGGCTACCCTGGACCTAAAGGGGCTTAAACCTAACTGCCCTGCAACTTTTTACTGTCACAAATGACACTGATTGCAGTGATCAGTAGAAAAATGACCACTGCAAACGGTGTACTGTGACTGGGGGGGTGAAAAGTGTGCCTACGTGTACTGGTGTCAGTGGGCTGTTGGTGCACTTACTATGTGATGTCTTCTCTCCTCGCGCCGGATCGAAAAGACTGACACGAGGAGAGATGACATCACTTCCTCTGCCTGTGTTTACATTACACAGGCAGAGGAAGGTTTTCATTCGCCCGGAGCGATCGCGAGGGGGTGGCCGGAATCGAACGGCCGTCCCCTCATCCCGGATCGCTCCCGAACAAATAACCACCGCTCACTGTATAGAAGGGGGGTCCGATCGGACCGCCCAACTATACAAAGGCAGTCACGTACCGGCACGTGATTGTGCCTGTCCGTGCCATTCTGCCGACCTATCATTACAGTGGGTGATCGTTAAGTGGTTAAAGGTGTGTTTTGTCACGTGACAAAAATGGCGGAGTGGCATCACGTTTCTGGTGCCATTAAGGGATTATTGTACCCAAATGCACATTGTGCTGCAATTGCAATTTGGGATTCCAAATCATGAGGCAAAGTGTGAATGGAGCCTAACCCATTGGTCTAAGAATAACCAATACTGCGTCATGTGATGTACTTCAAGAATATTTTACAGTTTAAAAAAACCTGTTCCATTTGAAGGGACACACGAATTCAGGTAATGTCGGTAACGTCCATAAGCACCCCAACTTCAGGGGAGGACGCCACAGCAACCATTGTTAAAGGGTCCAGTGAAAGACCTGGGAACTGCTTGCAGCCCAGGAGCCACTGAAACGACCAAGGCCTTATTCTGAACCAGATGAAGCTGAGATTTTCTTCCACATAAGGGAACCTGCCAACACAATCTGAACTTTTTGAGGACTTTTTTCATCTGATTTTTTATTTATTTTTTCTAACTGAAATGGTAACCCTAATGGGGCACAGCTCTAAAGTCAAGTTTGATGCAGGAGCTGAAGCAAAGGGCTCCAGGGGTGAGAGGAACCCAAAGAAACTGAGGAAGGTGCATTAATCTGTTAAGTAACACATTGAAGAAGTCTGGGAGTCTAAAGGGGTGCTCTGTGCGCCTGGATGTTCAATGAAGGTCTACCCAGGCAGTGGAGAGATCCACTAGGAGGAATCTAAGCTATTCTGTTACGGTTTGAAAAATTAGTCACAGCCAATACAGGATGAAGAGCAGAACCAGTCAGAACAAACTGAGGTTTGTGACTGGATTCTGTCAGTAGTAAGCATGTGCTCTACCTGTCTAGTAGCGTTCCTGTTAAGGTGGGTTACTAATGAATGTACAGTGGTATAGGCCACTGTTTAACTGTTCCCCTTTGAGTAGGAATTTGATAAACAGCTGGCGGAGACCCCTCGGGGTGCTTCCAGTCCATGTAGAGGAATATCTTGAATAGCAATGTAATAGATATAGGTCTTTGCAGCTGTAAGAGCTCTGAAAGACCCAAGGCATGAGACAGCAGGCTGCATCAATGAGGTCTGAGGCAACCTCTTGTAATTTTTAGGTGAAGACAGGAGACTGCTGTGCCTCTTAAGAGACAGATTTTTATGACTCTAAATCTGGGTTGCAGATGGCCACAGCGACCAATGGTTTGGCCTTTTCTAAGGCCTTGGGCCAGCCAGAGATTGGATCAAGGAATTGGCTGAATTTGGTTACAACCTCTTACTGACAACAGGCTAGTAAACTGTGCCTCACTTCTGTGAAGCTGAGAGACTCGGATTATGTCGATCCTGGGACTACAGGGTCACTGGTTTCCAGGTATTTGTTCCCTCAGAGGATATGGAGTAAGTGTCTCTGGAACTGTTTTGGGCTTGGGTCACCCATAGCAACAGGACATGTTAACCCACGTGGCGGTAATGCAATTAGCCATAAAGTGAGAGGCTAGGTCTCCCAAACCCAGGCAGTTAGTGCTGATAAGAGTTGGATGGCTGGAGGTGGCAAGGTTATTGTAGACATGTAGTAGAAGCAGACCAGAGTTACACATGGTTCTTTACAAAACAGGAGTAGCACCTGTTGGTGGGAATGAGCCCACAAGACATTCCACCCAGTGGATGACATCTGCTTTTACCCCTTCCTTTAGTCCCCAACATTAACACCTTCTGCAGTAAAAGTGGCGGTAGTGGGAAAATGTATATGCGCTTAACAGTGCAGATGGTGAAGGTATCCAACGGCCTTACCCGGTGCTGAGACAATGCAGTGACTCTGAACCTGAAATGCACTCTGCAACTAACTTTTGTCAGTGCCTAAAAGATCATATTTCAGGCTAGCCCCACATGCTCAGCAGGGGCTGGGTACAACACTCCAATGTTTGACTGCGGAAATGATCATCTGCCTAGCTAGAGACCAGCTCAAGCATTGTCTTGAGAAATCTTGATTAACGTCAATGGTGGATGAATACACGTAAAAATTAACTGAAGAGTCTAGCAAAGGTTAGACTATAGTTGAGAGAGCTGAAGAACTTGTAGTTATCCTGAGGATGGCCTTCAGTTTTTTTTTTCCTTCTGGTGTCCAATTCTTCTCTCCTTTTTTTAAATTATAACACAACAGTATCTGACTTCCTTTGTCTCTCAGTGAACAAGGAAGAGAGCCTGATATTACTGCTGATTATTCAGCAGTCACGCATTTATTGTCTGGGTGCGCCATTGAGGCCAGGTTCACACTTGTGCGACACGACAGCCATCCTACTTTGGATCCGACTTTGCTCTGCGACTTGAAGCCGACATACGTCCGACTTTCAATGAACGGGGATCCGACTTGGATCCCCGCCAATACCAGGCACTGTGTTTGGTATGAATCTTGAGGGGGAACTCCACGCCAAATTTTAAATAAAAAACCGGCATGTGTTCCCCTCCAGGAGCATACCAGGCCCTTCGGTCTGGTATGGATTTTAAGGGGAACCACCTAAGCCGAAAAAACGGTGTGGTGGTCCCCCTCAAAATCCAAACCAGACCCTTATCCGAGCACGCAACCTGGCAGGCCGCAGGAAAAGGGGGGATGAGAGCGGCCCCCCTCCCTCCTGAACCGTACCAGACCGCATGCACTCAACATGGGGGGTTTGGGGCAGGGGGGCGACCTCCGGACCCCCACCCCCAAAGCACCCTGCCCCAATGTTGATGGGGACAAGGGCCTCTTTCTGACAACCCTGGCCGTTTGTTGGGGTCTGCGGGCGGGGGGGCTTATCGGAATCCAGGAGCCCCCTTTAATAAGGGGGCCCCCAGATCCCGGCCCGCCACCCTATGTGAATGAGTATGGGGTACATCTTACCCCTACCCATTCACCTGGTGGAAAAAAAATTCTAAAAAAACACTACACAGGTTTTTAAAGTAATTTATTACACAGCTCCGGGGGTCGTCTTCTGACTTCGGGGGTCTCTTCTTCTGCTCTCCGGTTCCTTCTGCCTGGCGCCTTCGCTATCTTCTTCCAGCTCTTTTGCTAGCAGGGGTCCGGTTGTCTTCGTCGCCTTCTTTCCTCTTCTCCTCGATGTTCACTCGTCGCTTCCTCCTGCTGTAATGCTGGGTGTGTGGTCCGCAACGATTTATATAGGCCTCTCATGACGTCAGTCACATGCTCCAAGTGGCCACATGCTCCCATGACTTCAGTCACATGCTCCGGGGCCACCCGGAGCATGTGACTGTGACGTCATGAGAGGCCTATATAAATCGTTGCAGACCACACACCCGGCATTAAAGCGGGAGAAAGCGACGTGTCAACATCGAAGAGGGAAGAAGACGGCGATGACCGGGCCCCTCCACTAGCAAAGGAGCTGAAGGGAAGATAGTGGAGCAGCCCGGCAGAAGGACAACGGAGAGCGGGAGGAGACAACAGGGAAGACCGGGCCTCTCCGCTAGCAAAAGAGCTGTAAGAAGTTAGCGGAAAAGCCCGGCAGAAGGAAAAAGGCACCGGAGAGCAGAAGACCTATTGAAGGGGGCTCCTGGATTCTGATAAGCCCCCCGCCCGCAGACCCCGACAACCAACGGCCAGGGTTGTCGGGAAGAGGCCCTTGTCCCCATAAACATGGGGGCAGGGTGCTTTGGGGTGGGGGGCTGCAGGTCGCCCCCCCCCTGCCCCAAAGCACCAAACCCCCCATGTTGGGCATGCGGCCTGGTATGGTTCAGGAGGGAGGGGGCGCTCTCTCGTCCCCCCTCTTTTCCTGCGGCCTGCCAGGTTGCGTGCTCGGATAAGGGTCTGGTATGGATTTTGGGGGGTGGGGGGACGCCATGCCGTTTTTTTCGGCGTAGGGGGCCCCCTTAAAATCCAGACCAGACCGAAGGGCCTGGTATGCTCTTGGAGGGGGAACCCATGCCGGTTTTTTATTTAAAATTTGGCGTGGAGTTCCCCCTCAAGATCAGCAGAGCACAAGTCGCATGCCAGTCGGATCATGCAAGACCGCGGTCCGACTTTGATCCGACTTCAATGATATTCAATGGGCTGAAGTAGGATCAAAGTCGGACCAAAGTAGTACAGGGAGCATTTTCAAAATCGGACCAACATGTGTCGGGCCAGTTAAGACGGCTCCCATAGGGAAACATTGATTTTCACACGTCATGCGACATGAGCTCCCAATGTCGGAGCGTTTGTCGGACAAGTGTGAACCCAGCCTGAAACATTTCTGAAGCCAACTTTCAGATATGTTACTGCTTTTTCCTCTGATGAAAACTCCTGTTCTCATGCTACACATATGCACTATTAAACAGGTTTAACAGTAAACATACCCAAATAGAAATGTGTTCAAATGTGTATCAATAGTTGCACTTCATATGTATTCCAGGTTTACCAGAACTATATTCTATTAACACCATCTAGTGGTTGTTCTCGGAAATCACTTAATATTCTAACTTCTGTTACAGTCTACAGGATAACTTTTAAAATGTATTGCTTGGTATCAACTTTTTTGCTTTCTTTATAGTTTGAGCCTTTCACACAGAGCCGTGTAGTTGGACTTCTGAGCACTTATGCACACAGACGTATTTGCAGATGTATGGGTGTATAGATTCAAATATGCCTGTTTGTGCCTGGGGGCCCCAGCTGCTGCGTTGTTTCTTCCTTGGGAATGAATGAGAAAATACACTGTACATGAGATGGATATATCTCTAGAGATAAAGATATTTGTCAGGACGAATATTAAACAGGCCATAGCTAATTGTGATGTTAAAAGTGTTACTAAGCCCACAACAGTAAAATCAGTCTGTGTGTATATATGCAGTAAAAGCATGCTGCTTAATCCTCCGCAATGTGTAAAAAGGTTGTTTGATCCTGTCTTCTCTGATCCTCCCCTTCTTCCATAGTCCCCAAACCATCTCCTGATTTGAACAGGGCCTTGGGGTCAAGCTGCACATGCTCAGTTTTGTGGTGTATAGTTAGAGCATTTTTTTCTCTTGTGAGTGCAGTGCGTGTGATCAGCACAGGGCCAATCCACACTGTCCAGACAGAGGGTCCTGCAGCCTCATAGGACTGTCAGGGTCTGTTTAACGCTTGTAGGCGTTTTCATTCTACTCTGTTAGAAGTCACAAGACTGCTATATACTGCTGATGTACTGTGGGAGACCATATATAGTGAATGCAGGATCCTGGGTTTAGTAATACTTTAGGCCCGGGCACATTTTAAAAATGGCTATGCAAAAAAATATGTTGGTATCAGGTGCTATCCCTCTACTAGTTTCAGTTAATGTAGTGTTAGGTTTTCCTTGTCATTCAAAGCCCAACATCCTATCCTAGCACATGGGTGTGTGCAGGTCTGCTGCAGACTGGTCACCATACTTGATGCAGACTCCACTCAGTTGTCCACAGGCTGCACAAACCTAGGTGCTTGTTATAAGAGTAGCATAAAAGATAAAAACACTGCAACCCAGCTATGGTGTGTGTATCAGACTGATACCAATTTGACTTTTAAATCTTTAACCACTTGCCTTCCTGGCCAATTTTGACTTTGCTCATACGTGTAAAACTTTGCATTTTCTTAGCTAAAAAAATAACTTGGAACCCCCAAACATTGTATATTTTCTGAAGGCAAAGTCCTTGGAGAATAAAATGATGGCTATTGCAATTTTTTTATGATGCATATTTGTGTACACTAAAAATTAGTGTTTAATCGCTGTAAGATATAATACCCAATTTTTTGGTAAACTTATGAAAGATGTTAGTGAGTAAATAGCTACCTAACATTTCACGCCCCTGCAATGGTGACAAACTATGATGCATTAAATTACCCATAGACACTTTAAAAGCCTTTGCAGGTTACCAGTTTAGAGATAAACACGAGGTCTGGTGCTATTACTTTCACTGTGATAAATGCAGTAATGCCTAAATTGTGGTGTGATTGCCGTTTAGGTAAGCGAGAAATCCCAGACGGTTGCACTTCCTCTTAATGTATGAAACTCCAAAAGCAGCACGCCATACAGTGGGGGGGGAAAGCAAGGTTAATGCATTTCGTTAGCGCTTATACATGACATGAGGTTATGAAAAGCTAATGTGCGAAACGCATCCTTGCTCTTTTCTTTTTCGTACATCACGGGACACAGAGCGACTTAGTCATTACTAATGGGTTATATAGATTACCTTCAGGTGTTGGCACTGGCCAATTCCAAACCGGAAGTACCCTCCCCTATATAAGCCCCTCCCACCCGGGAGCACCTCAGTTTTTTGCCAGTGTCTAAGGTGTTGGCCAAAGAGTAACATGTGTTTTCACTGGGCTTGCGTACAGGTTCTTTTGGGCCTTAGTAAGCTGTTCCGGATCCCACCAAAAAAGCTTCATAGCTAAACGGTCGGTACCCGGGCCTTGCAGCAGAAGAGCAAGGTTTTGCCTGTAATGCTTCTCTTAGGAGGGCTGGACCCTGGGATCCAGAGCTCTGGTCATACCCACGACCAAGATGTTGTCTGTGCAGGGTGCTATACAGGTCCAGGGGAGTGGAATCCTTGGGAACCCGGTCCCTGAAGGTTTAATTACAATGCCTGCCGTGATAGGTGAAGTTTGGACTTCTGTGGACCAAACAAAGTCCTGCGGCGGGGATCAGGTAAGTGGGGGCCCCCAGGAACTTGGTTCTATTGGGGGACCCCCAAGCCTAATTTGTCTTTCTGTCTGTTACCTAACGGTATTCCCGCTAAATATCTGTGTTTGCCTGTAACTACTGAAAATTTAAAATTTTAATAGTAGTCAAGAAAGAAAAAAAAAAAGGGACCGCGGTACCTGTGTTAAACCACTAGAGGCCGCTGTAGTCCATTTTTCTTGTCATGTGGATCTTTGGTTTTCTCAAGTCAAAAGATCCAGGCAGCTGGTAAGTTTCTCTGTGGGAATCCACTTCCTCTGCCCTGTTGCTGCGCTCATCCACCGCACAGGCCCTCCGGCAAAAAGGGCCCTGGCTCCTAGTCCCCTGTTTGATTTCGAAAAGGGCGCCAATGGCGCACGGGCGCGCGCGCGGGCGCGTGCACGCGCCTCCTATGAAAAAAAGGGGCGGGGCGGGTGGATGACGCTCGATGCGCGCCGCGGCGCTTCTGCGCATGTGCGGGCGTCCCAGCATAGTTAAAAGACACAGTACAAGTGTCAGCTGGATGCAAACAGAGCTAGCAACAAACAGTGGCACACAGAGGCGGTTGATGCAGGCATCCCCATAGAAAGGCACTTTAGTGGACACCAGCTGGTATATAGCAGCACCTGTGTTTGATTATTACCAGCAAAATTGGTGTATGACGACGGGAATACCTCAGCTTTGTGCTTAAAGGATATGTCGTCCAGACGCTCCGGAAATAGATCTTCCAGGAAGCCAAAGGGGTCTCCATCGGGCTCTGAGGATATTGGGCATGCTTGTACTGCACCAATCTCCCCTGAGAATTCAGAGGTCAGTAGCCGTAGAAACCCCGCAGGAATGCCTGGTGCTGCGGCTGTCCCCAGTCCACCTGCTCCTGTATATATATCAGAGGAGGTTTTATCCTCAACTCTGGGAGGATTGGAAGAGAGATTAACAGCATTGATCGCTGCTTCCCTGTCTAAGGAAAAGCGCGTCCGATCTCCGTCTCCTCCTTCAGAGTGCCTGTTAGTGGAGGAACAGTCCCAGAGATCGACCTACCTGAAGGGGATCAGGATGAGGTTGATTCAGTTATGGAGGAATCAACAGTGGAAGAACCTTTCTCAGCATCTCAGGCTGAAAGATTATGGGTTCAGTCTCTGACTAATATGGTCCGATCAGCATTTAAAATGCCTCTGGCGGAACCACCATCCACTACGGTTTCCTCGCTGGGGTCGCTAAAAGCTCCCCAAGCTGTCTGTTCCTTCCCAATCCACCCTTTATTAGAAGGGCTTATTTACCAGGATTGGGAGCATCCTGATAAAATATTTGCTCCCCCCAAGAGATTTCCGGTGATCTATCCCATGGAGGATAAGTTCATAAAAAAATGGAGGGTCCCTACAGTGGACGCAGCCATCTCTTCTGTTAACAAATCACTGACATGTCCAGTAGATAATGTTCCAATGTCAAAGACCCAATAGATAAAAAATTGGAGTCTTTACTAAAATCTGCTTTCTCTACAGCAAGCATGGTGACACAACCTGCGGTAGCAGCGATTGGAGTCTGCCAAGTAGTGAAAGATCAGTTGAAACAAGTCTTAAGGGACTTACCAGATCAGCAGGCTCTTGCCCTAGCTGACCTGCCTAGAGCCTTGTGTTTTGCGGTGGACGCCATAAAGGATACAATCCAACAGGCCTCCCGCTTTACGCTGTCTATAGTACAGGCTTCTGTGGCTCAAAAACTGGTCTGCTGAAGCTCCCTGTAAAAAACTGCTGGTTAGCTTCCCATTTCATGGAGAACGCTTATTTGGAGAAGATCTGGACAAATATATCCAGAAAATTTCTGCCGGTAAAAGTTCACTCTTACCGGTTAAGAACAAGGGTAGAAGTCCTTCTTTTAAGAGGCCTACTTCTCCAGTCCCTGGCACATCGGCTGTGAAACAGTTCCGACGGCCTCCGCGGTCAAATCCAGGGGGCAGAAATCAGGGACAATCACAGGGTATCAAGAAACCCTGGGTCAAGAGAGGTACAAAACCTCCCCCTAAGTCATGAAGGGTTGCCCCCACTCAGTCGGGTGAGGGGAAGACTTCAGTTGTTCACAGAGACCTGGCGGGACACCATCAGAGATGGGTGATCCCCGCAGTAAGTCTGGGATACAGGCTGGAGTTAAAAGACATTCCTCCTGCCCATTTTATAAGGTCAAACGTGCCAAGCGATCCCCAGAAGAGTGGATCCCTCCTTCTGGCACTAGAGCAACTATTGCCCCAAGGGTAATCATGAAGGTTCCCTTGAAAGAAAACGGGTTCGGGTTTTACTCGAACCTTGTCACAGTCCCCAAACCAAATGGGGACATGAGGCCCATATTGAATATAAAAGGGCTAAACAAGTTCCTACATATCAGGACTTTTTTCGGATGGAGTCGATCCGATCGGTGGCCACCGCCCTACAAGGGCAGGAATGGTTAGCCTCGATCGACATAAGGGATGCTTATTTGCATATTCCCATCTGTCCGGCCCACCAGAAATTTCTACGCCTTGCAGTAGAAGGGCGCCATTTTCAGTTCAGAGCCTTACCTTTCGGTCTGGCCACGGCACCACGAGTGTTCACAAAAATTCTGGCCCTACGATTGGCCAAACTAGGAACACAAGGTGTAACGATAATGGCATATCTAGACGACTTGTTGCTGATAGACCACTCAGTGAAAAAAACTAGAAGTGGTCGTTCACAAGATAATCAAGTATCTGGAATCTCACGGTTGCATTATCAACCGAGACAAGTCAGCCCTAAAACCAGTCAAAAGCCTGGAATACTTGGGGGCTAAGACTGGATTCAAATCAGAGAAAGATTTTCTTACCTCCAGAGAAGGTGTCGTCTTTGAAAGATTTGACCCACTTAGTGGGTACAAAAAAGAAAAACCATCCATACGCCTGTGTATAAGGCTGCTGGGAAAAATGGTGGCTTCATTCGAAGCGGTACCCTACGGTCAATTCCATTCAAGGAACTTGCAGAGGGCCATACTGTCAGCCTGGAACAAAAAAGTTCAGGCTTTAGACTTACCAATGTCCCTGTCCCCTTCCGTTCGCAAGAGCCTCCATTGGTGGTTGGTGCCCTAGAATCTGGGAAGGGAAACCCTTCAGTCCGGTTTCTTGGAAGGTGGTCACTACAGTTGCCAGCCTCATAGGCTGGGGGGCAGTACTGGAGCAATGGTCTCTCCAGGGCAAGTGGTCAGAAGCAGAGAAGGCCCTGCCCACCAATCTCTTAGAGATACGAGCAGCCCGGTATGCCCTAGTAGCATGGACATCCAAACTCCAAGGGTCACCTGTCAGAATTCAATCAGACAATGCCACAGCAGTGGCATATATCAATCTCCAGGGTGGCACCAGGAGTCGTGCAGCCCAGAGGGAAGCGAAATGCATCCTGGAATGGGCAGAAAGGTATGTCACAGCCATATCCGCGGTTTTCATCCCAGGAGTGGAAAATTGGAGAGCGGACTTTTTTAAGTCGCCAGCAATTATGCCCGGGGGAATGGTCTCTTCACCCCGAGGTTTTCCAGGCAATATGCCAGCGGTGGGGAACACCGGATGTAGATCTGCTAGCATCCAGATTCAACGCAAAGGTGGACAGATTTGTGTCTCGCACAAAGGATCCCCTAGCTTGCGGTTCGGATGCCCTAGTGTTCCCTTGGGATCAGTTCAAGCTGATCTATGCATTCCCAACGCGATTAATCCGCAGAATCAGGGTAGAAAAGAAACCAGTGATTCTGGTGGCTCCAGCGTGGCCCCGAAGGGCATGGTACGCGGAGATTGTAAAAATGTCAGTGGGAAGTCCTTGGACCCTCCCACATCGTCCGGACCTGCTTTCGCAAGGACCGATATACTACCCTTCCTTACCAGCCCTAGGTTGACGGCCTGGCTATAGAAGCCCACATTCTAAAAAAGAGAGGGCTCTCTAATCCTGTGGTATCTACCATGATCAATGCCAGGAAGCCGGTATCCAGGCAGATCTATTATAGGATCTAGAAGGCGTACATCACGTGGGGTGAGGCCAGGAAATGGCATCCACGTAAGTACGTAATAGGTAGGATTCTGGACTTCCTACAGTGGGCTGTACATAGGAAGCTTGCCTTGAGTACTATCAAGGGTCAGACGGCCTTGTCAATATTTTTTTTTCAAAGGCCCTTGGCTTTGCATTCATTAATCAAAGCTTTCATACAAGGAGTGATGCGTATTAGCCCTCCGGTTAGTATTCCCATATGTCCAGGGGACTTAAACCTGGTTCTGTCGGTTCTACAGAAACAACCATTTGAACCATTGCGGCACATTTTCTTGGTTCTTTTCACCAGGAAATTGATTTTCTTAGTAGCCATTGGTTCGGCTAAAAAAGTATCGGAATTAGCCGCCTTGTCCTGTAAGGAGCCATATCTGGTTATCCATAAGGACAGAGTAGTATTACGTCCTCATCCAGCCTTCTTCCTAAGGTGGTATCGAGGTTCCATTTGAACCAAGATGTGGTTCTTCCTTCCTTTTTCCCCAAACCTAGTTCGGTAGAGGAAAAGTTATTGCATTCTTTGGATGTAGTAAGAGCAGTTAAAGCTTATCTTAAAGCCACTGCTCAGATTCGCAGAACGGATACTTTGTTTGTTCTGCCGGAAGGCCCCAGAAAGGGTCAGGCAGCATCAAAAATCTACTTTAGCCAAGTGGATTCGACAGGTCATAATACAAGCCTATGGCTTGAAAAGGAGACCGCCTCCGTTCAAAGTTAGGGCGCACTCCACAAGAGCAGTTGGAACTTCATGGGCAGTGCATCACCAAGCCTCCCTGGCTCAAGTACTGTAAGGCCACAACATGGTCCTTAGTACACACGTTTACTAGATTCTACCAGGTAGACGTCAGAAGTCAGGAGGATGTCGCCTTTGGGCGCAGTGTGTTGCAGGCCGCAAAAGAGCCTCATGCCTGATGGCGCCCAGCTTATGTATCCCTCCCCTCATTTGGCATTGCTTTGGGACGTCCCATTAGTAATGACTAAGTCGCTCTGTGTCCCGTGATGTACGAAAAAGAAAAAGGGATTTTTATAACAGCTTACCTGTAAAATCCTTTTCTTGGAGTACATCACGGGACACAGAGCTCCCACCCCTCTTTTTGGGACACTTATTGCTTGGCTACAAAACTGAGGTGCTCCCGGGTGGGAGGGGCTTATATAGGGGAGGGTACTTCCGGTTTGGAATTGGCCAGTGCCAACACCTGAAGGTAATCTATATAACCCATTAGTAATGACTAAGTCGCTCTGTGTCCCGTGATGTACTCCAAGAAAAGGATTTTACAGGTAAGCTGTTATAAAAATCCCTTTTTTTCCCTACTGTATGGTGTACTGCATTTGGAGTTTCATGCATTTAATAAAGGTTATTTTTTGCAGCTGGCCGGATCTCTTGCCTATATGCAGCATGTGAGATGGAGGAGCACCCTTCCAAGTCAGGTGTATGTAGCATGGACTGACCTGGAGAAGCGGCCATCTTCCGGGACCTACGTGCTCATTCGCATCTGCGCATAAGCATTGGGGGATGGGAACGGTTTACTTTTTTTTATATCACATCTCTTGTGATAACATAGGCAGCGACAGGTATTCTTTATTGAGAGATCTGGGGTCTATTGGACCCCAGATCTGTCCTGTGCCATCAAAAATATCTGATCAAACCAAGATCAGTTTGACCAGATGTTTGCCTAGCTGGTAACTGCTTTAAAACAACAAACCAGAAGTGACAAAAAAACTTTTTGCTGCCACCATTTTAATCTCTGCTTTAGCCCAGGTTCACACTGGGCTGCCGGAATGAAGCCTTGCAAGTTCAGCTGAACTCGCACGATTTCACTCCCGCTTGTCTGTCCCGATGTCGGCCGCGATTACAGAGACATCTGTGCCGTTTCTGCACAGATGTCAATGTAAATCGCGGGCCAAAATCGCAAAAAGTAGTACAGAAACTACTTTTTGAAATCGATGCAGCGCTGCAGATGCGCCAATCGCACCGATTAGGACGGTGCCATTGCCGGCAAATGCCACCAATTTGACATGTCAAATCCCACCAGTGTGAACCAGGGCTTAAAGTGGTTGGAAACCCTCATATACAGTTGTGCTCATAATTTTACATACCCTCCGCGCTCTGACTGAGGGCTGCATGGTGAGGGTCTGCTCTCTGTGTGGGGTGTGCTGCCATGGGGGGCTTCTGTTGGGAGCTCTGGATGTTCGCTGCCATTTCTATGTGTTTTTTTACCCTGGACTTCACCCGGCGGCTATTTTGGCGGTGACTGGAGCCATTTCTCTGGGTATACAGCGGCGACCATTTTCTTGTAGTCCGCATTTTTTCTTCAGACACGTATGGTGGCCATTTTCTTGTAGCCCACGCTTACAGCGTTGGCTGGCGGTCATTTTCTCTCGTGGTTTTCAACTAGGTTTTTGTCTCTAGCGGTGAAAACAGCTCTCAGAACGTCACGAACTGCAAAAATCACCTCAGAGAGAGTGACACAGGCGGCGATATAGGAACACCTCAGTCATGGAGAGAGCGGGGCAGCTGTGCAGTGCTTGGGTTGGGGTGGTGAGTCCTCTGGGGGGCCCCTTGGTTTCTGTGGCAGCTAGGAGGGTGGTTTGGAAAAGTTGGAAAAGTTTTCAAAAATGTTGCCCTGTTTGAAAATGATTTTTACACTGCATGTTCTGTATCACTGTGCATACCTGAGTGAGGGCCATTATTTATGGTTATATGTAAACGGATGGCTTGTAAGGGCTTTTAAAGCGTTGCCCATGCATAATTTGGGGTACTGAAGTATCGGTTTCACGCCTATATGTATTTTTAGGCTTGACATGCTGGATGTATATTTACTCAGTGCAACCTTAACTTTTTTGTATTTCACCTGAAAATTGGGTAATATGTTTAAGTGCACTAAAATCAATATTGGTGTCTTTACTGAAAAATATGCCTTTGATAAACCGTTGCACTAAAATCGCGTGACCCAACAAAAAAAAAAAAAATTGGCTTTTTTTTTTCCCTCCATAGCCTCTGCATTCAGAAAATATATATGTTCTGGGCTTTTATCAAATTTTTTTTTTATTATTATTAATTTTTTTTCCAGAGATAAAGGAATAAAACATCAGATTAACACCAAGAAAATATAAGCTTTGACAATAAGATTAACAAAAATCTTTTAAGCATATTTTTAGAAATAAAATGGTCATTGGTCTTTAAATTATATATGGTCGGTTCTGGGGTACATTCTTAAATTTTAACATATGTCTTATTCTTTTGATTTCTTTCAGCTGAAACAAGTGACGGTTACCACATTATCCTAAAATAAAGTTCCACTTGAAATCCAGATTGTTTTCTTGTCACTGAAGACACAGATATTGTCTCTCCGGGCTCTTCAATAGGCTCCTAAGGCTTGAACATATTGGAGACAACTAAATCTCGCTGTGTTGCCACATCGCTGGCAAATTGTGCTACCCTCATTTTCTTCCATTAGAGAACAGTTATGCTGACCTTGCTTGTGCAGACTGAAGTCACATTTGTTCTGTGAAACATCCTAGAGCGGTGGTGAGAAGAAACCATAACAGTTGTTGCCATGGCTTATTTATCAAATCGGGTTTTATCTTCACAACGAGTTCCAGATACCTTGAAATGAAGTGAACTTTGAAGTGCATCGCAGACAAAGTAGCACATTACTTTGTCTCATACATTCACTGGTCTCTTCTTTTTATACTATAGCAAAGAAGCATTTTTAGCTGTTCGTGCTGGCTACAGGAAGAAAGGAATATGAGTGTCTTGAAACATATTGGTGTATGTTATTGGTCAACCCATCAAACTGTACTGTCTGAAAGCGATGGTAAGAGGGGGTTAGTATTTTTTTATGTAGCATGTGTCTTTTTGTATGATGCTTTTTGTAACACCAGCCATCTTTCCTAGCTGTCCCTTTTCTTGTCAAGCGCCCCCCCCCCCCCCCCCCAGATTTTTACTTGCCTTTATACATTTTTTTTTTCTTTTATTTGCTTGCCACATGGGGTTATCAGCCATTTTTACTTGACTGCTGGACAGGTAAAGGTCCGGTTAATGATTTAAGGCTTATTTCAGTGCTGTGTATCGGTGATCATGCTGTTTTGTATGGTAAACTTGAGTCTGGCTCTTCCTATATCTGATCAGATGTAAAGAGTCATACTAGAGTATAGAACAAGTAATGCCAAAATGTTTAAGCCAGTCCACCCAAAAGGCCAGGCATTTTGCAGGAATAGAGCCTGTGACTTAAGAGAGCCCTGAGATTACTAGTATCAATTTGCTGATTCAAAAGTATTACCTTTCAAGAGCAAAGTTCCCACTTGTCAGATTGGGCCAAAACCATAGCAGCTTATATGTCTTCATTTTGTTACTAATAAACTCAAGGCAGGGTCAAACTGTGCAGTCTTTAACTTCTTGCTCTGTGTTGTACCATTATCAGATCTAAGTTCCTGTAAGCACCCCTTTGCATGCTATGGAACTTTATTGATGTCTGGATGTAGATCTGGTGTAACATGGCCTGCATAAATCGGTCAAACTAATTAAATCTCATTGGTTATTTAACTGTATCCCATTATAACTCACCCCTCTAACTTTTGTATTCTGACATCTTACTCTTCTTTTTTTATTTTTTACTTTGATTTAATTTTTCTTTTTGTAACCTTGTTTTTGTCTAAATCGTTATTGTTGCATTTATTTTGCAAGAGTTTTGCAAGGCATTGCTATTCTGTATTTACAGAGTCACCCGTGGCATTCTAAAAGTCTTGTGGGACAGCAAATACCTCCAATAATAAAAACATTGCTGCCATGTCAAGAATTTTGTGATCCAGCTCTGTTATGGAAGGTGTCCTTCCTATAAACATTGATGTGTGAATGCTGGTCATGGATGAAAGTAAATTTTTGATGTGTTTATTTCATTTCAAGGAATTCCTTAAGTTAATGAGTGACCTGTGGAAGCTTTGTTGTCCATAGTTGCCTTTTAAAAAGAAATCTGTCATTGAAGAAATATGTGGGCCCTCCAATGCTGACTCTTTCTAAAGTATGTTGTCTGCACACCATGCTGATGCTTCAGTGCTGGAGTCACTGGCCCAGAACAACTATAGACTTAAGACGTTCTAGGTTTCCCAACAGACAACTTGCCCTATTGTGTCAGCCAATGTATTCCTCTCACCACATGTGTATTTAGAATGTTTTTTCCAGTGCAGGTTAGAAATTAAGAGCCAGTGAGACTGATCTAAAGGAGTTGAGAATCTTCCCACAAATAGTTGTGTGAATATTCACTTCAGTTATCCACCCATGTGAAAAGCAAATTCCTGTTTACATATTTCACTTGTATGTAATCAGATAATTGCAGTCAACATTTAAAGAATTTGTGTGAAGATTCACCCCTTAAGTAAATCATCCTTGATATTTGATTGGTGGAATTGGGCAATCGTAACTTTTACTAAACAAACAAAACCAGAAGAGCGCTCTAATATTGTAAACCTCCAAAAAATATTTTTTTTTAAATCCCCCCTCAAACCCTGAAAGACAAAGGCATAATGAGCTAGTATGCATACTAGCTCATTATGAAATGCCTACCTTAGAACGATGCCCAGCAGTGGTGCCGGAACACTGCTGACACGGCCGACATCTTTCCCGGAGGTACTTCCGGGTTCACGGGCTCCGGCGCTGTGATTGGCCCAAGCCTTGACGTCACTCCTGCGCAAAGGTGCTGCCAGTCACAGCACAGGCCCTGTAGAAACAGCCCGAGTGGGCCGTTCCTGCAGTACGCATGCGCCGATGGCGGCAGCGTATATTGTAAATATTTCCTAAACAGTCCAAGTTTAGTAGATGTTTATGGTACAATTGAAGAGGAAGACTTTACTTCCTCAATGGACAGTTTTTTTTTTTTTTTTTTTTTTTTTTTTTAATGCGCATACTTGCAAAGGTTTGTAACTAATCAGATGACAGCTTGCATTTTTTAAAGCTGAATTCCAGGCTCTTTCTGAGCTCTGCTCTACAGGCAGCTGCAAGAGGCTTACACCTAGTCTTATTCAGGTAATTATGCTGCTTGCATTTAAAAATAGATTTAATGTGCTCATGATTACAGAGCTGTTGTTTTATGTCCTTTATATCCACCTGGAGTTTAGCTTTAACATACACCAGAGAAATGCCATATGTAAAGTCTGATTGACCGAGGTATTGCCTGCACTTTCCCCTGCTGTTTTGGAGCTTCGTCTTTACCCCCAACTCACCCAAGCAATGGAATATTTTTTGGTGAAAGTTTGTGGTCTACTCAACAATCATTCAGGGTGCCAGGTATTGCAGTGGAGGCAGTAACAAATGGTTTTATTTGCATTCACACACAAATTCTGGAAAAAGTAGCATACAAATCCTTTACAAAAATAAAAGCCTTAATATAAAATTGTCTGAAATAAAATTGTTTTTAAGTAAATGTATCTACTTGTGTTTGGTAAATTTTACTTCACTTTGATTTAATGCTTACTTTTACCCAAACTGTATGTGCTTTTGTTTAACTGTCAGATCATTTTTTTTTTTTTTTTTTTTTTTAAGAAAAGTAAGGTAATATAGTAATTGCACTTTATACACATTTAAGGATAGGGGTATTGTCTGACTTGCTGCTCCTAATCTATAATTTTGCCTTGGATCTCACGCTGCATACCTACAACAATGAGGCTGTAGCTATAGGCACATCTACCAGGAAGTACTCCTTTTTTTCAGGAGAAATCTCAGACAAAAAGGTACTGCTCAATTAACGTTTCTGCGTTTTGCCTACAACAGTAAATATTCACATTTGTGTTTTTAGTTCCACTTTAATGTCCCCTGAAAGAACAGTAAAGCAGCGTTTACCAGTCTTGGTGTGACTGGCAAGGTACCAGGTCCTAAATCTTTAAAGATGGCTGGTTCAAAACTAGCCAACACCACTCGAATGCCTTGTACACACGACCATTTTTTCCCGGCAGGAAAAAACTGACATTACTCTTTCGTCCATGGACCGACACGGCTTCTCTATTGACAAAGTGGGTATTATCCGTTAATTAGGAGTCACTAGGCAGAAAACTTGTGAAAAGTGTTGCATCACACCTTCTACAGTACCGCCAAGGGGGCGGGCCCTCTGGGTATATCCCCTCAGTCTGCATCTTGCAGATCAGTTTTTTCTGACTAGCAAGGAGTAGGACATGGCTCCCTTCGGGCCCATTGGTCCGGGGGGAAAAATATATTTTTTTGCTACATTTTTTTGGTTATCTTCGATCAATTGCCGACTGGGTGACAGGCTGGATCCTCGTAGTCTCCCCAGTTTCGGGCCATCGAGCGTGTGTGCCGACCCTAGCTACGCGCTGGGTTTTCCATGACATGCCCGTCGCTCCACCGGTGGCCGGTGAGCCTACGCTCCAGGGCCTGCATCGGACCGCTCAGCTTCGGCTGACCTTACGGCCGAGTCGCAGCAGCCTGGCCAGTGAGCTTACGCTCCAAGGCTTGCATCGGACCGCTCAGCTTCGGCTGACCTTTCGGCCGAGTCGCAGCAGCCTGTCCGGTGAGCGTCGCACTCCAGGGCATACATATGATCGTCCCCTTGAGTCCAATCACAGCATGCCTGGCCAACAGTCACCTTCCATGCGCGGACGATGATCTGTTTGGAATGTCTTCCAGCATAATACATGCAGGATAGGGAAGTAAACTCCCCTGCCTCGGCTAGGTGATTTGGCTGGATATTCCTGAAGAGACCAAGTAAGTGGTTGTGGCCCCTTTCTTCCCTCTCCCTGCCTTTCCCTCCTCCCTGGGCTTCTAGCTAAAGGGAGCTGGGGGTCACCTAAGGGGTTCCACTGGAGCGGGCTGGCTGTAACTAACATTTAAAAGAAAAGTCATTTCTGCTTGCCTGTATGTGCTTCCTCCTCCCATGCTGTCGGCGGCCATTTTGCAGTGGTCCATGCCGGGTTCGGCCTCTAGTGACTGCCCGGCGGCCATCTTCCTGTGGTTTCGGCACCATTTTCTTGTAGTTCCACACCCACTGGCCTCTATCGACTGATCGGCGGCCATGTTTGTAATGATCCAAGCTGTATGTATATATTGCCGTTGTGCGGCAATCTTTTTGTGGTCTACGGCAGCTTTGGCCTCTATCTTCGGCTCAGCGGTTATTTTCTTAGAGCCCACATTATCTTCCATACAGATGTTTTGGCGGCCATTTTGCGAGTGTCTCAGGCCTCTAGGGTGCATTACACTGGCGCGAAAAATTCACACAGGAAGTGCTGATAAAAGAAGCAGACTGACCCAGCAGCAGTGGGACAGCATCACAGGCGCAGCACACGGCAGCATAGCAGTACCGATCCAGGGTGGCGAGTCCTCTGGGTGACCCAGCATCTCTGCAGCGCAGGAGGGTGGCCTATTGATATCTTGCCTGGAGCCCTGTGGGTGTCAGCGTGTAGTCAGCATGGCATCTGAGCCAGATGTCTTCTCCCCTGAAACACCAGATTTAGCAGCTGGTGCCCCTGAGGTGTCTATGGACGCTATGTCTGCAATCCTAGAGGTGTTTGCTGCCAGGGTGGAAGCAGCACACGGGAATACAGGGGGTAGTAAACGCCCCCGTACCCTGCAATCTTCTGGGGATATTTCTGAGACAGAACCAGGTCCAGCTACGGCTCATGGCCCAGATTCTGACGTATCAGACTGCAGACCGTGACCGATCGGACAGTGAGGATGACTCCAAGTCCAGGTCAGTACGTGAGACGGCTTTGGTATCTGACCTTATTACTGCAGTGCGGGATACGCTAAAGTTGGAAAATACTGCAGAAGCAGCAGAGACTCCAGTCCCCTTTGGGTTTTGTAAACCTGCCCGCACTGCTAAGGTCTTCCCTTGTATGTCTTATTTTGATAAACTCTTATACGAGGAATGGGAGAACCCACTGAGGGTCTTTACAGCCCCAAAGAGGTTTGTGGTACGGTACCCCTTTGAGGAGAGTTTTCTGAAGAAATGGACCTCTCCCCCTATAGTGGACCCTCCGGTGTCCAGATTTAATAGAGCTACCACTATTCCAGTAGAAGGGGCTCCTGTTTTCAAGGACCCTGTGGATAAGGCTCAAGCACTCTCTCGCTACCTATACTTAGTGGTAGGCTCGGCAGTACGCCCGGCATTGGCGGGGGCCCTAGTGTCTCAGACACTTACTGAATGGGCAAAATTGCTACTCCAGGGGTTAAAGGAGCAAGATGCTCCTGATGAGATAACTTTGGCCGACCAGTTGGTCCAGGGCCTTAAGTTTGTCTGCGAGTCAGACATGGATACTATTCCCCTGCTGTCAAAAGCTTTGGTTTATGCAGTAGCAATACGCCGCCTGATCTGGCTAAAGGGCTGGTCTGCGGACCAGACTTCCAAGAAAGCCCTGTTGGATCTGCCTTTTTAAGGGCGACAGACTTTTTGGGGCTTCTCTGGATGACATCAAGGATGCCACAGGAGGTAAAAGCATTTTGCTTCCTCAAACTAGCAAGGGTAAGGGGCCACGCCAAGGGCCCTCCTTTATTGCACGCAAGCGTTTTTTCGTCCCCCTAGGGCGACAGGGAAAAGACCCCAGGTTGACAAGGCGCCTGCCCAAGGACAAAAGCGTCCTTGGTCCCGCAGACCCACCAAGCCTGCGGACAAATCTGTGTCCGCATGAAGGTCCGCCCCCACCCAGCTCTTGGGTGGGGGGGCGGCAAATTTGCGACTCAGTGGACAGCTCTAGTCTCCGACAGGTGGGTTTGCGAAGTAATCTCCTCAGGCTACAAGATAGAATTTCTCTCTTGTCTCCCGGACAGATTCGTCACCTCCAATCTCCAGCTACTATTGACTTGTCGGGAGGCCCTGTATGGGGCGGTCCAGGGTCTACTTGAACGCGGGGTAGTTGTTCCAGAACAGGAACGGGGTCAGGGTTTTTACTCAAATCTGTTCACTGTGCCGAAGGAGGGGGTTCATCCAATCTTGGATCTCAGAGCCCTCCATTGCTTTGTGAAGGTACAAAGATTTCGGATGTAGTCGGTTCGATCTGTAGTCACGGCTCTCCATCCGGGCGACTTTCTGGCCTTCTTGGACATCAAGGACGCATACCTGCATGTCCCCACATACTTCAGAGGTTTCTGCGATTTGCTGTCGGGAAGAACCACTACCAGTTTGTGGCCCTCCCGTTTGGCCTTGCCGCAGCACCCAGGACGTTCACCAAGGTGCTCGCACCGATTCTGGCACTTCTAAGAAAGCGGGGTATCGCTATCATGGGCTACTTGGACGACCTACTGAAGGCCCCTTCAAGCTCAGAATTAGAGGTAAGCGTGTCCATTACCTGTCACTCTTCAAAACTGTGGTTGGATACTAAACACGCAAAAGTCAGTATTGGTGCCCACTCAACACCTAGTGTACCTGGAGTTGATTCTGGATTCCTCAGAGGCAAAGGTATTCCTCCCTGTGGAGAAGTTGCAGACCCTCCGGGCTGCAGTACGGCAGCTGACTTCCAGGAATTGGTCGTCACTCCGTTTTTGCATGCGAGTGTTAGGCCTTGTGGTAGCCTCCTTCGAGGCAGTCCCATATGCTCAATACCACGCTCAAGTGTTACAGAAGGAAGTTCTGTCCAGATGGAACAGATGTCCATCATCTCTGGATTATCAAATCCGAGTGAGCCACCTAGTCAGGAGATCCCTGGTATGGTGGCTGACAGCACCGGCTCTAATGGCCGGGAAGTAATTTCTTCTGGTTTACTGGATAGTGATCATGACGGACGCCAGCCTTACAGGTTGGGGGGAGTCTGGGGTGTTCAGTCGGCGCAAGGTCGCTGGACCCCAGAGGAAGCCCTCCTGCCGATCAATGTCCTGGAAATCTGGGCGATCAGGCTGTGCCTCTTCAAATGGTCTCAGAGGCTGCAAGGGTGTCCAGTCAGGATCCAGTCAGACAACGCCACAGCAGTGGCATATGTCAATCATCAAGGAGGAACAAGAAGCTCAGCTGCAGCATTGGAGGTCGCTCGCATCCTGAGGTGGGCAGAGAGGAGCGTACCGGCACTGTTGGCCGTGTACAATTCCGGGTGTGGAAAACTGGCAGGTGGACTACCTGAGCCGCCAGATGCTGGACCAGGGAGAATGGTCCTTACACCCGGAGGTGTTCCAACCCCTCTGCCAAAGATGGGGCACACCAGACGTAGATCTTCTGGCTTCCCGACTCAATCGGAAGGTATTGAGGTTTGTGGGCCCGGTCAAGAGACCCATAGGCAGACACAACGGACACGTTGGTGGCATCGTGGGGTCAGTATCGGCTAATCTATGCCTTGCCTTCCCTTAAGGCTTCTTCCTCTTCTGCTCCGCAGAGTGGAGGCAGAGGGAATTCCAATGATCCTAATCGCTCCAGATTGGCCTCAGCGTCCTTGGTACGCCGATCTAGTACTTCTGGTAGCAGACGTCCCCTGGCGCCTACCACTACGGAAGGACCTGCTATCGCAAGGTCCCATACTCCATCCTGCTTTACGGTCACTGGCTTTAACGGCATGGCTGTTGAGAACCAGGTACTGAGAGACCGGGGCCAGATTCAGTAATCTCTACTATGAGAAGTGCTCGGAAACCGTCTGTGTTAGGAAATTAAATGACATCCGCGTACTTATTTGGTTTCCAGAATCCTGCTGTTTTTACAGCATGGTGTGGACCAAAGGCTTGCCCTAAGTACGATTTAAGGGACAGATATCTGCCCTGGCTGTCTTTTTTCAGCGACCCCTGGCGACTCACTCTCTCGTGAGTACATTTGTGCAGGGGGTTCGACATGTGGCCCCTCCGGTCCGCCCCCTGCTACCTCCGTGTGACTTAAACCTGGTCCTCTCGGGCTTCAGAAGGCACCGTTTGAGAATATTAGAGATATTCCCCTGTTGACACTTTCTCAGAAAGTTGTCTTTTTGGTGGCTGTTACGTCAGTTAGACGAATATCTGAGCTGGCAGCCTTGTCCTGCAAGGCTCCCTATTTGATTTTCCACAAGGATAAGGTGGTGCTGCGGCCGCAGCCTTACTTTCTTCCGAAAGTTGTTTCGGCTTTTCATCTCAACAAAGACATTGTACTTCCATCCTTGTGTCCTCATCCGTCGAATCCTAAGGAGTCGGCGTTGCATTCCTTGGACGTTGTCCAAGCTTTGAGAGTATGCCTATCTGCTACTTCCCTGTTCCGGAAGTCAGACTCACTGTTTGTTTCGGTGACTGGTCCCAAGAAGGGCCAAGCAGTCTCGTCGGCCACCATCTCTAGATGGATCCGACAGATAGTAATCTAGGCTTACGCCTTAAAGGGTCAAGCCCCCCCCCCCTTTCCGGTCACGGCGCATTCGACCAGGGCAATTGGTGCCTCTTGGGCTTTCCGACATCGTCTGTTTCCCAATTATGTAAAGCGGCGACTTGGTCGTCCGCTCACACTTTCACAAAATTCTACAAAGTTGATGTAGGTGCATCTTCGGATGCCTCTTTCGGCCGCAAGGTTTTGCAAGCGGCTGTTTAGAGTTGCAGCTCCTCCGTTGGAGTGCTGTTTTGTGTTTGGGGTGAAGTTTATTTTTATGCTGTTACCACCCCTCGTTTTCTTTCTCTGACACTGCTTTGGGATGTCCCACTTTGTCAATAGAGAAGCGGTGTCGGTCCATGGACGAAAGAGTAATGTCAGTTTTTTCCTGCTGGGGAAAATGGTCATGTGTGTACAAGTCATTTAAGTGGTGTTGGCTAGCTTTGAACCAGCCATCTTTAAAGATTTAGGACCAATAGAGAAGCTGTGTCGGTCCATAGACTCAGAGAAAAGGATTTTATGGGGAGTAAAAAATACAAATTTTTCCTGCCGGGATTCCGGTCAAGCTTGCCTTGCATACACATGTTCAGGCCAAATACCGCTGAACTTTTGAATTTCAAGAACGCGGTGACGTCAAAGACTACAATGAGCTGACAAAATGGCGTTCTATGCTTCTGCGCATGCGTCGAATTGTTTATGAGCATGCGCTGTATTTTTCCCCTCAGGAAACCATACAGACTGTTTTTCTCAGCCGGTATTTTTCCTGACAGGAAAATAGGGAGAACAAGTTCGCATTATTTTTACTGCAGCTTTCCTGCCAGGAAAACTGCCATGGAGCATACACATGGCCGTTTTTTCCCTTTATCGTCTTTCAGGACAGCCACAGAGAGACATAGGCTTCTCCCCTTCCTCAGGAAACACTGCGCCAGCACATAAATTCTCACTTACCCTGCCGGACCTCAGTTATTAGTGTTTCCTCTGGCAGGGAGACACAGAGCAAGGAACCAGGCTGGTCAGTCAGGGGATTGAGGCCATATAAATGCCTAAAGGGAAGCAGGAGCTTCCAGGGTACAAAAGGTGCGGTACATACCCGCCGTCGGAAGCCACACCATCCTCGTTGAGCGCGGCAGCAGGTTGCGGGGGACCCCTATCGCGTCCACAGGGCCGGAGGAGGGAGGCAGCTCATCTTTCCCTGTACACAGTACAGGCCGCATTTTTGGAACTAGGCGGGCCGGACGGCGGGTGGCGTCATTTCCGGCGGTGGGCGGATGCCTCCCTTTGACCTGTGACTTCCGTGTCGCGGTGCTGATAGGGGGCCAGGCGCAGGCTGGAGAGAGTCGGGAATGCGCACAGGCAGAGTGAGACTCTGTAGCAAGCAGCCACCTGCAGTCATGTCAGAAGCGGATGCCCAGACAACGGAAACTACCTCCCTAAGGTAAGAGCCACCCTAGGGAGGGTCCCCGCTATTTAAAATTGCCCCTCCATGCATGGTTCCCATTTATGGGGGGTAGACCCTCTGGGTGGTCGGGGGGGGAGCAGGGAGGGAGGCCCGAGTCTCTGTATGTTAAAAAGGACTAGTGCACTCCCAGGGTTGTAGACAACTTTTGATGTGATTTTCTTTTTTCTGCATTTTTTGCTACTTTAGAAAGCTGTAGAAAAGTCATCAAGGTCAACGCATAGCTCTAAAAAGAAGTGTGCCTCATGTAGGGACACTCTAGCAGAGTCATGGACTAAGGTTCTGTGTAAAGACTGCATAGATACCCTGGTCAAGGAGAGGGAGTTGGAGCCGGAATCTGGATTAGCAGCCTCAGTTAAAGAGCTCTCATCCACCTTTTTGTCTTTTAAGTCTCTGAAAAATTTCAACTCATCACTAAGCCCCACCACAGGCTCAGGGCTCTGCACCTGCCAGACCTGCTGCTGAAATTACGGCAGGGGAAGTTTCAGGCCCTTCTGAGGTGGAGCATGCACAGGCAGATAGTGCCACCTCTGATTCCCAGGATGGATGAAGGAGAGGACCCGGACGGGGAGTCCAGGAAGCCCTCTCGATACAAATTGTCCCTGGATGAGGTAGAGGACCTCTTGGGTGCAATTTATGCAACCCTCGGTATCCAGGTGGATAAAAAGCCCCTAACACTCCATGACCACAGGGGGTTTAGGGGAACAAAAGAAAAAGGTCTTCCCAGTACATGAGGTACTGGTTGAAACCGTCAAGAAGGAGTGTCAGGATCCTAAAAGGAAACCCTTTTTCTCTAGGTCCCTAAAGAGAAGGTTTCCTTTCTCTGAGGATCCTGCGTCTATTTGGAATAAGACCCCCAAACTAGCTGCCGCCTTCTCCCAGGTCTCTAGACATACAGACCTGGCGTTTGAGAACATGGGAGCCTTGTCTGTCATGGACAAAAGAATAGACTCCCTCCTAAAAAAAAAAAAAAAAGATGTGGGACTCAACAATTGGCAATCTAAAGGCAGAAATGGCTGTCACAGTTGTAGCCCGCAACTTAGAACACTGGCTCTCCCATTTTCAAGAACATATTGAGGCAGGGACTGCCAAGGGAACTATCCTCCTTCCCTACGATTTTGCGAGGTATCGCATACATAGCAGATGCCTCGGCAGAGTTGGTCCGTATGTCTGCCAGATCAGCAGCCCTGGCCAACTCAGCCAGAAGAGCCCTCTGGCTTAAAACCTGGCCAGGCCACAGCGCCTCTAAAGCCAAGTTATGTGGGATACCTTTGACAGGAGACCTACTCTTTGGGCCCGGCTTAGGGACAGTTCTGGACCGCACGGGGGACAGAAAAGTCTTTCCCTCTTGTGCAAAACCCCAGTACAGTCAAAAAAAGGGGTTTCGTCCCCAAAGACGAAGGGAAGCCCCCAAACCGGAAGGGCCAAATACCTGGGGCCAAAGAGGCAAGGGCAGAGAGGGCGATTATTTATTTTTTTGCCCTCCTGAGCAGCTGAGTAAAAAACCATGACCCTCCAGGCATGGTGGGAGGAAGACTGGGGGGGCCTTCCTCCCACAGTGGGAGGCAATTTCCCCCAACCAGTCCATTCTGGGGGTCATCTCCTGTAGTTTACAAGGCCTCCCCCACTGAGGTTCCTTATCACACTGCTACCCAAGTGCACGGCAAAAGCCGAGGCTCTAAGGGACCTAGAATCTCAAAATTTAATTTGTAGAGTACCAGGGGTGGAGGAAGGGAGGGGATTCTATTCACACAGCATTGTGGTCAGAAAATTCAGGCTCATTCTGAATTTAAAACCCCTGAACAGGTCAGTCACATAGAAAAGATTTCGTATGGAGACAATTTTCAGTCAGGGCCCTGTTACCTCACACTTGCTTCATGGTTTCGTTGGACCTCAGACGCGTACCTACACGTCCCTATCGCGGAAACCTCTCAGAGGTTTCTCCGGCTAGCAGTAAACTTAGATGGAATAACCGTACACCTACAGTTTCAGGCTCTGCCTTTCGGGCTATCCTCCTCACCCGCATATTTAGCAAGGTCCTAGCAGAAGCCATGGCTTTTCTGCGACTCCAGGGAGTGTCGGTAATGGCGTATCTGGACGACCTGCTTCTATTTGCAATGTCTCCAGAACAACTAACCGAGGATCTCGAGCTAACAAAGAAGACCTTGATAGGCCTGGGGTGGTTACTGAACTTGGATAAGTCCAGTCTCATCCCCATGACAGCGTATCATGTACCTAGGATACCTACTGGACTCAACACTGACAGTCTTTCTCCCAACAGAGAAAATACTAAAGCTGGATAGAGCTGTAGCCTCTCTCCAGGGCAACCAGCTGGTCTCCAAAAGGTCCCTAATGTCAACGCAGGGTCTGCTGACATCCAGCCATTCAGTGGGCAGGTCTACACTTCTGTCCCCTGCAGGCCTTCGTCCTGAGGGTGTGGGACCACAGTCCAAAAGAACTAGACACCTTAATTCAGGTGCCACCCCAAGTAAAAAGAGCACTCTGGTGGTGGAGGAAGGTAGCAAACCTGTCACAAGGATGTCTGTGGCTCATCCCAGTTTCTCGGGTGGTAACCACAGATGCGAGCGGCACAGGCTGGGGGGCACATCTAGGTTCCCTTCTAGCACAAGGCACCTGAAAAGACGAGGAGATAAAATGCTCGTCCAACTGGAAGGAGCTGAAGGCAGTCGGACTAGCCCTCAGATTCTTCAAAAAGGAACTCCAGGGCCACCACATTCAGGTGAGATAGGACAACTTGTCCGCCGTGGCTTATGTAAACAAGCAGGGGGCGGCACGAGAAGCAGAGTCCTGTTGGCCCTAGCGACAGATATCCTGAGCTGGACTGAGACCAACACTCTCGCTTACAGCAATCTTCCTGAGAGGAGAGAACCGTGGTAGCAGACTTCCTCAGCCGAAGGGAGCTGGGAGAGGGTGATTGGGTCCTCAATCCGGAGGTCTTCGATCTAGTAACCAAAAGGTGGTGACTTCCGGAGGTCGACCTCTTCACGGCGAGGGGCAACGTGAAAACCCCCCTGTTTTTCTCCCTAAACGGAAGGGAGAGTGCACTGGGGGTGGACGCGCTGACCCAGAACTGGCATTACAAAATATGCTACGCCTTCCCCCTCCGGTGTTACTGCCGGCAGTTCTGAAGAAGTTCCAATTCGAGAACACTTCTCTGATTCTGGTAGCACCACATTGGCCCAAGAGGGCATGGTTCTCAATCCTCAAACAGCTAGCTGTAGAACCTCCCCTGTTGCCACCCGAGAAGATCCGCTCTCTCTCAAGGCCCAGTCCTCTGTCCCCGGGTACACCAGTGGAAACTGGCGGCCTGGCTACTGAAGAGGGAATATTAAAGTCTAGGGGTTTCTCCGACAAGCTGATCTTCACCCTCCTCAATAGCAGGAAGGAGATGCGTAAGATCTATAGGAAAGTCTGGCTCTGCTTCAACGAGTGGTGTATAGGAAGCTTCCTTTCGGTACAGAGCCCCACAGCAGTGTTGGAATTCCTACAGTGCGGAGCAGATGAGAGCTTATCCATAAGTAGGCTTAAAAGTCACGTTTCAGTGCTTATCTAGAGAAGCCTCTGGCCACCAACACGTTGATAGTCAGATTCTTCAGGGCCCTAACAAGACAAAGACCAGTTGCGGTTTCATCCTTTCTGAGGTAGGACCTATCCCTAGTCTTGCAGACCCTAATGGGAACTCCCTTCGAACCTTTAGTAGAGTGTTCACTAAAGGATTTTACTTTAAAAACAGTATTTTTGGTAGTAACTACCGCCAGGAGGGTCAGTGAGATAGAATCCTTATCAGTTAGACCCCCGTTTTGCGTTCTTTTTCCAGATCGAGTCATTTTGAAGACCGATCCGGCTTTTTTTTTTTTACCCAAGGTGGCTTCGAGATTCCACAGAAGCCATGAGTTAGTTTTACCCTCCTTTTGCCCCAATCCTGTGGAAGAAGGAGTTGAGGTTTCATTCTTTGGACGTCAGGAGATGCATCTGGCACTACCTTGAGCTGACAAAGGCATTTAGGAAGTCAGACTCATTATTTTGTTTTCTGTGGCCAGAAAAGGGTACAAAGCGTCTCAACGTACTATTGCCAGATGGCTTAGAACAACCATAGAGCAGGCATATACTCTATCAGGGAAAGAGATCCCTACGGGGATAAAGGCACACTCTACCAGAGCTTTGGCAGCTTCCCAGGCAGAAAAGGCTGGAGCAACACCAGAACAGATGTGCAAGGCCACAACATGGTCCAGCTAGCGACTCCACTTTCGTAAAACACTACAGAGTGGACCTGGTGTCTGCAGGTGAGCAAGCCTTTGGGCGAAAGATTCTGCAAGCTGTAGTCCCACCCTAGCTGGTAAGTGCTCGGCTATCCTCTCATTGTGGCTGTCCTGAAAGACGATAAGGGAAAATTTAAAGTTGCGCTTACCGGTAACTTATTTTCCAGTAGTCTTTCAGGAAAGCCCTAGTTACCCACCCGAAAAATTGGGAAGTCTCATAAAAAAAAAACGGAAAGCAGCATGATAATGATATATCATAGTATGTTCTTAATGTGTTCTTGTGTCTCCCCAGCTGGCCAGACGTGATCTTGAAAAAAAAACAGGCCCAGCAGGGGAAGTGAGAGTTTGTGTTGGCGCAATGTTTCCTGAGGAGGGGGAGGAGCCTATGTCTCATTGTGGCTGTCCTGAAAGACGACTGGAAAAGTTACCGGTAAGCGTAACTTTAATTTTCCTGCCGAAAAGCTGTAATGGCAGTTTTCCAGGAAAACCGGTCGTGTGTACGAGGCATTAGGCCTTAGTCATACCTATGCATTTTTAGTGCATTTTGCAGATTTGCACTACAGTCGATTTAACATGGTTTCCTATGGAACATGTTCATGTATCTTCAAAATGCAAAAAACACTAAAAATTCATAGTTGTGAATCGGGCCTTAACGTAAACAATCCCCTTGTAAAACCATTCTGTTTTAAAATTAGAAATGGATATAAAAAAAAAATATTTTATAAAAAAAAAAGTATTTGTATATCATATTCTCTCTGGTCTCAGCTGCATAAGAACTGGGGGAGGAGAAGCAGCATCACAATGAGCTTCCCAGTGACTGGTTGTGTGGCGGCGAAAGAGAGCTCCCATCCCAGCATAGCTAGAGAACTGACCACGGTGTGTTCTGCTTAGTTTTTAATAGGAAAGCAGAGGGACTGACAGGAACACCAGGGCTTTCACACAAAGGAAGCAATACAAAGAGAACAAGATACTTTCATATTCCTGAAAAGTGCCCGCTGTACCATGTACTTGGGGGGAAAAAAAAGCTCCCGTTATGGACCATGAAAAGGCTAACTTCCTGGTTGTCGTGCTGATCCAGATCTCTAAATCTTAGATGGATGCAGTTCAGGAAAGTCAGGACTCCTTACAAAAATACTTGTTCTTGGTTAAGTTCTACTTCCATGGAACAGATGAGAAAATACCCATGAATTACAAATTAAGTCTTTGTTCAGGGGTGTACATTTTGCATTCATGGTTTGGACTTTTTTTTTTGTAAAATAGTTTTTTCACTTTGTACATTTATTTTAATTTTTTTCCCCCTTACATATTTATAAAAGTCGATGAGCCTAACATCAACTGACTTCGTAAAAGAAAAGCCCAGCGGCTCCCCCTTTTTCCTGTATGTGCATCATTTCTATTAAAGTGGTTGTAAACACTCCTGTGTCACTTTTACCTATAGGTGAGCCTTATTCTAAGCTTACTATAAGTAGTGGAAATATCTCCTAAATCTGCGCTGTTTGGCAGACATTTACCCTGTGGTGCGACGATGATGTCATTGGCGTATGCGATGTGAAGAAACTGACCTCCATGCCGTTTCTTTACTCGTATGTGCCGTGACTGATGTCACAGAGCCGGAGTCTGCTGGCCCCCCGAAGAAAGAGGGCAGAAGATGGATGCTTCCACCAGCGGGGACAGCGCGGGCTTCAATTGCAGGTAAGTGCCATTAAGCGGCTTCTTTAAGTACAGAAGAAAAGACAATTGGCCCACAAGTTTAGATACAGCTCAAGTACAGAGCATTATATAAAACAAACTAAAACTTGTGCTTGGGTTTAAATACTAATTGGTTGAGACCGCAGCTGCTGCAGCAAAAGGCACAAACACCTCCAAAGATCGACAAAAGTGAATATTGCAGCGCTAGCGGAATATGTGAACAAAAATGTAATTATATAATGCAACACTATATTATGACAAATGGATGTTGCCAACCAATTGCAGAAACAAAAAAGTGACAGTGCTTGAAACTGTGCAAAAAAGATTGTTGTACTAGCATATGATGTACAGATAAATAGTTCAAAAGTGCTTTAAACCAGTGCAAAGAAATTATAATGCTAACACATGTAGTGTAAATATACATAATATATAAATGAATCTCAGCAGGTTCAGCGAAGAAACGGAGCATGACAAGGGAGAAGGAGAGAAAAAAATAGACATGTGAAGTACCGCCTGTACAAACAGCACTGCGCCGCACTGAAGCAATTTCCGGCCCAACCTAGGACCAGTGACGTTGCTTCCGGTTCTCGTGGAACGCACGCTCGTGAACCCGTTGCCGTGTGTCTCTTCTACAGTCTCGTGAGTGCATTAGCTAGCGGTGCAGTGCTGTTTGTACAGGCGGTACTTCACATGTCTATTTTTTCTCTCCTTCTCCCTCGTCATGCTCCGTTTCTTCGCTGAACCTGCTGAGATTCATTGTTAAATAACCCCCAAGACTACCTCTGGATACCGGATTTCCTTGACCTATTTGTGACTATTAATTTCTTCATTTTGGTGAGTGGGGCCACAAGAGGAAACCATCGATCTGGACACCGACACTCACCACATTGGAAGCACAGCGCACTTTTGATCAGTATATATACACTTCATGTGTTAGCGTTATCATTTCTTTGCACTGGTTTAAAGCACTTTTGAACTATTTATCTGTACATCATATGCTAGTACAACAACCATCTTTTTTGCAGAGTTTCAAGCACTGTCACTTTTTGTTTCTGCAATTGGGTGGCAACGTCCATTTGTCATAAATAATGTTACATTATATAATTTAATTTTTGTTCACATATTCTGCTAGCGCTATAATAATAAATTTTTGTCCAAGTAAAGAGCATTGACTACATAAGATAGCACCCTTGGCTAAGAATCTGAGTCCGTGTAAGGGGGAAACATTAGGACTATCACAGTAGTGTCAAAGGAAAAAACCTCAATCCAGCGTGTCTGTGGCTGAAAGACAACATTTTTTGGGGCAGCTCCTGCTCAAATACGTGGATTTATATAGAGATAAATTGTTGACAATGCCCTTCCAATAAGATGAGGGGGCTTCTGGTTTCTTCCAGCACAACAAGATGGTCTTACAGGCATAAAGTGAGAGGAAACTCCTTTGTGCCCTGCGTGGTGCGATCTCCTCCACCAGGCCCAGCAGACAAACCGGGATGCTTAAAGGGGCTGGAAGGGAAATAGGTTGGGGGAGGGTGCGGGTGACTCCTGTCCAGAACTCCTGTATTGACTGGCAGTGCCAGAAGATGTGACTTAAATCAGCAGGAGAGGTGGTACAACGCCAGTCCTCCACCGAGCAAGTGCCATAAATAGTGGGCTCTTTTGCTGGCATATAATAGGGAGAGGAGAGGAGGAGATGCTGCTGCCGCCGCCGCCTCCGCATTGATCAGCGTGCGGGGAACATAACCGCTTTTATTTCAATAGCTGTGTGTTGCCCGTCTTCATATATAGCCCCTCCCCCTTGTCCGGGCACTTTGATAGACAGATCACCCGCCCCAGGATTGGGCAGGTGATCTGTCTATCAAAGTGCCGGGAAAAGGGGAGGGGCTGTGAACACACAGCTATTAAAATGAAAGCTGTTACGTTCCCCGCGCACTGATCAATGCGGCGGCAGCAGCTCCTCCTCTCCTCTCTCTTGCCCCACAACCGGCTCTTTTACACAGGCAACTGGGGACCCACACATGGCTGCATTTGGGGACATGGCTGCATTTCGTGACATATGGGCTGCATTTGGGGACACAAGGCTGCATTTGGGGACACATGGCTGCATTGGCGTCACAGGCTGCACTGGCGGACACAGGCTGTATTGGCGGACACGGGCAGGCTGCAGTTTTGGACAAAGTTGTTGGTAATATTTATTTTTATAACTTAATTCAGCATAAAACATTTAAGTGTCATTTCATGAGATAATTTGAGGGCGGGGCATGGTAGGGGTTGGGCCCGGCAACTGGTGGCGAGTAACCCTTGAGGTCTGGCTAGTAGCTCAGGATTTGAAATTTTTACCTCTGAGTTAAAGTAATGCAATGCTTTATTGCAAAAAATGGCCTGGTCATTAAAGAGGAAGTAAACCCCGACCAATTTTTTTTTTCTCTTTTTCAATGATGTTACACAAGCTGGCCGCAATAAATAGTACATATAAAATTTCAAAAAACGAGGCCTGCAAATACCTTTTTTCTCTTGTTGTTCTCTGTATTTCCGGGTATTGAAAGCGCCATTCTTTGTGCTGTTTAGTGATTCAGTTTCTGACGTCACTTCCGCCCTTACGGTTTCCTTGTTTGAAATCTCGCGAATGCGTTGTATGGGTCTGCGGCTACTGTGTTGTTTCACTCCCCTTTGTGATGTCTTGTTCAGTCACACGGGGGAGTATCAGGAACAAGAGAAGGAGTGAAACAACGCAAGACTTCTCATCTGTGCCGGACAGTCAGTTCTGGAAAGCATTAAAATGAAAACCCGGCAAGCTTTAGATGCCGGTTTTGAGGGGAAAAATGCGCAAGCGCGGGTGACGTCATGAAATTTATGATTTTAGAGGTAAATACAGCAGTGAGTACACTTTCACAGGCAGCGATCAGCTGCCTGTGTTATGGACTACTTTTTAAGACAATGTCTCCGAGGGTTTACAACCACTTTAAGGGGGTAAAATTTTCCAGGGCTGAAGTGGTTAATCTAGACATGAACACAAACCGTGTCGATTTGCTATCTTTTGGAGAACATTTAGAAATGTTACTCCTCGAGTCCCAGATGCATCGCTGCCTATGACTGCCAGTTGCACGCAATTTAAAGGTGATGCTGTGCTACAAACTTCTCTACCTTATAACCTTCAGTGTAACAATCTCCTTGTTTCTACTTCATCCATTCTGTGGATCTTTGCTTCATCAACCTCTCTCCCTAAATATTTCCCTACCAGTCATCAGGGAGAAGCTCTGACAGAAAGCAGAGCTCTATTTTTACCTAAATGATCACCTTCATACAGATTGGGCAAAAAAAGGTCATTATGGAAGGAAAAGATCAGCTGGGGGAAGCCTATAGGCAATATCTGTAACTAAGTCCTTTGTCCCTCTGCTTGCCTGTAATGGACAAAACTTTGACAGTCCAGGTCTCTTAAAGTGTTTGCTATAAAAAATGTAATCCTGTTTCCTCAAAGCATGTTATACAACACAGTGCCTGTGCCGTGCAATTTGGTCCCCTGTATCACCTAAAATACGTGACTGATCTGCCCTCACCCTCTAAACTGACCACTGTTTATCATACCTGCTGAGCCCTGACACTGTGGTCAGTTTACGTGCCTCCGTCATACGCGGTCTCTCCTTGCTCCCTCTCTCCCCCTTTCCTGCCCGTCAGCTAGTGTCATGGCCGATCGCTTCCTTCCTGCTGCAAAAATAGATTTCTTGCTATAATCCCCTCTATTATATTATGTGCCCCCATGCATGTTGGTTATAAAAAAAAAAGTCTCATACCAAATTTTAGAGCGACGCTCACATGACCACCCGCAGCTCTCATCGCAGCTGACGTCAGCCCTGCCCCGCTGTAGCTGTTGGATCGGGGAAGACGGCGGTGGGCGGTTGCGTGAGCGCCGCTTTGAAATTTGGTAAGAAGCAGCTTTTTTTTTTTTTTGATAAACATGCACTGGGACACATACAGTAATGGAACAGAGGGGATTGTAAGAAGAAAAGTGGCTTTACAACCACTTTAAGTTTGAAGCAAGTGCTGTCTGTGTCACCTAATAGCAATCAGTTGCTAAAACTTTAAAACTTAAATTGTCCCTTTTATTGCAAGCTTCTGTCTGCTGTAAGGACCATGGAGCACTGATTTCTACTGCTGTGTGTGGTATATTTTGCAGCATTTGCGTGATATTAGAGCCTAGTACAGGCAGACTAGTACTGTATAGCTGTGGTATGAACCATTATTAAGCCGTCCATGGATGGATCAAAATTCAGCTAGTTCAGCAGGGACTGGTCGAATGCCGATGCAACTATGGGCAGGCTTGTGCGGAAGTTTGATCTCTTGATCGACTTCTGTACAAACAGCTTGTTGAGGATTTTTTTTTTTCGATCAGTGCCACCAGCAGTATGGATGATTGTTTTCTGACCACAAGGAACTCTCCCCACTCTCAGAATACATTAACTCCTTGGGAGGAATTCCCCCGTTCACACCTGGGCATTTTGTGTTCGGGCTGAGACTGCCACTTATCTACACACAGCAGGTCTTGTTCTGATGTGTGGCTCCTGGGATCTTCTATTCTTATCTGGCATTTTGGCATCGGGGTAGAATCGCTGTGATTCTGCCAGCAATCTCAAAACACACTACAGTCACAAAATGTAGGTTCAGGTGCCGTAGTTTTCAATGGCACTTAAAATGTGGTTTGGTTTTGCTGTGATTGTTGCATTGCATGAATCTTGTCCCCCCAAAAGAAGCTCCTGCTCATTTTTGGGTGACAAGTTTCATGCAATGCACATTGCCTCGATTGAGGTGCGGCAAAACCATGCCGCGTTTTAACCGCTATTAAAAACAGCACCTTAACCTGTGTTATGTGATTGTAGTGCTTTTTGAGATCACGGTTGGAATCTCAGCCATTCTACCACAATCCCAAATCTCCCAGGTGTGAACGAGGCCTGAGTTTGTGGATGAGGGAAGCAATTTTATTTTATTTTGTTCAACCTGGTTGAAGAAAAAGTGCATCCTGTATGACCTGCTTTAGGCTCATTGCTTTGTGCTGTAGGGCTATTACATGTGCAATTGCAGCATGTTAGACCAAGCATTGAGTACCAGTGCTGCTTCCCTGCAATGTATAGTCATAATCTTCTTTTTCCTTTCATCTTCCTTGCTTTGTGCTGTGGGACTTATTCTTTATTTGCAATCACAGCACATTATACCAAGTATTGAGAACCAGTATTGTCTGCACAGCAATAAACTGCCATTTACTGTTTATCATTGCTTTGTTCTGGGGGTCGTCTTATACTACAGTTGTTGCAGTTTCCCTACGCCGTTTCGTCACAGAATGATTGTCGTCAGGGTTGTGAACACCTTTGTGTACAGGCACATTGAAAACAATGGGCTATATTTAGATCAGTAAAAAAAAAAATGCCTGTATGCCTAAGAAAATTTGCAGTTTTTAGGCAGCAGTGTGCAAGAGGCCTTAAAGAATTGCAGCCTTGACCTTTTCCAGACCTTCTTTAAGAAAATCTAGAAAGTGGCTAACTCCAAGAATTTTTCTCAGATCCTATAGTAGGTTAACATGAACATGGAGATCATTGCCTAGGACCAAGCAAAATAAAAGTTGTTGCTAAATCCTAATACCATCAAGTTTAGTTTCTGTGGTAAATGATATAGTAAGGGTTCTTGGCACAGCAGGTCCTCTCCCAGGGGAAATTGGTGGTAGCTCTAGAACAGTGGTCTCCAAACTGCAGTCCTTTTCCTGCCTTTAACCAGTCCTTGAAGGACTGTTCCACCCCACTGACACCAACGATGGAGCACTATAATTTATCTTACCAATGATAGGGCACTATTCCTCCTCCTACTGACCACAGGCAATATGTATTTTTTTATTTTTTTTCCTTCGTTGTATAATTCCACTGACCACCACCTCCACTGACTCTGGGGCATTTTCCACTTTTACTGGCCACTTTAAAATCTTAAAGATAGTAATTTGCTGCATTGTCTAGAAAGGTTGGAGACCTCTGATCTAAAATGAGGTGCAGCAGTGGTCTCCTTGGCCCATATATGATTATTGCAGTCACGACCTCCAAAAATCATGCTACTCTGTGAAGAAAGTTTGAGCTCAGTGAAAAGGCGTACCCTTTGGAGGATATCAATGGATAAGTTGGGCATCCACTCCCTGTACCAGGACCTAACAGGATTTGTTTTCCATAAACTTCAATGTGATTCGTTGCAAACAGGGTTTGCTAAACCCTTGGTGTATCAAATGTGGGCAGATTCACTCATCCCTAGTGGTAACTGATAATTTTCTGCCCTGTATAGCGATATTGTTGCCAGTGACAGAATTTCAAGTGAGACATTGCCTGCAAAAAAAAAGGTTTAAGGGGATCTGCCTCCAGCCCTTTACATTAAAGTGGGCGTAGACTCCCTTGGTTCATTTTTACCTATAGGTAAGCCTATAATAAGGCTTATCTATAGGTAGGTACAGTAAATATCTCCTAAACGTGCACCATTTAGGAGATATTTACTTGTGAAGCTGCTGGTGATGTCACTGGCGCATGCGCTCTGTAGGAACCGCATATCCGTGCCATTCCTTCAGAGTCCTGTGTCGTGAACAGAGGCTTCCGCATGAATGCTTGGGAGTTGCGCCATCACAGCTCATCCAATACATCAAATCTTTGCTTACAGCCATGCAAACCTTAAAATAAAGCTTCTTTAATGGTACATATCTGCTATATTAATAACCACAAGGTTCAGATAAGCATAATGTAACCTGCAATTGGACGTCTGCCCATAGCAATTAAGGACAAATGTGTTGTCATACAGTCAGTCACAAGATTTTGTGTTTTATCCCACTGGCCAGGGATTTGATGGGGAAAAAAGAAATGTTGACAATGTTGGAGCCCTTGAAGAATAAACTTGTATAATGTTAGTCTCTTACCAGTCTCTGAGTTCCCTCTTCTAGGTCTCTGGATGCGTGTTCTGGTCCTTTTTTTAAAAGTCAAGTCCAAGCCAAACAGGGATAGACATTGCTGTCTTTCTCTTTTGATCCTACTCACTGTCCCTCTTTTTCTTTCTCCCCGGAGCCTGCCGTCCAGTCTTTTTTCCACACTCCCCCAGTTTTAAGACTGTCCTCTTTCACTAGCTAGCTTGCAGCAGTATTGGCCAGTGGTTCTCGCCTGATGGTCAGGGGTCTGCTGATGGTCACTCGCTGCGTCCAGTAAGCAAAACCACTGATCCCCATTGTGGGTTCTCAGGATCCATGTCCCTTTTACATGTAGCATTGCACAGAGTATGATAGCAGCAGCGGTCTCTGATCAGTACTCTTCTCCTAGGCAGCACAGCATCAGGTAGCTTCATCAAACTCTGGCCACACACCACTGTTCCCCTTCTCTGAAACCTTGTGGAACTCGCTCTCAGCTGCAGACCCCCTCCCCTTGCTTTGTTGCATCAGCCAATCACCGCTACAATTGAATCAGACCCAGCCAAGATGGCTGCCCCCTGCACTGGAGACACTCCATAGATGAGCATTGCAAGGTGGTCTCCTTAAAGATGGCTCTGCACATCTATATTAATGAATATTCACTTTAACCCTGTCCACACTGCAGAAGGATATTATCATACAGTATCAACAAAGGCAGAAGTTCTACAGCAGTTATCAGCTGCAGTCCAGGTTGCATTTGTATTAGACTTATCTTCATGTTGTAAGGCATAGTCCATCTTTTATAAAAATATAATAAATGCACCCACAATAGTAAAGTTAACAAATGTGCAGTTATTCCATTTTTGGACTTAAACCGCAGAGAATTGCAACCATAATCCCCCCACACACACTTTTGTTATGGGGTTGGAGGAATTAAGGTGGTTGTAAAGGCTGGAGGTGTTTTTACTTTCATGCATACTATGCATGAAAGTAAAAAGCCTTCTGTATGCTGCTCCCCCCACAGCCCTCTCTACTATTTGCTTGATCCAGCAATGTGCACAAAAGCCTTGAGCTATTCCCAGACTCCCTTTCCTTATTGGCTGAGACAACAGCGGGGAACCATTGAGGAGAGAGCGGAGGACAGAGCCAAGCCACGGCCCTATGTGTCTCATGGAAGCATAGAGCAGGGCTCGGGAGCGAGCATGCACCAGTGCCCCATAGCAACCAGCTTGCTATTGGGAGCACTGGTGAAGGGGTGGGGAGACCCAAGAAGAAGAGGATAGGGGCTTTTGTGTGCAAAACCATTGCACAGAGTGGGTAAGTATAATGTGTTTTCTTTTTTTTTAAAAGCTGAACTTTTAATACCACTTTAAACAATAGACTACCAGACATGGCACGTGATCTGTGATTCCCTCTGTTATGGGGTTAGATGGGACTTTTAGTGCTCCCACTAACATATCTCTGTGAATGGATGATGCAGCTGTGTGTGTGTGTGTGTGTGTGTGTTCAGATAAGTGGTGGGGCAGTTTGAGGGTGGGTAAGTTGAGGAATATGACCAGCAGGACGCTGAAGAGAGATGTTCCCCACGATTCAGGTAAGTGGAGTGCTGTTTGAAGGTGGGCATGTTGGGGAATGTGATCATGATACACCTTGCATATGGGCGTACCATGAAACATGGTTGGAAAGATTGAGTATGCCTTAAAAAGGTAGCACTTGCTGTACTAATGTAAAAATACCAAACATGTTAATAGGTTTATTTGTTCTCAATTGTCAGTATAATGTTAGAGTCTACTTTAATTCTGATATAAATTGCTAAAAACTGCTACCATGTCTAAAAATTATCCTGTTGGAATACGGAAAAAAATAATAGACTTCTTTGTAAAACCAGCTTCAATATCAGTGTCAATTGCTAGCCCTTGTGTGAAAATATAATACAATTGAATTAGTTTTTTTTTTGTTTGTTCATTTATATAGCACTAAACATTCCTCATTGGCCCATTATTATGACAAGCTGCATTAGTGCCCAAATGGAATGAACAGAAGGCAAGTAGGGAAGGTTCAGCACTATTTGGAAGTGTTAGAGCTTTACCAGCTGGAATGGTTTACCACTTGGGTCAGCCAGGAGGTACTCCTATTTGCTGCAGGCAAATGTTACATTTGTGAGCACGCACTTCATGCCTGTTAGTCTTTTTAACCGCTTGGCGACCACCTCCTGCAGATGTATGTCAGCAGAATGGCACGGCTGCGCAAAGTAACGTACCCGTACGTCACTTTGAATTTGCTGCCGCGAGCTCTGTGACCGTGCCCACGGACTTGATGTGTCACGGAGCTGAAGAACGGGGAGATGCCAGTGTAAACACAGCATCCCCCTGTTCTGCCTGGTGACAGGACACTGATCGTCTGCTCCCTTTCATCGGGAGCAGTGATCAGTGTTTTGTCACTGCTAGCCCATCCCCCAGACAGAATTACTCCCTAGGACACATTTAACCCCTTCAGCGCCCCCTACTGGTTAACCCCTTTACTGCCAGTGTCATTCACACAGTAATCTCTGCGTTTTTATAGCACTGATCGCTGTATAAATGACAATGGTGTCAAAAGTGTTCGATGTGTCCACCATAATGTCGCAGTCACGATAAAAATCGCTGATCACCGCCATTACTAGTAAAAAAAAAAAAAAAAATGTATAAATAAAAATGCCATAAAACTATCCCCTAGTTTGTAGATGCTATAACTTTTGCGCAAACCAATCAATAAACGCTTATTGCGTTTTTTGTTTTTTTTTACCAAAAATATGTAGAAGAATACGTATCGGCCTAAACTGAGGAAACATTTTTTTATTTTTTTTTAGACTTTTTTGGGGGATATTTATTATAGTAAAAAATATTGCATTTTGCGGAGGTGATCAAATACCACCAAAAGAGAGCTCTATTTGTGGGAAAAAAAGGACGTCCAATTTAGTTTGGGTACAACGTCGCACGACTGCGCAATTGTCAGTTAAAGCGGCGCAGTGCTGAATTGCAAAAAGTGCTCTGGTCAGGAAGGGAGTAAATTCTTCCAGGGCTGAAGTGGTTAAGGCCACAGTCAATAATTAGAATGCAACATCTGTATGCCAACATGTGCCCCCAATGATACCAGTACATCAGGAAATTTGCAAAGCACACTGGCAGCTAAGTTTAATTTAGACATAATTTGCATACATCCGAATGGTAGTCTCAATAGAAAATTGTGAGAACATTTCCTTAAAGGGGTTGTAAAGGTTCGTTTTTTATTTTCTAAATAGGTTCCTTTAAGCTAGTGCATTGTTGGTTCACTTACCTTTTCCTTAGATTTCCCTTCTAAATGTTCTTTTTCTTTGTCTGAATTTCTCACTTCCTGTTCCTCCTCAGTAAGCTGTTCTGGCTGACTCCACACCACTCGGATGATGGTGTGAAGTTTAGTGAGGAGAAACAGGAAGTGAGAAATTCAGACAAAGAAAAAAAAAACATTTAGAAGGTAAATCAAAGGAAAAGGTAAGTGAACCAACAATGCACTAGCTTAAAGGAACCTATTTAGAAAATAAAAAACAAACCTTTACAACCCCTTTAAGTTGTCCATCAACATGTAGAGGTCTCAAGGAATGGATGTTAAGACATTTGACTGGTGGAAGTGGTTGTTGCCTCTGAGGTAGCTTACACTTGACATGATCATTGCACAGAATTGATAACTGGCTACATTGCCTGTAAATAAGAGGTTGTGAATGACTATTTATTATTTGAGAGATCCCTATAAATCTCCTCAATTTAAACTTTCTATTAAAATATAGTCTTATTGCTCAGATGTTGCAGTAGGGTCTCCTGGGGCACGTAATAATTTAGTCTCCCATCTTTATTTGGCCTCTAAGCCTTTTGAGACTGTTCCTTTGCGCAAGTATCTGGTAACATGTCTGTAAACAACCATCAGTAACATTTACTGGTTTACGTGTTTCTTAAAGTGATACTAAATACACACTGTTTAATTTACATTATCCCTTCTCTTTATGTATATGGATGATGGAACTGTATTTATTTTATTAATAAAAAAAATCTACTTTTTTCCATAAATAATATACAGCTGTCATGTGACCCATCACCTTCACAGCCCATCTGCAGAGAAATCTCTGCAGGAGGAGCTTCTGTGCCGCCGGTCACATGTTTAAAAAAAAAAACAGCCTTCGAAATACAATGGGAAAAATACATAATTAATATCAAATAAATGGTTTAAATCCTCATAAAAATATCTATTTGAGCTCAAATAGAAAGGAAGAGTATTTATTTTTATTTCTTATGTTGGGGAAAGAAAAACACACTAGAGTTAAAGGGGTTGTAATTAAGGTGAAAAAACATCCGATAATTACAGGCCCCCCTGGTTTATTTACCTGAGCCCTCGAAAGTCCCGTGTCGATCGCACTGGCTTCTCGGCTCTTCATTGGATAGATTGATAGCAGTGCAGCCATTGGCTCCAGCTGCTGCCAATCAAATCCAGTGACGGGGGGTGGGGCGGGGCCGAGTCTGGTATTCGTGTCTATGGATGCAAATGCTGGACTCGGGAGTGTGCCCACATCGTAACCCCCTTGGGAAAGCGCTTCCAAGAGGGGGTTATCTGATGCGGGGAGGAGCCAAAACAGCTACCAAGGGACCCCAGAAGAGGAGGTTTGAGGCCACTCTGTGCAAAACGAGCTGCACAGTGGAGGTAAGTATGACATGTTTGTAAAGGTTTGAAAATGATTTTTTAAAAATAACAATCACTTTAAGGAACATATTGAAGGGTGGCACTTTGTTTATAGTGAGTTTATGAGTTATAGTACCATTAGACAGTTGGATATATGTGCATATACAGCACTTTACAGCTTCTTTACCTCATTCAGGAGACATTTTCATACCAATAGAAAAACTATTCATCTCTCTGGGAAATGCTCAACACGTAACTTCTCTTATTTATGGTATATTAATTTGTGTAGCACCCTGGAGTTTAGTCAGGGAGTTCCTCACAAATTTACTTGCCAAGAGTAGTTATCTTGGTCAATTGATGGGGATCTATTGATTTCTCCCTAAGCTTGGCCTTGTTGCACTTTTCTCTTCTACCACTAGGTGGCCGAGTACTTGGTGGTACTAGATACGAGAAGGGCAACCCAAGGTTAGTTGATGGGTACGTGGGTGTTCCAGCCCATGAGTAGGTGTTTTCGTTAATCCCTTGGCCTGCTGGGGGAGTATATATATAATATATATATATATATTCTATAATTTTTTATTTTTTTTCCCCTCATTCGGGTGAGGTTAGGTGGTCTGTGCCACCCGGACCGCTGTCTGGGTGGATGTGTGTTGTCTGCCCCGCGATGCTAGGCCAGAGATTGGGTCTATCCCGAAGATAATCTGGCTGCCAGGCTGTGTGAGGGCCTATCCAGAAGTAAGAGGGCAGCGCAGGGTTGGGACTGTGGCTTGCAGTCCAACCAAAAGTGATGGTTCTGTCAGGGGTCGGAGGTAGAAGGGAAGTTGTCGCCACGAAGGGACCAATCGCCTTTACCAGGGACCACAGTGAGTAACTGAAGCAAGTACCAGCATTATATTCTCACCGAAGGGCACAGTGGAGAATCGGGAAGCTTCAGGCGGTGATCAAGTCAGGGACCCAGCCACTGAGGAGATGCTTGCAGTGCAGCCTTGTGTTTTAAGTCTGGGACAGAGCCAGTTAGCAGGGGTGAAGCTTGAGGAGTATCTGGAGTGCCAAGCTAAGGACCCAGCAGAGAGGTGGGGGTAACGGTTGAGGGGATACCACCGCAAACCTTGGAGGAGCTCAAGGGATTCATAATTAGTGGGTCCAGTGAGAGACCAGGAGCTCAGCATTGAAGAACTACAAGGAGCAGTTGTGGCGCTGAAAGAACGGATACGTTGAGTTAGGAACTGTTACCATAGGGGACAGCAATCCTGCATGTGCAGAAGTGGCGCTTTGCTGGGGCCTTTCCCTGAACCGCTGTCCTCCTATTGAAGTCTCAGAGTCGGCTAATTGAGTTTGCAACTATCTAAGGGTGTCCTGGCCTTAACCCTCTTTCCCCCAAAATATATAAAAAAGAATGTCAAAAGAAATAAAACCTCTTTTACATCCAGGAAGTGTCTGGCACCCAATGGCTTTCACCATCTTTGCACCCACTATGCCTCACAACCCACTATATATTGAAGGATGCCAGCTATCTTTCGCCCTGGAGGTTCTCATTTGACCAAAAGAGGTAAAAGATTTTGCTACATTTGGCGCCCAACATGGGGCAAAGGTGTTGTCTGCAGCACCAGAGACTAAAAACACTAAAGTTGGAGAGCTTTTCCTCTGTAGATCTGAAAACAAGACAAGTTTTAAGGTATTTGCAAGGTGGTATATAATCGCAGTAATGGCTAGGAAGTGTCAAGGAGAGGCATCCTCTTTGTGTTGGAGGGGGTGTGAAGAATTAGGTACCCTGGGACACATATGGTGGTATTGCCTGAAAATAAAAGTATTTTGGGAAAGGATTATTAATATTATACAAGAAATAACGGGCAAATAGGTAGGATGGGATCCTTGGAAGTGTTTATTTCACTGTACAGAAACATCAATGACCCTGTACAGGAGGTCTTTAACCCTTTTGGCTGCGTTCAGTAAATAAGGTAATAAAGGAGAAGTCCAGCTTGAGCTTGTTTGGCTGGGCTTCTCCTGTGGGTCACAGGAGTGCAATTAATTTGCACTCCTGTGACCCGTTTTCAGTAGAGAGCTGTCTGCCGCCGTCACACAGATCAGTCCAGGCATCCCATTATCCTTACTCTGGGAGTCTAGATCCGCCAGGTGCCTGGACTTATAGCCATCTCAACAAGACACTGAGATGGCTGCTCCCTGCCCCTCCATAGCTTAGTGCTCCAGTGAGCGTGGAGGAGCAGAGCAGGAGAACTACTGACAGGCAGCCGCTCTCTGCTCGGGGAGCTGAGAGAACCGAGCCATTGGCAATGTTCTGTTGTTCGGTTCTCAGTGCAGAGACGCCGGGGGACAGATGCAGCCATCCACCTAAGTAATCTTAAAAAAAAAAAAACAACATACTTCTCTTTTAACCCCTAAGTACTGGTAGATGCAAAAGACAACTAGTACTGGGGAATGGGCCTGGAAGGTTGATGGTATGTATGATGCATGCATGTGAAGATTCCTTAGTTAAGCTGGAAGTCACATGGAAAGACTGGTTACAATTTAAGAGATCAGAGAGATATATGGAAATAAGAATTAAGGAGTATAGTGGTGAATAGAGGGGATTTTGTATGTTGTTTTGTTTTTCTGTTTCATTTATTTGCTTGTTGTTTAATTAAAGATAGAAATTCTAGGAAAGTGATCCAGGGGAAGTGAGAAGGGTTGGGGTGGGTGTTTTTTTTTTTCTTGACAATCTTCTTTTTTTATATGGAAATTAAAATAAAGAGAATAAATAAAATAAACAGCCTTTGAAAGTCAAAGGAAAAGTACATAATCTCAAATAAATGGTTTAAATTACAAATATCTATTTGAGCTCAAATTGTCATTATTTTTATGCAAAAACATGGTGTGGGCTATCTAGTGGGAGGTTCTGTCAATCACATGCTGTTTCACACCCCTCCAGTAATGCAGACTGCAAATTCACTTGCTTGCAGACTATCACTCCGAGGACCACCTGGCACGGATGTAGGAACCTGACACTGGCTCTGTCAGGCCCAAAGCAAATGCTCTTTGCAGGCAGGGACCGCAGGCCCCCATGGTGTAGCAAAAATGGTAGCTGTCCTACATGTTGCTACTGCTCCCAGTACCACCTCTTCAGGCCCTGCCAGCCCTCATGGCTGCAGCTTCCTCTTTCCATTACCTATGCCACCACAGTCCTCCTGACTGGCTCTGCACTCATCCTAGACTACTCCATCCCAGTCCTCTCAGGTGTGCCTCCCAGTCCTCCTGACTGTGTCACTCACCAGCCCTTTTGGCTGTTCTGATTGCTCCTGGAGACTTGACCATCAGTGTTCTCCCACTGTCCTTGCTCCCAGTGCCTCCTGTCCAGGACACCTCCATGGTTTTAGGAAGGTCCCATCCGCACCCGAGCCTAGGACCAAGGTCACCCCCCCTCAGACTGGGGAGCTCCCTCAAAGACTAGGACAGCCTAACACTCCATCTCCAGCTTCCACCTAATCTCTCCTACACACCTGGGCTGACCCAGAGTATTTAAGGGGCCTGCCCCTGCCAATCCAAGTTGGGTATTGGTCAGGGCCCTCCGAATACTCCAGGCAGCTCCACCTTACTTCCCCTCCCATCCTAGGGTGGAGGTCTCAGTGATGCTAAATAGTCAGGGTCAATATCCGAAGTCATAAGGCAGGCAGAGTCACAGAATAGTCGATCCAAGGTCGTCAACGAGGGAATCAAATCTAGCAGAGCAGGTCAGAGAAACAGGGAGCCTGGAACGCGTATTACGCATGCTATAACAAGCATGAGACTGCAGGCTTGACTGGCTTAAATTATGTTTGGTCTCCACTCAGACTGCCCACATTAATCACCTTGCAGGTGGACAGACATACAGGGAGAATGCCAGGATGCTGGAATAAGGAGCAGAAGCGCTAGATGCTCCTGACACCCCCCCCCCCCCCTTACAGACACGCTGGACATCTGGCACAAGTTGGGCAAAAGTCAGGGGATCAGCAAGGTCAAGTTAGTTAGCAGGTGACATGTCATTGGAGTTAAGCTGGAACACAAGCTCGATGCAGAGTAGCTTGAAGAAAAGTTCAAAGGCCCCACCTGGCCTAATGAGGCAGTCTATCCAAAGGATATATGGAACTTCTTAGACAGGTTTGAGCAGATGTATTGAATATGAAAAAGCAGGAGACCCAATAGGCATGGATTGAACCGGAATAACAGGTGCAGAGACAGACTGGACCACATTGGCAGGTGTAGAGGTAGCAGAACTTGAGGACAAGTTAGCCTGTATCTGCGCCCAAGGGCGTTTATGGACAGGCAAAGGTAGGGGTAATCCAGATGGCTTGACTTTTGAGGACTTAAAGCGAGCACAGGTTTTGCAAAGCCTCTACATAGGAACAAGAGTCCTTATGTAAAGAGAGCCACAAAAGCCTACGAGAAACCAAAGAAAATGTTTTAGTAATCCCTGGGTGCCCGGCTGTCTTAGCTTCATGTGCTTCTGAAAGCACTTTAACTGACAAACACAAATCCCTGTGCTGTCAGAGGAAAGAAGACAGATTGTGTGTTTCTACAAAGTAGAAACAGCGATCTGTCATCTCTCCTAGTTAGTCCCCCCCCACAGTTAGAACACACAACAGGGAACACAGATAACCCCCTTGATCGCCCCCTAGTGGTAACCCCTACCCTGCCAGTGACATTTACATAGCACTGATCGCTCTGTAAATGTCAATGGTCCTAAAAATGTGTTAAAAGTGTCTGACCTGTCAGTCGCAATACCACTTAAAATCGCAGATCACTGCCATTACTAGTGAAAAATAATTAATAATAAAAACGCCATATAAATGCCATAAATCTTTCCCATAGTTTGTAGACGCTATAACTTTTATGTAAACCAATCAATGCACACTTATTGCGTTGTTTTTTTTTTTAACCAACAATATGTAGAAGAATACATATTGGCCTAAACTGAGGAAAACATTTTTTTTACTAGAATATTTGTCACCCTTGCCATGTCACCTGTTTTCTGGCTGGTTGGGTGCTACAGCAAGTGACACAAACACGGTAATCCTTAGCAACAGCAATATACTTTCTTAGAACAGCGTCTATGCTTGTTAAACCCATGTACTGTATCGTCTCTAACTGCTCTTCAGTCCTTTTGTAAGCCCTGTTATTTTGATATGCCTTACATGCACCCCTTTAAAAACTTCAGACCAGGCAATTTAGATGAACAATAAAAGGTATTTTACTAAAGAAGTTAAATTAGACATTTGAGCAGCACTTGATAAAATCTTCAACCCATCCCTGCCTTTGAATAGTGCCCCATGAGGTAGTCATACCTTGTTTAGGTAGCAAAGTCTATACAAGAGTCCTTTCCAATGCAAGCGTCCATAACTGGCAGTAATACACATGAAGTGGCAATAATCGATAAGCAACAGCTAGCATAAGTCCATAGGCTCCCTACCCCATTGGGAACTCCGGCTGGGCTCCCCCCAAGGGAGGCACAATCCAAAAGCCACATTTTGGCAGACTTTCCCCTAACCGGCCTCTCTAGGGCACTAATGAGATACAGTATCTCCCAAAAGTGAGTACACCCCCACACATTTTTTATAAACCTTTTATTATATTTTTTCATGTGACAACACTGAAGAAATAACACTTTTCTACAATGTAAACTAGTGAGTGTACAGCTTGTATAACAGTGTAAATTTGCTGTTCCCTCAAAATAACTCAACACACCGCCAATAATAACAAACAGAAAACTAATTTGTGTAGACAGCGCTGCATAAATGATCACACTCAGTATTTTAAAAAGTGCTATCATAAAACATTGTAAATTATGTAAGTTAAGAAATCGATATGTTGCAACAATGTAATCACTTCACTGTTACGGTGATTTAAAATTCAATATAGATGTGTAACAATATATCCACTCCACTGTGCAGGTGTACTGTGATAGTATCCAAGGAATCAAGACTTCAACACAGATTTTTTCACCGTCACTTCCACCCATGCAGTACTGGGGGTTAAAAAAATCCCCCTATAAAATAAACTTTTACCAGACAGTACTGCATAGTAGGCACGTAACGATAGATTGGTTGGTTTCGGATCTCTCCTGGGATACTGGTCACCAGAATAGCTGCAGACTGGCAGGCGGGTCAGCCACTCGTTCACATTGGAAGAAAAATAAATGGTCCATAGCGTAATCCCGTTTCAAACTAATTTATTCCAATAAAAGTTCCCCCCTGTAGGAAATACACTTACAAAGTTACAAAGAAACACTGGCATAAACAATGTGATGCACCCAATGGATTAGCGTAGCGATATATCCTATTCACGTGGCGCAATTTTAAAACATTCGCTATGTTTCACACTGGCACAATCACATTACTCTCGGTCGTCGTATAGCCACGCTACTGACACGTTTCATCATCTGTGACATCATCTGAGGGTCAGCCAATAATGTCTAAACCGCTGGCAACAAAAGTGAGTACACCCCTAAGTGAAAATGTTCAAATTGAGCCCAAAGTGTCAATATATTTTATGTGGCCACTATTAATTTCCAGCACTGCCTTAACCTTCTTGGGAATGGAGGCAGTGTATGGTCTGATAACTGACAGGCTGACCACCCCTTCAACCTCTTCTGCAATGCTGGCAGCACTCATACGTCTATTTCCCAAAGACAACCTCTGGATATGACGCTGAGCATGTGCACTCAACTTCTTTGGTTGACCATGGAGAGACCTGTTCTGAGTGGAACCTGTCCTGTTAAACCGCTGTATGGTCTTGGCCACCATGCTACAGCTCAGTTTCAGGGTCTTGGCAATCTTATAGCCTAGGCCATCTTTATGTAGAGCAACAATTCTTTTTTTTTTCAGATCCTTAGAGTTCTTTGCCATGAGGTGCCATGTTGAATTTCCAGTGACCAGTATGAGAGAGTGAGGGCGATAACACCAAATTTAACCCACCTGCTCCCCATTCATACCTGAGACCTTGTAACACTAACGAGTCACATGACACCGGGGAGGGAAAATGGCTAATTAGGCCCAATTTGGACATTTCTACTTAGGGGTGTACTCACTTTTGTTGCCAGTGGTTTAGAAATTAATGGCTGTGTGTTGTTATTTTGAGGGGAACAGCAAATTTACACTGTTATACAAGGTGTACACTCACTACTTTACATTGTAGCAAAGTGTAATTTCTTCAGTGTTGTCACATGAAAAGATATAAAAAAAAATGTTTACAAAAATGTGAGGGATGTACTTACTTTTGTGAGATACTGTATATGAAATGACCTGTAGGGGGCAAGACCCTTCTAAAAAAAAAAAAAGAGCGGGAAAATCTGACCAGCAGCATTAAGACTTCCTTCTCAGGAACCACCAACTCCCAGGTCAACCAAGGACACTGTGCAATAAGCTTACATTGTAAAAAATGGCTTCTACATACAAATACAGTTAAAGAAAAACGTTTTAACACACACAGCCTTTTGGAAGCTCCTGCTTACGGCCAGACGTGGCTGAGGATGCTCCTCAACCACCAGAAACATGACACTGATGCCTCTGCACAGGAAAACAGATGGTATAATCTCTCTTTGAGCACAGAAGGGGAGAGAAGAACTACACCAAATCCCCACACAAGCAAGGGAGATGCTGGGAGAACTCTGCTTCACACAAAAAAATAGAGGTAAATGGAGACACTTCTTCCAGGACAGCCCTGAATGATCCTAGCTTCCCCATGGTTCGTTAGTGTTCCTGCTCAGTAGTGATGAGCCGAACACCCCCGGGTTCGGTTCGCACCAGAACCCGCGAACGGACCGAAAGTTCGCACGAACATTAGAACCCTATTAAATACAATGGATGCAAACGTTCGGATTCTAAAGTGCTAATTATAACGACTATTATCCATGTTATTGTCCTAAACAGAGTTTGGGAACCCGGGTTCTGCACCAGGGGACATGTATCAATGCAAAAAGAAGTTTTAAAAACGGACGTTTTCCGGGAGCAGTCATTTTAATGATGCATAAAGTGAAAAAAAAAAAAGTCAAATATTCCTTTAAATATTGTACCTGGGGGGTGTCTAAAGTATGCCTGTGAAGTGCCACGTGTTTCCCGTGTTTAGAACTGTCCCTGCACAAAATTACATTTCCAAAAGAAAAAAAAGCCATTTAAAACTGCTTGCGGCTTTAATGTAATGTCTGGTCCCGGTAATATGGATGAAAATCTTTAAGAAAAATGGCATAGCTACCCCATCACACACCCCCCCCCCTACCCCAGCCCATTACCAGCCCCTTTGGGTCTTGTATGGATATTAAGGGGAACCCCGCACACAAAATAAAAAAGGCCCTATATACTCTGAACAGCCGTATACAGGCGGTGCATACAAGACAGGGACTGTAGGTTTGTTCTTATGTAGAATCTGTTTGTAATTTTGAACAGCTACATTGTTTAAGTGTAGCTCCAGCCCAAATACCTATTTTTAAGCTTTTTGGAAAACATAGGGAAGGGTTATCACCCCTGTAACATTTGTTTTGCTGTCTGTGCCCCTGTTCAGAACATTTCACCTCACTTTGCGTCCCAATGACAACTGTTTTTGAAATGTGGTGTTTTTATTGAAACAAGGATTGGTGATAAAGCATCAGTAGAGAGGAGACACCTTTCTCCCATATTAATTCTTACAGGAGAGAATTTTCCTTCCAAGGGGTAGATTTCCTCTCACTTCCTGTTGTCTTCTTCCGTTTGCAAGTAGTAGTCGTTTGTAAGTTGGATGTTTGAAAGTAGGGACCTGCCGTATATACTCTGCAGAAATTGGCCCCTTAGGTGTTGGTGTTGGCACAACACTGTAAGCACTCACAGTTACTCTTGGTGGGTGCTGGAACGCCCTGCTGTCAACTATATCAGGAATTGTAATAACATATAATTGTTGAACAGTGGTAGTAAAAATTGGGCCTTTGATGGTGGTGCTGGTGCCACAACACTGTAAGGCCTGACAGTTACTCTTGGTGGGCGCAGCAATGGGCCCTGCTCTGAATTATTAGATCAATAATTATAATTGCATGCCCCTGTTGAACAGGGGCTGAAAAATTGGGCCTTAGGCACTGGTGGCACAACACTGCAACCCCTCACAGATACTGTACTTGGAGCACAGCAATGAGGCCTGTTGCAAAGTATTGCATCAAAAATTGTAATTACACGCTCCTGTTAAACGGGCTGAAAAATTGGGCCTTAGCCACTGGTGGCGTCACCCATAAACCAAAATGATCTTCCAAGCTATCATCATTAATCGTATCATTGAGGAGGAGGATAGCCAGTCAACATAACAGCACAGGCACTCAGCATCAGCATCAGCATCAGTCTTGAAGGGATGTGACATTTTAAAATCAATTAGTCTGTTATATCAGCATCAGGTGTGTGGTAGCTGGTGGTGATCCAAGACTGGTTCATCTTGATGAAAGTCAGTCGATCAACCGAGTCGGTGGACAGGCGCACCCTGTGATCCGTGACAAATCCTCCAGCAGCACTGAATGTGCGTTCTGAAAGAACGCTGGATGCAGGACAGGCCAGTAGCTCAATTGCATACTGTGCAAGCTCTGGCCAGTGATCCATCCTCAAGACCCAGTAAGCCAGAGGATTTTCGGTGGGGAAGGTGTCCAAGTCTGACCTTGCCCCTAGGTATTCCTGCACCATGTATATCAGACGCTGGCGATGGTTGCTGGAACCGATCATACTTTGGGGCTGCGGACTAAAGAATTGTCTGAACGCATCGGTCAGACGGCCACCTTCCCCACCGCTCCTTCTTTGACTGCCCGAAGCCTCAGCAACTCGTTGTCCAGGACCAGGAGTTTGTAACCTCCCAGTCTCTGGGAACGCGTTGCACAGACCTTTCTGCAAGGCCTCCCGGAGTTGTCTCATCCTCTGCTCCCTCTGCGACGGTAACATACGGTCCGCAACCTTACCCTTGTACCGTGGATCAAGGAGAGTGGCCAGCCAGTAATGGTCCCTCTCCTTGATCCGAAGAATACGAGGATCCTTCCGCAGACTTTGCAGGATCAGGGAGGCCATGCAGCGTAGGTTAGCTGAGGCATTCAGTCCGGAGTCCTCTGGGTCACTAAGGATGACATGATCCGCAGCCACCTCCTCCCAGCCACGTACAAGTCCACTGGTTTCTTGGGACTGTAAATCATCCCTAAAAGACTGCTGCTGATGATGCTGAGTGCCAGCCTCCACCTCCATGCTGACACAATCCTCCTCCTCCTCCTCCTCCTGTGCGATGGGTGGGACAGAAGGAACACTGTCTGGGTAAAGGGGGCCTTGAGAGGCAAGGAAGTCCTCCTCTTCCTGCCTCTGTTCTGCCTCAAGTGCCCTGTCCATTATTCCACGCAGCGTGTGCTCCAACAGGTGGACAAGAGGTACAGTGTCACTGATGCATGCACTGTCACTGCTCACCATCCTCGTGGCCTCCTCAAATGGTGCCAGGACAGTGCATGCATCCCTGATCATGCCCCACTGGCGTGGTGAAAAAAACCCGAGCTCCCCTGACCCTGTCCTGGTGCCGTAGTCGCACAGGTACTCATTGATGGCCCTCTGCTGCGTGTGCAGCCGCTGCAGCATGGCCAACGTTGAGTTCCACCTGGTGGGCATGTCACATATAAGGCGGTTCTTGGGCAGGTTCAACTCCTTTTGCAGCTCAGCCAGGCGAGCACTGGCATTATAAGATCTGCGGAAATGCACACAGACTTTCCTGGCCTGCCTCAGGACATCCTGTAAGCCCGGGTACCTGCCCAAGAACCGCTGCACCACCAGGTTAAGGACGTGAGCCATACAGGGCACATGGGTCAGTTGTCCCTGTCGGAGGGCGGAGAGGAGGTTGGTGCCATTGTCGCAAACCACCATTCCTGGCTTAAGCTGGCGTGGCGTCAACCACCTCTCGGCCTGCCCCTGCAGAGCAGACAGGACCTCTGCCCCAGTGTGGCTCCTGTCCCCCAAACACACCAGCGCAAGCACGGCATGGCATCTTTTTGCCTGCGTACTTGCGTAGCCCCTTGAGCGCCTACGGAGCACCGCTGGTTCCGAGGACAAACCACAGGAAGAGGCCATGGAGGAAGAAGAAGAGGAGGGGGTGGAGGAGAGAGGTGTGTCACAACCAGTAGTAGCATTTTGGAGGCGTGGCGGTGGAACAACCTCCAACACTACTGCACCTTGTCCTGCATCCTTCCCAGCTGCCAAAAGAGTGACCCAATGGGCCGTGAAAGAAAGGTAACGTCCCTGTCCATGCCTGCTGGACCATGAGTCAGCGGTAATATGCACCTTACCGCTGACCGCCCTGTCCAGCGAGGCCAAGACATTGCCTTCCACATGCCTGTAGAGAGCCGGAATCGCCTTCCGTGAGAAAAAGTGGCGTTTGGGAACCTGCCACTGAGGAACCGCACATTGCACAAACTCACGGAAGGGGGCCGAGTCTACCAACTGAAAAGGCAGCAGTTGAAGCGCTAGCAATTTAGCCAAGCTAGCATTCAACCGCTGGGCATGTGGATGGCTGGGAGTGAACTTCTTTTGACGGTCCAGCAGCTGGGGCAGGGAAATTTGCCTGCTAGAATCAGACGTTGGTGTACTGCTAGCAGAGTGGCCGCAAGTACTTGGCTGTGACACACCTAATTCTACACCTTCATTCCTCTCAGTGCAGGTTTCAGAGAGGACTGAAGGTATAGTGGGGTTGGAGATCCCAGCTGATGCGGTGCAAGGAGAGGTCCGCTTTGTTCTTTGGTGTGGGTCTTTAAGGTAGGCTTGCCAACGAGCTGCATGGCAGGTCAACATATGTCTGATCAAGCATGTGGTGCCCAAGCGGCTGATGTTTTGGCCACGCGATATACGCTTGAGACATATGTTGCAAACAGCAGCTGTGCGATCTGATGCACTCGCCTCAAAAAAGGCCCACACCAAAGAACTTTTTGAATGATGGGCAGAGGCAGCGCCCTGCACAGGCGGAGCTCTGCGGTGTGATTCCGTCGGTGTGCTGCCCATACGCTGGCCACCCAAGGGCATCCTGCCTCGTTGGAGATGTGCCTCCTCCTCATCCTCCTCCTCCTCCTCTCTCCTATTAGGCACCCACGTGGAGTCAGTGACCTCATCATCCCCTCCCTCCTCATCACTGGAGCCAATCTGGCAGTATGCTGCAGCTGCTGGAGCATGACTGCCAGATTGGTGTCCTTCTTGAGCATCCCCTCTCCCCTCTCTCTGCTCTCACGCTACTGCCTTCCTCTAGCTGGGTATCATCATCAGATCCTTCGAAACGCTGGGCATCCTCCTGGAGCATGTACCCAACACTGTGCTCAAACAGTTCGGGGGACTCCTCAGGAGGAGGACATGGTGGGTCTAGGGAAGGAGTGACTAATGATGACATTGATACCAGAGAAGAGGACGCTTTGGCAGCTGCTTTGCCAGTACCCTGAGCCTGGGTGAGAGAGGATGAGGAGGATGAGGTGGGCTTGGTCATCCACTCTACCAAGTCTTCGGCATGATGTGGCTCAACATGTCCAGCTGCCGAAAAGAAGGACAAGCGTGTCCCATGGCCACGTGCTGATGACAATGCACCGCGTCCACGACCAGCACTGTTGCCCCCAGACACAGAGCCTGCTTGCCCTCTTTTTTTGCCTCCTGACTGTCTGCCTCTCCTTGTTTGCCTTGCAGACATTTTAATGGATGGCCTGCGGGGAGATGGGAAAAACAGCAATAAGGGCTACCTTCAGGTGTATACTGTGCAGGAGGCTTAGCAACAAAGACACTGACACTGTCCCCTGCCTATCCTTCTCTGTCCCTAAACACAAGGATTTGCAATATGCTTCAGCAAGATTGGTTTAGCACAGAATAGCACACTGATAGTTTCCCTCACTGTCCTTCTCTGTCCCTACAAACAAGATTTAGCACAGAATAGCACACTGATAGTTTCCACGAGTGTCCTTCTCTGTCCCTAAACTCAAGGATTTCAAATATGGTTCAGCAAGATTGGTTTAGGACAGAATAGCACACTGACACTTTCCCTCACTGTCCTCCTCTGTCCCTACAAACAAGATTTAGCACAGAATAGCACACTGATAGTTTCCCCGAGTGTCCTTCTCTGTCCCTAAACTCAAGGATTTCAAATATGGTTCAGCAAAATTGGTTTAGGACAGAATAGCACACTGACACTTTCCCTCACTGTCCTTCTCTGTCCCTACAAACAAGATTTAGCACAGAATAGCACACTGATAGTTTCCACGAGTGTCCTTCTCTGTCCCTAAACTCAAGGATTTCAAATACGGTTCAGCAAGATTGGTTTAGAAAAGAATAGCACACTGACAGTTTCCCTCACTGTCCCTACAAACAAGGATTAGCACAGAATAGCACACTGACACTTTCCCTCACTGTCCTTCTCTGTCCCTACAAACAAGGTTTAGCACAGAATGACACACTGACCCTCTCCCTACCTATCCTTCTCTGTCCCTAAACACAAGGAATCCAGGATTAGTAAAGGAAAAAAATGACACTGTCCCTGCCTATGCTTCTCTTTCCCTGCTCCGGAACACACTACACAAGGCCGCCGCGCTGGCGGCCTTTTATAGTGTGGGGCGTGTACTAAACCCCCTCAGCAATAATTGGCCACAGGCATCCTGCCTGTGGCCAATCATTGCTCTCCTCGCTGCCGGCGCTGTGATTGGCCAAGCATGCGGGGTCACAGTGCATGCTTGGCCAATCACAGCGCCTGGATGACACTGCGATGGCGTAGTGCATTGTGGGCCGTTCGCGTCACTCGAATCTGGCGCGAACGGCCCAAATCGTTCGATCTTCGTCGAACGATCGAACAGCCGATGTTCGAGTCGAACGTATGTTCGACTCGAACATGAAGCTCATCCCTACTGCTCAGCCAAAGGAAACACAAAAAACTGAGGAACTGTAGGGAGAAGCCTCCATTTAAAGTCGGGAGTGTGAGTGTTTCCTGTGATTGGATGGAGGAGCGACAATCTCTTAAGTGCTGTCATGAAAGATGTTTTGGGACAGTGTTTCTCAACTCCAGTCCTCAAGGCGCCCCAACAGGTCATGTTTTCAGGATTTTCTTCAGATGAAATGGCTGTAGTAATTACTAAGGCAGTGAAACTGATCAAATCACCTGTGCAAAATAATGGAAATCCTGAAAACATGACCTGTTGGGGCGCCTCGAGGACTGGAGTTAAGAAACACTGTTTTGGGGAACAAAAACCAATTCAGGAAGACTGCAGGGAGATAGGGTACCCTGGGTCCCTGAAGTATCTATGGGTCTGGATGATTGTGACATGGTAACCAGAATACAGAAGCTGCACACAGGAGGGTGGGAGATACCCAGATTAGGAGAAGTGAAGTTTTCACCACCCAGGGGGCCAAACCCATGGAATATAGCTCCCCATTCAGTCCTGTTTGCCAAGGCCATGTTACTTGCATAACTAGGCTTTATAGCAGAGGGAGGGAGACCTCAGTGAGACTTATCACCCCCATGGAGCCCAGAAGGGCTGATGTCTGCAGGTTCAGCAGCAGCTTCTAGACAATAGGTGTGGACAGACCAGATATCAGAAAGGGAAATGCCACCCACAAATATGGCTGCAGCAAATACCGGTACTATCTCATTCACTTATGCCAAGGACTACATTGGGTGCCTGGCCCCGGGCAATATAGATGGTCTGAGTAGACAGCCTATGCCCACACAGGCAGTCTACCCAACCCCAGTAAACAAACACACACGTGTGCCATACCTACACCACCTGGGAGGGGGAAGGAGGTGAGTGTATCCCCTGGAAAACTGTCCTAAACCTGGGACTGCCAGGTAATGGCAGGAGACCTCTGGCTGGGACCATCATGCTGCTTCCTATTGGGTGAACACTGACTGGGTAATCAAGACCGGACAGTCATATGTGACCTCCCCCCAAGATCTCACAAACGGTTCTGCGTATGGATTAGAGCTGATGCAGCCAAATTTGCTTCAGCAAAGAACTGCATGTGCTCGGTGGTAGATCTGGGGAGTACTACAAAGATCAATATGTATCCAGCCTGCTAATTAAAGTGTAAGTTCACCTTTCAAGAAAAATCTGTAATGTGAACTTACACAGGACCCCCTCCTCACCCCCAACTGACTTGCAGCACGGCGATCTCTCATTCTGAGCCCTGCTATAGCTGCCTCACCAGATCGGGGCTTAGAAATCCCCGTCAGCATTCTCTCTACTTCTTTCCCGCTGACAGGGTGGGCTACGCGGGATCTGATTGGTCGGCGTCCGCCGACCAATTAGAATGCTCCGAAACACACCTCCTGACAGGACGTTTTGGAGATTAAGCCCAGGGGATTTTCTAAGTCTTGGTCCGGTAAGGTGGAGATAGCAGGGCTCAGAACGGGAGATCGCCACATAGGAGGTCAGCGGGAAAGACGGGGGGGGGTGAGGAGGGGGTCCTGTGTAAGTTCACCTTACTGATTTTTCTGTAAAGGTGAACTTACCCTTTAAAGAATCAGTCATGCTCATGTAGCATGATTACCCCCAAAGGAGCCACTGTAGATTTAATTGTTTCTTTCCCACAGCAACAGTCCATTCACTCCGGCTCATTGAACAGTAGGGGTTTGTCTTTTTGTATTTTATTGCTTGTAGAAACCTGGGAGGGGATTTGGGGTTCTGTGGGATACTCCAAATGCTTGAGCACAATTCTGCAGAGGACAACTTTTTTTTCCCTCTCTAAACAGCAACAACGCAGTCTTTCACTCACAGCTGGGAACCATGAAGTAGTCTGCAGGATAGGTAGAGCTAGACTCGAACAGTCTATAGGTTCATGGGACTGAAGTAGCTTTAGCACAGGTACATCTAGATAGGTTGATGGCTGGGGACCATGAAGTAGCTTTAGCACAGGTATAGCTACATAGGTTTATGGCTGGGAACCATGAAGTAGCTTTAGCACAGGTACAGCTAGCGTGACCGGCTCTGTGACATCAGCCCATTGTCTGCTGTAAAACTGGTCACAAGAGTTTAGAACGAACTGCACTCCTGTGATCCACAGGAGAAGTACAGCCAAATGAGCTTTGGCTGTACTTCTCCTTTAACCGTTGTCACAGAGCCGCTCTGGGCTCCTGACCATATTGTTGGGATCCACCCAGCGGCCTGTTTGACAACTGGGTGGGGCTGACAGCCAAAGCCAACTACGCCCACACCCTCTCCAGCCCACTGCTCCAGTAAGCACTGGAGGGGCAGAGTGGAGGGAGGGTGACTAACAGTCACTGCTCTCTGCTCTGAGAAGACGGAGAATTGAGCGAAAAGTGGTCACGTAATCTATCAGTTCTCAGAGCGATGTGCAATAGCGACAGCATCACAATATTACAGTATGGAGGGGAGTATGTTTTTTATGTACCCCAAACTTTTTCATATAGGCTTACCATTGGCAGCAGATTTTTTTTTTTCTTAAAGTGGATGTAAACCCGCCATACACCTAGTGAAGTGAACAGCCTCAGATTATACACAGAGATGAAAACAATCTCCCTACATAGGTTTTACATGTACAGGTCCTTCTCAAAAAATTAGCATATTGTGATAAAGTTCATTATTTTCTGTAATGTACTGATAAACATTAGACTTTCATATATTTTAGATTCATTACACACAACTGAAGTAGTTCAAGCCTTTTCTTGTTTTAATATTGATGATTTTGGCATACAGCTCATGACAACCCAAAATTCCTATCTCAAAAAATTAGCATATCATGAAAAGGTTCTCTAAACGAGCTATTAACCTAATCATCTGAATCAACTAATTAACTCTAAACACCTGCAAAAGATTCCTGAGGCTTTTAAAAACTCCCAGCCTGGTTCATTACTCAAAACCGCAATCATGGGTAAGACTGCCGACCTGACTGCTGTCCAGAAGGCCATCATTGACACCCTCAAGCAAGAGGTTAAGACACAGAAAGAAATTTCTGAACGAATAGGCTGTTCCCAGAGTGCTGTATCAAGGCACCTCAGTGGGAAGTCTGTGGGAAGGAAAAAGTGTGGCAGAAAACGCTGCACAACGAGAAGAGGTGACCGGACCCTGAAGAAGATTGTGGAGAAGGACCGATTCCAGACCTTGGAGGACCTGCGGAAGCAGTGGACTGAGTCTGGAGTAGAAACATCCAGAGCCACCGTGAACAGGCGTGTGCAGGAAATGGGCTACAGGTGCCGCATTCCCCAGGTCAAGCCACTTTTGAACCAGAAACAGCGGCAGAAGCGCCTGACCTGGGCTACAGAGAAGCAGCACTGGACTGTTGCTCAGTGGTCCAAAGTACTTTTTTCGGATGAAAGCAAATTTTGCATGTCATTCGGAAATCAAGGTGCCAGAGTCTGGAGGAAGACTGGGGAGAGGGAAATGCCAAAATGCCTGAAGTCCAGTGTCAAGTACCCACAGTCAGTGATGGTCTGGGGTGCCATGTCAGCTGCTGGTGTTGGTCCACTGTGTTTTATCAAGGGCAGGGTCAATGCAGCTAGCTATCAGGAGATTTTGGAGCACTTCATGCTTCCATCTGCTGAAAAGCTTTATGGAGATGAAGATTTCATTTTTCAGCACGACCTGGCACCTGCTCACAGTGCCAAAACCACTGGTAAATGGTTTACTGACCATGGTATTACTGTGCTCAATTGGCCTGCCAACTCTCCTGACCTGAACCCCATAGAGAATCTGTGGGATATTGGGAAGAGAAAGTTGAGAGACGCAAGACCCAACACTGTGGATGAGCTTAAGGCCGCTATCGAAGCATCCTGGGCCTCCATAACACCTCAGCAGTGCCACAGGCTGGTTGCCTCCATGCCACGCCGCATTGAAGCAGTCATTTCTGCAAAAGGATTCCCGACCAAGTATTGAGTGCATAACTGAACATAATTATTTGAAGGTTGACTTTTTTTGTATTAAAAACACTTTTCTTTTATTGGTCGGATGAAATATGCTAATTTTTTGAGATAGGATTTTGGGGTTTTCATGAGCTGTATGCCAAAATCATCAATATTAAAACAAGAAAAGGCTTGAACTACTTCAGTTGTGTGTAATGAATCTAAAATATATGAAAGTCTAATGTTTATCAGTACATTACAGAAAATAATGAACTTTATCACAATATGCTAATTTTTTGAGAAGGACCTGTATATCTGCTGTCTTCACATTTATATACTGTTTAGAAAGTTGAGATCGTGTTAGGAGATTTTCTCTTCCTGGTTAACACAGTGTGTGATGTCTGGGCATACAGCCAAGATAGATAACATTGCTGATTGGAGGAAAGGCACACACCCCCTCTCATCATAGGCAGAGACTCTTAGAGGTGTTTTGTAATAGGACCTGCTCTCTGCTAATCTATTTTTAGCAACTTCCCCGGACAGAAGATTCAGGCTGCTTTTGTCTAAAAAGTCTGAGAATTTGTCAGGAGTTATCAGGCTGATAACAGAGGATAAGGAGAGAGCTACAGGACTTAGCTCATTGAAGAGAGATAACAAAATACTGCAGATATATGTGCCCAGCTCAAATTTCATGAATCGGGTTTACATCCACTTTAAGTCCGCCGTGGTGGAAAAACCTGAAATGGAAAAAAAATAAAAAAATCATAAGTGGACAAAAAACTTGCATGTGAAACAAACACTAAAAAGTGCACTTAAAGCGAAGGTCCACCCTAAAAAAAAAATTTACACTAAAATTCATAAAAAAATAATTTTTTATACTCACCTGAAATGCCCGTTGCTATGCGGAAGTCCCCTAATCTGCCTCTAATGTGCCTCTTCCTTATCCTCGGATTGAGAACTTCCGTTTCCTCTTCTTGTGAATGTGGAGCGCTGCCTTCTGGGAACTGTGTGTATCCCAGGAGGCAAGCCACCCATTCACAAAGCGCCGTGCGAGTGGCGCATGCGCAGTAGGAAACGGGCAGTGAAGCCGTAAGGCTTTACTGCCTGTTTCCCTTAGTCAGGATGGAGGAGCCGGGACCTGCCAGCAGCGATCGATCGCCGTCGGGGGACCAACATCGCAGGCGAGTAGGACAGGTAAGTGTCTTTATTAAAAGACAGCAGCTACAGTAGCTAGTAGCTGCTGACTTTTAAAAAAAAAGGAGTAGGACCTCTACCCTGATCCCCAAGGGCACAAGACTCCTGACAGGGACTAAGGTTTACAATGGTCTGCCAGCCAGGTAGACCCCGTTCTTCTAGGTTAGCTGAACCCAACCATTGAATACTTGGTCAAGGGGCTCTCCCGAAGAGAGACCCCCCCCCCCAGGGGCAGTGGAGGAAAGAACCTGAGGGCCACACATCCTCCCCTTAGATGTCAGGGCAACACCCTTCATCCGTGAGAAAACACACACAAAAGTGATAGCAGTGACACAAAAATTTATAAAAAATAAATAAATAAAGTGGCTGTGCAATTGTGCAGGAGCCGGGCCCTGAGGCCTGGTAGGCAAAAATGGCCCCGGACTAGGCCCGAAAAGGCGCAGTGCAGAAAATTTGGTGGCTGTGACCATGTGCCTTTCACACCGTGGGGTCCCACACCCAAGTGTTACTAAGAGCACTCCTAGGGAGCACAGACACTGCGGACCTTCTGCCTTCCCAGCCATTGCCAAACAAGGTAGAATGTCCAATTTGGAGGTAATGAGCTCTTCCAGCTTTCCCCCGGGAATTACCCCCCCCCCCCTCCCCACAACTGCCTGTGGGCACCCAGGTTTCTGTTCCAGCTGGTACCAAGCCCTCATCACTCTAGCATAAGGTGACCAGATTTTTTAAATTAAAACCGGGGACGTATTTTTTTTTTTTTTTTTTACTTGTAATGGTGCCAATCAGCGTCTCTCTGCCAATCGCCGGTGCCGCCACAGCCTATCAAGTCTTACTCTCTGGGCCCCGGCTACTACTGGGTGGGGAGCGGAGGAAGATCCAGGGAAGGCAAAGAGATAAGCAGGCAGGCGGCTGGCCGGGACTTGAGCCAAGGCAGAAGAACATGCGAGCGGAGCTGAATGGGCATGCACCTGAAACTGAAGAAATATTCCCTCCGCTCCGACCAGCACATGATCATCAGAAAGGGGCACAGATAATGGAAAAAATACACCCCCCTAAGCTAGCAGGAGCAGGGATGTGTAATTCAGATTTTTTTTTATTAATTCTGTGTAGCGGGTATATACTTTTAAAACTGGTGAAGACACCAGTGATGCATAGTTCCCTGCGGCCCAGCAGGTGGCGCTGTCACTTTGGGCCGGGGTTGAACCATCGCTGCAGTGCCCTACCCTTTGTGACCTCTCGCAGCGGTTGTACGGTACGGTGGGGTGGGGAACCCGCCGTGCTTGCTGGGAGAGGGTATAAAGGGGCGGACATCTTCGACACAAGGTTGGAGTCCCAGGCACCTTTAGCCTGAGGGCTGCTGTTCGCGGTAGGTGTCCAGGCGGCCTAGGCCTGGACACCTGGAGTTCGTGTTCCATCCCAGACACCTTCGGTCTGGGGTGAGGTGCTCAGCTGGAGGCCTGGGGCCCAGTACCTTCCGCTGGGTCCCGCAAGGGAGGGATTGTCCTAGGGGGCCCCGGGAGTGGGGCACCCGAATCCAGAGGCGTGAGGGACTCATCCGAAGACCTGGTGCAGCAGATTGCGAGTGCCGGGTGAACCTCTGGAGACCGCCCGGAGGGATATCTTTCCCGAACAGGGGCCAAGTTCATAGAGGAAGGTGGTTAATGTTCAATGACCGGTGGCAGCGGTCCAACTATTCCAATCAGGTCAGTGGCAGAGACCTGCTATTAGGCCTGTGGCAGGGGCCTCAACAGAGACCAAAACTCACGGTCGGTGGCAGAGACCGTGCGCCAGGCCTATTCGCTAGCAAAGGAATAGGAGAGTTCAGTTGTGCCTGGGCCTACTCGTATCCACACCCCTGTCTGACTGTTACTGAAGGTTCAACTGATTGTGTTCACCCTGAAAGTAGAGAAATAAAGGAGTGTTGGACTTTCGATTGGTGTGGGGCTCTATGTTATTGGCAGACACATCTCCACGGGACAGCTGGAGGCTTCATATGCAGTGGACAGACCCGGAGGTAATTCAAGTAACTCTGCTTAACCCTCATACACATACAAGGGGAGAGCTTGGCATAGTGTTCCTGCACTCTCCTCTCCCAGGTAACCCTAGACACAAGCCAATCAAACGAGAAAACCCAAGAGGGAGAGTGAGGCTCCGCTACATCTGCACTGACTGTCTTTGAAATTGCCCCAGCCCCTGTTCAAATCCAATCCGGGGACAAAACTGGGGACAGACTTGGTCCGGGGACAGTGTCCTCAATCTGGGGACTGTCCCCTAAAACCGGGGATGTCTGGTCACCCTACTCTAGCAGAGATTCATAGCCACCACCCCAACCTTGGTCAGGTCAGAATGACAGCGCAGAACCTCCACTCGATCACTGATAAGATCACATACTACACTCGATCCTGAGAAAAATACGGGACGTTTGACCAATTTGCATGTCATCCTTGCACAGGGGCCATGCTAATCTTCTCTGTATCGTTCCCAATGACCACAATGCCCGGGGACTCGCATTCCATCCCTCGTCTATTATCAATCATCTCAGCTCTCCAAGCACACTGCGGCTGATTGGAGCAGAACATTCAAGCTGTTTCCCTTAGCAACCAATCACGACTGACGTCTGATGCTCCCACACTATTGAAGGAGAACCCGGGTTGTTTATTTTAGGTAACAATTGCACTTTCAGTTCCATTTTGTTCCTCCAGTGTGAATCATTCAGCCTCACAGCGAAAACAAAAGCATCCAATCCTCCCCACAGCAACCACAATCCCTGACCACAGCCAGCACAGCAAACATCGCGAGACTTCCCGGCCACGCCCCTACACGGTCCAGTAATGGTGATCCCGCAGGATCCCGGAGCCCTAGCCGGGTCCCAGTCCTTCCCCTGTGCTCCCCATATCATGTCACTTCATTACACTACCCCACCATCGTCCCCGACCCCGCCCACACACTGCACCATCTCCCATCATGCCTTGTAACCGGGCGGACTACATTTCCCGACAGCCCACCGGAGCTCCGGTGACGTCACAATGAATATAAGTGGTTAGTGTAGCGAGCTCAACCCATTGTTACCGATGTATCGAGCCGGGGCGGACAGGGCTGGAAGTGGCTGCTGTCCCCGATCTCTCCCCCATTGAGAATCACTCACCTTCGCCCTGTACTGTGTGTATCCGAGCAGATCGAGGAGAACATGATCCCGATCTGACACCCCATGTTATTGATGTAGCCGCCGATCTCGTCTCCCTTCCGCCCCGGCTTCGATCAGGCTCGCTGCTGACCAATGCTCCATCCGTCCCACCGACACCCCCATACACACAGGCCGGATCGCCCCGACATTGCAGCACACCTCGGGACTCGCCCTTTACTAGCCGCCGATCTGCACGTCTGGGGTCCCATCGGACAGCCAGCCTGGGAGGAGGATCCGCGGACACAGTACGTATGGTGAATGTGGATGGACATTTAAATCCCCAGCCTGGGACTGGGAGGATGGCCTCTCCTCCAATACACCATCCATGACTGGACGTGGGGCCCAGAGCACAGCATCCCCCCCCCCCCCCCCATATACACATCACTACTTCACATCCCATAATAGTCTGCGGGAGGCTCCTTGTATTGCTGTACACAGAGCCTGCCTGCCTGGGCTCAGCTTTGTTCCAGGATTTCCCAGCAATCAGCTGCTACAGAGATCTGTGCTAAAGGCAGGCCTGGCTGAGTGTCAGCTGCTGCAGAACCTCTTATTACTGCCCTGCCTGTCATGTGAGCTTCCCAATTCACACAACTGCACAGACCCCCCTGTAATGTCATCATCTATCAATTTATGGGGAGCCTTGTCATTACTGCAGGGGATCCCCCCCACCACCTCCTCCAGTTATTAGAGTTCCCTGGTGTGTGATGGAGTGCAGAGTATATGGGAGAAGTGGGGGGACTGTGGATGGATAGGGGGGAAGCTTTCTGTGCTGGACTCACATGGGTGACAATCAGGAGGTATTGGGGGAGGTGACCGCCATTAATTGCTGGAACTCCTAATTTTTTTATTGTTGTTGACAATGTCAGCTTACCTTGTAATTACTTACTGGATGGGAATGAGAGAGCCTTTCCAAATGTATGACTGGGCAGTCACCGTCTCAAAGTTTTATATATACTGTATATGTGTTTAAAATGATTGCATAGCTAGAAGAATGTGAATCACGCCTTATATGTACATTATTTGATGTTCCTCCAAAGTACAGTCAGTTTTATGATAGAGATATATATATCTATATACTGTATATATCTGTCTATATATGCTGGTGGACAAAAATGAAAAAGCCCATCTGTTTAATTTTTTTGTAAATGAAGTATTGTGTATATAGTGGGTTGTGTATACGAATATATACATGGGTATAAAATGTACTGCCTGCTAATTTTGTAGTCACAAAAACTCTACTATATGTAGGATTGATTTTTAGGTTTATGTATAGATCTGATATATATGAGTACATATATGTGTATACATTTAGATATGTTGCTTTTGAAAATGTATGTTTGCTTTGCAAGTTTAGGTTATTGTATAATTTTCTACTGAATACAGAATTCTAGGTTTACAGCTGTGGTTCTATGGAAGGGTTCCTCTACAGCAGGGGTCTTCAAACTTTTTCTAAACAAAGGGCCAGTTTAGTGACCTTCAAACTTTATGGGGGCTGGACTATGGCCAGTGGGAGTAGACAATGTTCAGGCATCAGTGGGAGTGTAATATATATATATATATATATATATATCATTGGCATCAGTGGGAGCAATAGTGTCCTATAATTGGTGTCAGTGGGAGTAAAAAAATGTGTATATATATTTTTTTTTACTCCCACTGACACCAATTATAGGACACTATTGCTCACAATGATGCCAATGATATATATATATATATATATATATATATATATATATATTGTTTGTTTTTACTATATAAAAAATAATACCATAGGCTTGGTGGTCAGTGGGAGTAAAAACAAACAAAATATAGATATATATAGAGAGAGAGAGAGAGAGAGAGAGAGAGAGAGAGATCAGTGGGAGCAATAGTGTCCTATAATTGGTGTCAGTTGGAGTGAAAAAAAAATATATATATATATACTTTTTTTTTACTCCCACTGACACCAATTATAGGACACTATTGCTCCCACTGATGCCAATGATATATATATCTATATATAGATATATATATCATTGGCATCAGTGGGAGCAATAGTGCCCTATAATTAGTGTCAGTGGGAGAATTTGTTCCCTATCTCTATCAGTGGGATAAATAGTACCACATTGTTGGTGTCAGTGGGCGGAATAGTGCCCTGTGTTTGGTGTCAGTGGAAGGAATAGTGCCCCAAGGGTTAGATAAAGGCAAGCAAAGGGCCACATCTGACCAGTGATCCACAGTTTGGAGACCCCTGCTCCTAGAGCAGGGGTCTCCAAACAAAGGGCCAGTTTACTGTCCTTTGGAATTTAGGGGGTGGGGGTGCAGATTGTGACCAGTGAGTGTGTTCTGGTGTCAGTGAGACTAAATAGTGCCCCGTTTTTGCAATGAGTGCCCATTGTTGGTGTCAGTGGGAGGAATGGTGCCCCAAGGACTGGATAAAGGCAAGCAAAGGGCTGCAGTTTGGAGACCACTGCTCTAGAGGTTGTTAGGGGTTTTCTGAGCAGTGATCAATGTATGCCTCTTGGACAAGTCCCCAGTTACACAAATTATCCTTTAGGTTAGGGTATCTGTAAGGGGAGATTCTCCTCCCTGACCACCAATGTAAGGAGCATTCTTCCAATTGACCTTCGTGTACTGTGAGCTGTAGATATAAGTTATTTCAATGTTTTCCATGTTAAATGGAGTATTCTTTCTGTCCCCAAACCTTTAGCCATTTGCTATCATTTCTTTTCCTGGACTATTTGAAATTTTGCTTTGTAAAGATTTGAGGCCTAGTAGCAAAATGGCTTCAACTCCAGCCCTCACAGAGGTTCTTATCAAGACTGCATTCTCATAGCTGTTCTTTTTAATCCAGTTCTTCTTGCAAATCAATGTCCTGATGAACACTTGTTATAACACGTTTTTAGTATTTAAATTCAGAGAACCCCCCTCTAAATTTGTAATCGCAATTATCACTGGTTTCTGCTTGACCAGTGGTCCTTCTCAAATCGTATTACTCTGGAATTTAAGATATTTCTGGGATGGATGCCAAGACCTAAATGTATAGGATGTGAGAGGACATTTTCATTGCCACCATGTGTCACCAGTAAATGTTTCTTTGTAAATTTTGCAACATTGTAGAGAATAAAGAAAACGTTTCAGTGTTTATTTGGAAGTTGCATCTTCTTGTAATTCATGCAGCTGCTGAGGAGTATATGATGTTTTGAAATATCCAGAGCATCCATTGGGATTGTCTAAATTTTGCATGATGCCTTAGAGGAATTGCAGCAACAGATGGATGCACAAAATAAATCGAACATTTCACCAGCAAATACTTAGCACTCTGAGGTTGTAATGGACTTTAATTCATAGTTGTTATTTTAAAGGTATACAGTAGATGACTTTGCTTTGCTTGCCGCTATAGGAAAATTACAGTCTATAGGCATACTGAATGCATCAAGAGCTTGTACTAATATTCACAACCAGGACCAGGATTACTGATCTGCACACGGGTGGTTGTTTTACACCCCTGCTTAAGAAAATCACAAACGTTCATCTCATGTGGGGGTGTTTAAACTATAAAGTAGAGCTGTGGCTAAACTGATATTCAGTGCATCCGGAAAGTATTCACTTTTTCCACATTTTGTTATGGTACAGCCTTATTGCAAAATTGATTAAATTCATTATTTTCCTCAAAATTCTACAAACAATACCTCATAATGACAATGTGAAAGACGTTTGTTTAACCCTTTCCATACAGGCCTTTTTTACCACTTCCATACCGGGCCTATTCTGGCACTTCTCTCCTACATGTACAAATCATCATTCTTTTGCTAGAAAATTACTCGGAACCCCCAAACATTATATATGTTTTTTAAGCAGACACCCTAGGGAATAAAATGACGGTCGTTGCAACTTTTTTTATCTTGCGCGGTATTTGCGCAATCATTTTTCAAACGCCTTTTTTTGGGGAAAAAAAATGGTTTCATGAATTAAAAAATAACAAGACAGGAAAGTTAGCCCAATTTTTTTATAAAATATGAAAGATTATGTTACGCCAAGTAAATAGATACCTAACATGTCACGCTTTAAAATTGCGCACACTCATGGAATGGTGCCAAACTTCGGTACTTAAAAATCTCCATAGGAGACGCTTTGAAATTTTTTACAGGTTACCAGGTTAGAGTTAGAGGAGGTCTAGTGCTAGAACTGTTGCACGCGCTCTAACGCACGTGGCGATACCTCACATATGTGGTTTGAACGGCGTTTACATATGTGGGTGGGACTTGCGTGTGCGCTCGCTTCTGAGCACGAGCTATTGGGGACGGGCGTTTTAATTTTTTTTTATTATTATTATTATTTTTTATTTTACTTTTTATTTTTACGCTTTTTTTACATTTTTTTATCACTTTTATTCCTATTACAAGGAATATAAACATCCCTTGTAATAGGAACGGTGTGTGACAGGTCCTCTTTATGGAGAGATGCAGGGTCAATAAGACCCCACATATCTCCTCCAGGCTGGAAAGCATGAGATCGGGAAAAATAAATCACCGATCTCATGCTTTCAGCCGCAATCGCGGCTTTGTTTACCTTTTGGGAACCCGGGCGTGACGTCATCACATCGCGCCCGGGCCTCCGAAGGTCATAGAGATGACTGGTGACCATCTGGTCACCAGTCATCTCTATGCTCGTCATGTGACCCACCACCGGCACCGGACGATTCTCTCCGGGTCCCCGATGGCACGGGAGAGCCCGGAGAAGCCCTGGATGGCGGCGGGAGGGGGGGATGTCCCCTCCCGCCGCCTATAAGAACGATCAAGCGGCGGAACCGCCGCTATGATCGTTCTTATGGTGCACAGAATCGCCGGCAGAAGAGAAGGATATCTGAATGATGCCTCTAGCTGCAGGTATCATTCAGATATCCCCCCACAAACCCAGAACGTCATATGACATCCACCCGGAGGGAGAGAGTGTTCCTGCCGGCGTCATTTTACAATGGCCCAGTATGGAAGTGGTTAAAATCTTTGCAAATTCATTAAAAATATTCACAGTTTTTGCCACGACACTCAAAATTAAGCTCAGGTGCATCCCTTTTCCCCTAATCATCCTTGAGTTGTTTCTACAGCTTGATTGGAGTCCACCGGTGGTAAATTCAGTCGATTGGACATGATTTGGAAAGACACACATCTGTCTATATAACGTCCTTCAGTTAACAGTGCATGTTAGTGCACAAATCAAGCCAGGAAGTCCTGGACCTCCGAGACAGGATTGTATCGAGGCACAGATCCATGGAAGGGTACAGAACAATTTCTGCAGCATTGAAGGTTCCAATGAGCACAGTGGCCTCCATCATCTGTAAATGGAAGAAGTTCGTAACCACCAGGACTCTTCCTAGAGGGGGCCACCCGGCCAAACTTCGCGATCGGGGGAGAAGGGTCTTAGTCAGGGAGGTGACCAAGAACCTGATGGTCACTCTGACAGAGCCCCAGTGTTTTTCTGGGGAGAGGAGAACCTTTTACAAGAACAACCATCTCTGCAGCCCTCCACCAATCAGGCCTGTATGGTAGAATGGCCAGACGGAAGCCACTCCTCAGTAAAAGGGACATGACAGCCCACCTGGAGTTTGCCAAAAGGCACCTGAAGGACTCTCAGACCATGAGAAACAAAATTTTCTGGTCTGATGAAACAAAGCATGAACTCTTTGGCCTGAATATCAAGCGTCCTGTCTGGAGGAAACCAGGCACTGCTCATTACCTGGTCAATACCATCGCTACAGTGAAGCATGGGGGTGGCAGCATCATGCTGTGGGGATGTTTTTAAGTGGCAGGAACTGGAAGACTAATCAGGATTGAGGGAAAGATGAATGCAGTAATGTGCAGACACATCCTTAATGAAAACCTACTCCAGTCCTCAGATTGGGGCGAAGGTTCATCTTCCAACAGGACGAAGACACTAAGCACAAAGCCACGATAACATAGAAGTGGCTACGGGACAACTCTGTGAATGTCCTTGAGTGGCCCAGACTTGAACCTGATTGAACATCTCTGGAAAGATCTGAAAATGGCTGTGCACCGACGCTCTCCATCCAACCTGATGGAGCTCGAGAGGTTCTGCAAAGATGAATGGGAGAAACGGCCCAAAAATGTGTGCCAAGCTTTGTAGCATCATACTCAAAAAGACTTGAAAGCTGTAATTGGTGCCAAAGGTGCTTCAACAAAGTATTGAGCAAAGGCTGTGAATACTTATATACGTGTGATTTTTTTTTGTTTATTTTTAATAAACAAATTTCTTTCACGTTGTCATTATGGTGTACTGTTTGTAGAATTTTGAGGAAAATAATGACTTTAATCCATTTTGGAATAAGGCTGTAACATAACTAAATGTGGAAAAAGTGAAGCGCTGTGAATACTTTCCAGATTCAACGTATTCTCAGTTGAAATACATTTTGTATTGGCTGTCTTTCCTACCAAAGGAATTTTAGTGTTCTCTGGACAGTCATGTCATCTAGGGGACCAATCCAGTAATTATAGCTAGGTACCTGACCTAGCTGGCTGCAGGGCCTGGTGGTGACTACAAATATGCACCAGCCTTTTTCAATCAATGTGCCTAGGCAAAATGACTAAAGTGCCCCAAATTGCTAACAAATTGTGTACAAGTCAGCAGATGTATCATGCCTTCCTTTTTGTTACACAAAGCCACAGGTTTTCATTGTGCAACATTACAGTCTTGAACACTGTGTAGGCCAGCTGCCAGTGTCCTAATGCCATTGGATGATAAGGAGGACACTAGGCACCTGCATAGCATCCCTGACAACCCTCTGTCAGCTCTGGGGTCATTTTGGCTGCATGGGGGCGAAGAAATTAGGAATAAATGTTGGAATACTAGTCGGTACCAATGTGTAAAAGTGGATTTGCTTTGGAAGAATAAATTACCTCTGTTAGGTGTCCTACATATGTGACTGCTGCAATATGTAAAACTATTATTTCTTTTTTTTTACATTTTAGAATGATGGTGCATTGACTGGAAAAAGGTTGAGAAACCCTGAAATTGTCCTTCAACCCCCCCCCAACCATCCTCAATATAGCCCATATAAGAAAATACCTTCAACCCCAATTTCTTCACTATGCGGTCCTGCCCAGTCTTTGCACAAAGGTCCTGGCTGGACTTTTCACCTCATGGGCTCTTGTGCAGTGTTGCTACGCTCATTTTTTTGACTTGGTCTGTACTGCAGTGTTCGATGGCATTGTCTGCTATGAGTATGGATTGAACTAAAATTTCAATTATCCTTCTAATGCCATCTTTTGCATCCCAGAAGTCCTAAATGTTGAGATGAAGTAGTAGGTCAATAATGAAAATCCCTAGCCTTGGTGCTGTGCAGTACATATGACCAGCTAAGACACAAGCCAATTTGTGGCTTGACAGTTCGGTTGAGAGTTTGCATGCTTGACCTTGTCAAGTGGTGGCTCATACCTTCTCACATCTTCTATTGGCCCATTACTGTAATGGATTGCCAGTAGGAAGGTGTAAGATGGTAGAGGGTCAGTTTTCAACATCATTAAGTGTTGGCTCTGCATATTAGCACACCTTGGGACTTGAGGCTTCTCGTGCACTCTGAAGGTATTAGTAACTTGCATTTTGGTACTGCAGTCAGTTTAGAGTGTCTGTTTTCCTTACCGACAGGGGTCCCTTAAAGGGTAACTCCACTTTTGTGGGGGGAAAAATTGGCAAATAAAAAAAATTAATATTGCGCATACAAGTGCGACACACAAGCCATATTGTAATTGAATGTTATTAAAATTACTTTTCCCTTTCAATCTGCAGCGCTGTAATTTTTTGTACAATGCAATATGGCTACCTGGAGGCGTTCTGTACACAGATGGTGTACAGAACGCCTCCAGATATGCAATTTCCTGCTTGTCTAATTGGCTCACAGATTTTCCCGGAAGTCTACACTAAGATACAAGTCAGATTTTGAATATCCCCTGCAACAAAAAATTTATTTTTGGTGAGATACTCCAAAGGGAAATCACGTCTAACGGGATGCAGACTTTGCCACTCTCCTCATTAGAGCCCTGCATGTGCAGCAGCTGATGGATAATTATAAAACCACTCCCATACAGATTGACTAGGCACATGGACACAGACAAAGCGCTATTTCTTCAAAATAACAATAGGTAGGAATCGGCAACAAAGTTTGTTAAAATGCCTGCAATGTACATAGATCACCCAGAGAGGACGTTTTTTTTTCTTAACAAAAGTGGAGTTACTCTTTAAGCAGTGTGGTTTGGTGAAGCTTCACTTCAGCCATTAGAGGGTGGCCAACAGCAGTAACATGCAGCATATGATATCAATGCAGCAGAGTCTTAATGGTTCCCAGTGATGACCCCTCTGCTCCCAGTCCTGCTGTACATATTACAAGAAGCTAATATTAATGTAGAACTAAACCGCAAGTTTTCCAAAATGGTTACATTCAAGGCATGCCATGAATTATAAATATAACAGTTACTAGTGTGCTTATGCTGCCTCTCTATCAAATTGTCAAACCATCAAATGTCTGGTGTCATAGCTGTTCACATGTGCACGGCAGTGGTAACTGCAAATCAGAGGACTAAGATGGCAGCTTCCATAGCTGTAAATGATTGGAGAGTTTAGTTCTTCTTAAGACAGATTCCAATACTTACGGTATGTTCTTTTGTTACGTTTGTATGACCTCTGACTAAGCCTGTAAGGGTAAAATATGTGAGAAAGGGGTGGTCCCTTGTTAGGGATAAACTATGTTGCTTTTATGGATGAATAAAAGTTGAGCCGAGTGACATGATCGGAGTGTAGCTTCTCTATTTCTGCATGTTATGGCTGTTAAAAAAATAAATTAAAATGCATTTTCATGATGTCTACCCCACCATTGCCTTCACAGTACAACCAATTATTTATTTTATTTATTTCAGGTACTTATATAGCGCCGTCAATTTACGCAGCATTTTGTACATTCACATCAGTCCCTGCCAATTGTACCAGTCCCTTCATATTGTACATTCACATCAGTCCCTGCCAATTTATTTGTACTGGGACTTTGTGAGGTACAACACGTATGACCAATGAATAACTAGTTTCCAACATTGTTGTTGAATAAATTGCTTATAAAAAGAGGATAAAATGGAAACAAGCTGATTTGTAATGGATCCATATTAATGCATTTCATACATATGGTGTTGACCATATACAATCCAACTGGCATCATTAAAAGAAAATATTACATCCATAAACTTGACGTGTTTCGTGGCTTTGTTCACTCTTCAGGAGTTAGATGCATGCATAGTAGGGTGGCACAGATACGAGGGGGTGCTGATAAGTACTGAGCCTTACCCAGAAATAATTGAGCGAGAAAGCTGTTAAGTGCAGGGTGTACTGGCCAATTTGTCTATATTCAACGGTGCAATAATCGACTACCTATGATTTTAACTTCTCTATCTTTTTCAGGTCCAAAGTGAACATGGCATCACCTCCTAGAAAAATTTGGTGTGTAAGAGCATAGGACCATAATCAAGTTCTTGTTTCTCCAAGGGAAAGATGCGATGCAGATCTATGACGAAATGTCAAAAACTTTGGGTGACAGTGGCCCTTCATATGTAATAGTTAAAAGTTGGGTCGTCAATTTTAAAACTGGCCATTTCAGTGTTGAAAGGTTAAACCCAGTGGAAGGCCTGTTTCTGTCTTCGTACCTGCAAATGTGCAAGCCATCCATGACATGATCATGGAGGACCGTCGAATATCAGCCAAAAGTATTGCTTCATATTTGGGAATATCACATGAGAGAGTTGGTGCCATTATCCACAACGACTTGGAAATGAGAAAGCTTGCAGCAAAGTGTATCCCAAAACGTTTGACTTTTGCAGGCACAGAGACGGAAACGAGCATTCCACTAGGTTTCACGTTTTCAACATCGAAATGGCCAGTTTTAAAATTGACGACCCAATGTTGCATATGAAGGGCCACTGTCACCCAAAGTTTGTGACATTTCATCATGGATATGCTTCGCACCCTTTCCCTGGGAGAAATGGGAACTTGATTATGGTCCTATGCTCTTCCACATTGAATTTTTCTCGAGGTGCTGCCATGTTCACTTTGGACCTAAAAAAGAAACATAAGTTAAAATCGTAGGAAGTTTTTTGCACCTTTGAATATAGACAAATTGGCCAGTACACCCTGCAATTTGCAGCTTCCTTGCTCAATATTTTCTGGGTAAGGCTCAATACTTATCAGCAGCCCCTCATAGTATGGGTGCCAATACCAAGCATTTGCACGAGTACTTGTACTCGTGCAACTGCTCCGATGCGTAATCTGATACCTCCAGAAATGAAGAGGCGTCACTCCCGGAAGTCAGTGGGTGGAGAGAAGACAGAGGAAGTCAACATGCTGGCAGGTAAGCGGGCAGGGGTGCAGCCGCTATGTTCCCAAGACAAATGCCGGGTGTTCGTCAGGATCAGCGACCCATCAGATTCGCTAACAGTTCCATCAGAACACCAAAACGCCTATCTTGGTACACCCTGCAGTCAGAAGGCAGCAGCGGACATCTTGTTGCACCCAGCCTATATAGTGAAATTGCTTACTGCAGCCGAGTGCAGGGTGTACCAAGATGGGCATTGTGGTGTTGTGACGAAACGCCACTTCTGTTACCGAATCTGACGGGTCGCCGATTCTGACAGAACACCCGGCATTTGTCATGGGAAAATAAAATAAAACATATTTAATATGTATTATAAGTTGCAGTGAGGCCAATCTGTGCCCATTAGTTATGTCTATTGCCTATCAGTGCTGGCCATAAGTGCCACCTATCGGTGCTGCATATCAGTGGAGTCTCTATTGTGCTTTGAAAACTGTCACATGACATTAAAAATGTATGGGTATCGGCGAGTACTTGGGGGGGGGGGGGGGGAGTATCTGTACTCGGTCTTAAAGTAGTATTGGTGCAACCCTAATGTATAGTATCTGTAAGATAAAACATCAGGCATGTAACAAACCTAATGGTATCTCGTAATACAAAGGGTAGTTACAACCTCAAAAGCCGCTAGAGGGGCTCTAATGCTTACAAATCAGCTAACAATAGACATGACAATATTTCCAAATGATTGCCAGGGGAGTCTCACCCGGGAGCTGTGGAAGTATGACTCAGTGAGAACTGAAGGGGACAAACAGGAAGCAGATTCAACGTGGGTGGGCATTGCATAATGGCACCCAAAGTAGTTGCTATAAAAAGAAGTTTAAGTATGCATATAGTGATAAATGAAAAATTAAATCAAAGTGGGTAATAAGCAACAAAAATAATGTGCAATGCTGGCTGCAATGTAACAGTGAATAGTGTACACATATAGCGAGTGTGTGAAAGGTGCAGAAAGCTGCACCTAGTGATATAAGTAAGAGAGAGACACCCAAGCCTCAGAGTTCAGTCCACAGAAAAATGAATGTGCCAGTAAAAAAGATAATAGACCACCAAGTGCCCAGAGCAGAATATAAAGACAAAATGTGGGCAGCCGAAGTGTAAATCACCAAGAACATTCATTATACTATTAAATATTAAAGGGGTTGTAAAGGCAAATGTTTTTTCACCTTAATGCATCCTATGCATTAAGGTGAAAAAACATCCGACAATACTGCCCTGCCCAGCCCCCGTTTTACTTACCTGACCCCTCGAAAGTCCCGTGCTTGCCCCTGTCATCCTCGTTCCTGAGCCTGGCCATTGATTGGCTACAATGGATGGATTAAAAGCAACGCAGCCATTGGCTGGCGCTGCTGTCAATCACATCCAATGACCCGGGGGGCGGGGCTGAGTGATACAGTCGGCGGCTATGGCCGCCGCTGTATCACGGGAGCGCGCCCGCAATAACTCCACACCATGCGAGCTCGCTCGCATGAAGGTGTGGAGTCCTTGCGGGGAGTAGCTGAGACAGCCGCCGAGGGACCCCAGAAAACCAGGATCGGGGCCACTGTGCAAAACGAGCTGCACAGTGGAGGCAAGTATAACATGTTTGTTATTTTTTTATTTTTTTAAACGGGAACCTTTAAAGTAAGAATAATCGATAAACAAAAATAAAGTGCAGTAATTAGAGAAAAAACATGATGAGTTTGTAAAAAGGTACAAAAAAACTGCACATGGTGGTATGAAAAAAAAAAGAAATTATTATTACCTCTACAGTATCACAACTGTACTATATATAATAAAGAACCCAGATGTAGACATACCTTTTAACCACTTAAGCCCCGGACCATTTCGGGCCATTAGGACCAGGCCTGTTTTTGGGATTCGGCACTGCTCTGCTTTAACTGTAAATTGTGCGGACATGCAATGTTGTACCCAAATGAAATTTGCGTCCTTTTCTTCCCACAAATAGAGCTTTCTTTTAATGGTATTTGATTGCCTCTGCGATTTTTATTTTTTGCGATATAAACAGAAAAAGACCGAAAATTTTGAAAAAAAATGATATTTTCTACTTTTTGTTATAAGAAAAATCGAATAAACTCAATTTTAGTCATACATTTAGGCCAAAATGTATTCAGCCACATGTCTTTAGTAAAAAAAATGTCAATAAGCGTATATTTATTGGTTTGCGCAAAAGTTATAGCGTTTACAAACTAGGGTACATTTTCTGAAATTTACACAGCTTTAAATTTATGACTGCCTATCTCATTTCTTGAGGTGCTAAAATGGCAGGGCAGTACAAACCCCCCCAAATGACCCCATTTTGGAAAGTAGACACCCCAAGGAAATTGCTGAGAGGCATGTTGAGCCCATTGAATATTTTTTTTTTTGTCCCAAGTGATTGAATAATGACAAAAAAAAAAAAAAATTACAAAAAGTTGTCACTAAATGATATATTGCTCACACATGCCATGGTTATATGTGGAATTGCACCCCAAAATACATTCTGCTGCTTCTCTTGAGTACGGGGATACCACATGTGTGGGACTTTTTAGGAGCCTAGCCACGTACGGGACCCCGGAAACCAAGCACCGCCTTCAGGATTTCTAAGGGCGCAAATTTTTGATTTCACTCCTCACTACCTATCACAGTTTCGAAGGCCATAAAATGCCAAAATAGCACAAAACCCCCCCAAATGACCCCATTTTGGAAAGTAGACACCCCAAGCTATTTACTGAGAGGCATGTTCAGTCCATGGAATATTTTATATTTTGCCACAAGTTGCGGGAATATGACAAACTTTTTTTTTTTTGCACAAAGTTGTCACTAAATGATATATTGCTCACACATGCCATGGGCATATGTGAAATTACACCCCAAAATACATTCTGCTGCTTCTCCTGAGTACGGGGATACCACATGTGTGGGACTTTTTGGGAGCCTAGCCGCGTACGGGACCCCAAAAACCAAGCACCGCCTTCAAGGTTTCTAAGGGCATAAATTTTTGATTTCACTCCTCACTACCTATCACAGTTTTGAAGGCCATAAAATGCCAAGATGGCACAAAACCCCCCCAAATGACCCCATTTTGGAAAGTAGACACCCCAAGCTATTTGCTGAGAGGCATGTTGACCCCATTGAATATTTTTTTTTTTGTCCCAAATGATTGAATAATGACAAAAAGAAAAAAAAAATGTACAAAAAGTTGTCACTAAATGATATATTGCTCACACATGCCATGGTTATATGTGGAATTGCACCCCAAAATACATTCTGCTGCTTTTCCTGAGTACGGGGATACCACATGTGTGGGACTTTTTGGGAGCCTAGCCGCGTACAGGGCCCCAAAAACCAAGCACTGCGAACGCTGCAGTTATGTGTGTTGTGTTTGGTAAGTGACAGTGATCGATCGATACTGCACTTGGGTGGGCTGGGATGGGCGAAGGGGCTAAACGCAGGCGCTAGCAGGTATCTGGGCTGATCCCGCTAACACTGCATTTTTGGGAACCCTAAACCGCTGGGGATGCTAGTATAGATCTGATCAGATCTGATCAGATACTATACCACTAAGGGGGGTGTATGCTTTGCGCGTGGGTGTTAGCATTACTGTCACTAACCTAACACTGCCTGGGGCGACGCAGACCCTCTCTGGCGCTAAAACCTAATTGATCTCACCCGCCGGGCGATCAGGGGGGTTAAACCTTTATTGGGTTATATACGGCGGGTGCCCTGATGCTATAAAAAGCAAACTAATCAACCAGCGTCACCCGTAACCTTTATATGGTGATCACTGGTGAAAGGGTTAACTAGGGGCAATCAGGGGGTTAAAACCTTTATTAGGTTAAATATGGGGGTACCTGACACTATATAAAAACCTGACGGGTAACCTAAATAACTAAATAACTTACTGGCTAACCAGTGACACCAGTGACGCTTATACGGCGATCACTGGTGAAAGGGTTAACTCTAGGGGCAATCAGGGGGTTAAAATAATATATGGGGGTACCTGACACTAATAAAAACCTGCGGCGAACCTAAAAAAAAATAACTGCCTATCTAAAACACCAGCGACACGAATACAGCGATCGGAAAAACAATCGCTTAGTGACGCTGAAGTTAGGGGGTGAAAGGGTTACCTGGGGGGTGATCAAGGGGTTAAACCTTTATTAGGGGGGGGGGTTAGGGGGCTACCCTGGACCTAAAGGGGCCTAATCCTAACTGCCCTGCAACTTTTTACAATCACAGATGACACTAAATGCAGTGATCAGTAAAATAAATGATCACTGCAATCAGTGACACTGTGATTGGGGGCTTTGGGGTGACCTGGGGGTGACTGGGGGGTGATTTGTGTGCCTATGTGTACCTACGTGTCAGTGGACTGTTGGTGCACTAACCTGCTTCTTCTCTGCTCGACGCCGGGAACGAAAAGACCGCGGCGAGGGAGATGACATCACTTCCTCCAGCCTTGTTTACATCACATGGCGGAGGAAGCATTTTCATTGGCCGGGAGCGATCGCGAGGGGGGGCGGAATCGAGCGCCCCCCCCCCTCATGCCTGATCGCTCCCGAACACTTAACGGCCGCTCACTGCAGTGAAGGGGGCTCCGGATGGACCCCCCAACTGCACAAAGGCGATCACGTAGATCTACGTGATTCTGCCTGTCCGTGCCATTCTGCCGACGTAAATCGGCGGTGGGCGGTCGTTAAGTGGTTAAAGCATAATGTCTCAAAGACATCTATAGCTAGCAGATGTCAGAAGCAAATTAAACAATTGTTATTTGGATTGATGGGCCTAAACAAGAAAGGGAATGCTCAGAAATTGCATAACTGTGTCTTAGACCTTATAAAAAAAAAGCCTTAAAGCGTTTGTTACCCTAAAAAATAAATAAATAAAAAATGGATCCTGTTCACTTTAAGCATATTATACAGCACAGTGCCTGTGCTGTGTAATTTGGCTCCCTGTATACCCTAAAATGCCTGGTTCTGCCCTTCCCCTGTAAACTGTCTATGGTTTATCATGCCTGCATCATCCGAAGCTCTCCTCTGATGTCCACTCACTCCTCCCTGTCTGACAGCTTGTGACAGTGTCGAATACTCGCCTCCTGCTGCAATAATAATTATAGTATATTCATGGCATCCCCATTGTTAAATAACAATATGTCAAAGTGTCTATATAAAAAAATAAATGCAGATTTCTACCTTATATCAGCACGTCGTCCGGTGCTCAAGTGACTCCTCGTCTCTCGCTCCTCCCCGGATGATGTCAGCGGGAGTTCTCTGCCCTTCCTGCTATCACTGTCTGCCGGGGAGAGGATAGAGGCGAGGAGTCACATGAGCATCAGGAGATGCTCTGTTAAGGTAGAAATCTTCATTTTTTTTTTTATATAGCACAGACGCTGGGACACAAATTAAGAGGGAATGACATGCGTATGCTTATAGTGGCTCACCTTAATCCTATTCATTAATGTGAAAAAACTTCTGGCAGTGACTGGCCCCCCAGCCCCCCCCCCCTGTTTACTTACCTGAGCCAGTTCATTCACTCGGCAGAGACGCGCTCTCCCTCTCTGTATGGGGTCCCGGCTCTTGATTGGATAGATTGATAGCAGCGCAGCCATTGGCTCCCGCTGCTGTCAATCAAATCCAATGATGCGGGGGGTGGAGTCGAGTCCGGCATTTGTGTCTATGGATGCAAATGCTGGACTCGGGAGCATGCCCGCAAGGTAACCGCCGGAAGAGAGCTTCTCTTAGAGGGTTATCTGATAAGAGGAGGAGCCGTCGAGGGACCCCAGAAGTCAAGGATCGGGGCCACTCTGCAAAACGAGCTGTACAGTGGAGGTAAGTATGACATGTTAGATCTGGGAGGGCAAAGCCATGTGATACACAATCTGGAGCCTACAGCCCTTCAAGGGCCCCCCTGAGGAGGTGTTAAGGGATTTGTTTTAGCAATTTCTGAAGGTTTCTCTGTCAGTGTTGGCAGGTGTTGGGGGGGGGGAAGGTCACCTCCCAGAGGTGTCTCTTTTCCCCAGTTGTCAGGGAAGTGGGGTAAGCGGACAGTGGGGGGGGGGCAGAGAATCCCAGCTGGTGACTAGGAGACACTGAGCAGTGTCTTACCTCACCAGTGACATCGGTCCCATCGTGGCTATAGTGCCTCTCCTCCTCTTGCCTCGCTAAGCACGGTTACCATTCCATGTTGCTAACACACAGCACAGACACTTCTCCATCCTGAGCTGTTCTCACCTCGTGCTCCTCTCCATTGAGGAAATGCCTCACAGCTTCTCCCCAGCCAATGAGATTGGAGGGGTGTGAACTGTGGAAGGCAAAGTAGAAGCCCAGTACTGGAGCGTAAATAAAAGCAAGGGAGAGGCGCCTCTGAGTGCAGACGTTTTAAAACAATTTAATAAAAGATAGTGCTACAAGCAACTCACATTTTACATGGTAAAAAACGTGCATTGTACGAAATCCAGTTAGAAGAGGAAGATGTCATCAGGTCTGCCACGGAGTATCTCCTCCTGCTGGGGCGCTGTGCTGCTGGTTGTCGATTCACTGCTGTAGATGGTATTGGTACGGCCGTCAGCGGTGAAGAAAAGCAGTGCAGGGCCTTGAAGGTGATATCGAATAGCAGGCGAGGGCCGATGACGTCACTGGCGTGCGACGCGTTTCTCGAGCCGGCGTACTGCGTGTAGTGTGGCAGTCGCGCTCCTTTGTCAAGCTAGTGAATGGGTTGGGGGAGCTGGTATTTGATAAACAGGGCAGTGGGCGGAGGAAAGCGGAAGGGGCGGAGGTTGATGAAGGACGGAGCTGGGGCGGGGGAGGTTGGAAGTGTCAGCAGAGAGAGTTCTGGATAATGAAACCAAACGAGGGTGATAGTATGGGGACAAATTGAGCATAGTGGAACAAGAATGACATATAGAATGAAACGGAAATGGAGAGAGAACTAATAGCTAGTTTGGAAGGGGGGGGGGGGAATATAATAATGATAAATGAGGATTGAAGAAGTATTGCAGGGGCCAGCTAGGATAGATGATAATATTAAATGATAGAAAGAAATCATCATAAATACATAGATATGTGCATAATAATGGTTTGGGGAAGGGGGGGGGGGTTGGCTATTTTGAATGTATAAATAAATACTGGAGCGTGGCTGTTGGGCCTTAGGGCAGATTGGAGCTGGACTTTGTGGAGGATATGATAATATGACAGGGAGGCTGCTGGGGCCCCCTGGAGCGATTGTGACCCCTGCAACCCCTTATGCTACGCCCATGCATGGGGCCACACATGCGGGCGCGCTCCCGAGTCCTGCTGCTGCGTCTATTGACACATACAACAGAACTCGGCCCCACCCCAGCCTCCTTTGTTACTGGATTTGATTGACAGCAATCTAGCCAATGAGGACCTGCGACAACGACTGAAGCTGCTGTGCTCATCCCTGTCGCTGGAACGATCGGGCTCAGGTAAGAAAAAAGGGGGGCTCTGAGGGGCTTCTGCAGCACAGAAGAGGGTTTAAAACTCCTTTTAACCACTTTCCGACCAGGATGCATTAAGGTGAAAAAACATGAGGGTTTACAACGTAAAATAATAAAAATAATTTTATGTATTTATTTATATATACCGTGGATTTAAAGTCTACACACCCCTATTAAAATGTCAGGTTTCTGTGAAAAAAAATGAGACAAAGATAAATTATTTCAGAACTTTTTCCACCTTTTAATTTGACCTATAAATTGTACAACTTAATTGAAAAACAAACTGAAATCTTTTAGTGGAGGGCAAGTAAAAATAAAAACATAAAACATTCAGAATTAAGCAATCACATTCAAACTCATGTCAAATAGGAGTCAGTACACACCTGTCATCATTTAAAGTGCCTCTGATTACCCCCAATTAAAGTTCAGGTGATCTAATAGATCTTTCCTGACATTTTCTTAGTCACATACAGCAAAAGCCATGGTCCGCAGAGAGCTTCCAAAACATCAGAGGAATCTCATTGTTAAAGAGTATCAGTCAGTAGAAGGGTACAAAAGAATTTCCAAGGCATTAGATATACCATGGAAAACAGTGAAGACAGTCATCAAGTGGAGAAAATATGACACACCAGTGACATTACCAAGAACTGGACATCCCTCCAAAATTGATGAAAAGACGAGAAGAAAACTGGTCAGGAAAGCTACCAAGAGGCCTACAGCAACATTAAAGGAGCTGTAGGAATATCTGGCAAGTACTGGCTGTGTGATACATGTGACGACAATCTCCCGTATTCTTCATATGTCTGGGCGAGTGTAGAGTGACGAGACTGAAGCCTTTTCTTACGAAGAAAAACATCCAAGCCCGGCTAAATTTTGCAAAAACACATCTGAAGTCTCCCAAAAGCATTTGGGAAAATGTGTTAGTCTGGTGAAACCAAAGTTTAACTTTTTGGCCATTATTCCAAAAGAACACCACACCCACCATGAAGCATGGTGGTGGCATCATCATGCTTTGGGTCTGTATTTCTTCAGCTTGAACAGGAACCTTTATCAAGGTAGAGGGAATTTATGAACAGTTACAAAGACCAGTCAATATTGGCACAAAACCTTCAGGCTTCTGCTAGAAAGCTGATCATGAAGAGGAACTTCATCTTTCAGCATGACAACAACCCAAAGCTTACATCCAAATCAACAAATGAATGGCTTCACCAGAAGAAGATTAAAGTTTTGGAATGGCCCAATCAGAGCCCAGACCTGAATCCGATTGAAAATCTGTGGGGTGATCTGAAGAGGGCTGTGCATGCCCTCACAATCTGACAGATTTGGAGTGTTTTTGCAAAGAAGAGTGGGCAAATATTGCCAAGTCAAGATGTGCCATGCTGATAGACTCATACCCAAAAAGACTGAGTGCTGTAATAAAATCAAAAGGTGCTTCAACAAAGTATTCGTTTAAGGGAGTGCACACTTATGAGTGAGTGAGTGAGTAACTTGTATAGCGCTGCAATTGCAAACTAAATCGCCTCAAGGCGCTTTGCATCCAGTGTCGTTGAGATCGTTAGAAGAGATGGGTCTTTAGTATTTTCCGGAAGGCCCGATGGTTTTCTTCCATGCGGATATTCGTGGGTAGCGCATTCCATAGCCTTGGTCCTTGGACAGCAAACCTTCGTTCTCCCTTGGCTTTGTAGCGGGTCTTGGGGATGTGGAGGAGGTTTTGGTTAGTTGATCGAAGGTCATGAGTAGTGGTGTAGTGTTTTATTTTCTCGCATAAGTATTCAGGAGCGTTTCCTTGTGCGCATTTGTGGGTGAGGCAGAGGGTCTTGAATGTGATCCGATCCTTTACGGCTAGCCAATGGAGGCTTTTCAGGGACGGTGCGATTGATTCCCAGGGTTTTTTCCCTGTTACCAGTCTGGCCGCTGTGTTTTGGACGACTTGTAGACGTGCAACTTGGTATTTGGGTAGTCCTAGGTAAAGTGAGTTAGCGTAGTCAAGCCGTGAATTGATAATGGTTCCGACTACTACTGCTCTGTCTTTTTCCGTGATGAACGGGATGAGTCTTCGTAGCAGGCGGAGAAGGTGGTGGGATCCACTGACTACTGATCCTATTTGTGCGTCCATAGTCATGTCTGAGTCAAAGATAACTCCCAGGCTTTTAACTTTGGTGCTTGGGGTTATGTTTTGTCCCAGGATGGTGGGTGGCGTCCATGTGGTCCTGGCGTTTTTCTTTCGGTTAGCGTGGAAAATGAGCAGTTCTGTTTTGGATCCATTAAGCTTGAGGGAGCTCTCTGTCATCCAATTGTTGATCAATGTAAGGCATTTTTCCAGTCCGTAATATTGATCTTTTTTGTTGTTGATGCGAAAGGTATAGTTGAGTGTCATCTGCATAGGAGTGATAACGCATGTCCTGTTCACTGATGATTTTGAGGAGTGGCCGAAGGTAGATGTTGAAGAGTACCGGTGACAGGGGTGATCCTTGAGGGACTCCGCATGTATTTGTGCGTGGTGCCGAGGTAAAGGCTCCCAGTTTCACTGTCTGGGATCGGTTTTCTAAGAAGGATGCGAACCATGGTAGGTCCGTGTCTGCGACTCCTGCTACTTCGGTGAGACGCGTAAGTAGGATTTTGTGATCTACTGTGTCAAAGGCTGCACTGAGGTCCAGCAGCACCAGGAGACATGATTCTCCGTCATCTGCTGCTTCTAGTACGTCGTCCCATATTTTGAGAAGTGCCGTTTCCGTCCCATGGCCTGGGCGGAACCCCGATTGAAGTGGGTCCAGGAGATTGTGGGTATCCAAATGAAGTTGTAGCTGTTGTGTTACAACTTTCTCGATAATCTTGGAGATGGTGGTCAGGCTTGTTACCGGTCTTCTAAAATTTGGGTCATTCGGGTCGAGGTTGGGTTTCTTTAATAGGGGTTTGATTATTCCTTGTTTAAGGGAAGTCGGCACAATACCTTCTTTGAACGATTGGTTGATGAAGTGTGTTATGTGGGGTGCCAAGATGTCGGTACATTCTTTCAGCAGTTTTGCCGGAATGATGTCGTTCGGTGAAGTGCTATCTCGGAGGCTTCTGATGATGTTTTTAGTAGTGTCGATTGTAATTGGGACCAGAGTAAATTTCTTTGATTGCAGAATATTTATCTGGTTCTTTTCTTCCTTTGGCTGTGTGGGGTTGTTTGATTTTTCCTGCTGAATTATTTTCCTAATGTTATCAATTCTGTCGATAAAAAAATTGGATAGTTCATTGCAGAATTCCTGTGTTTCGTTTGCTGAAGACTCCAAACAGGTGGGATTCATGGTCTGAGCTACTAGTTTGAAGAGTTTGCGGGGGCGGTTTAGGGCTTTTGCGATGGTGTTTGCGAAATGGTCTCTTTTTGCTTTGAAGATTGCTTTATGATATTTCCTAGTGAGTGCTTTGTAGATTGTGTAGTTCTCCTTTGTTGCATTTCTTCTCCAGGCTCCTTCTGCTCTTCTGCGTTCTTGTTTCAGTAAAGTAAGAGCGTCATTGAACCAGCCTGCATTGTTTTTGCGGATGAGTGCTCTGCGTCTTGGAGCAACCGTATCTGCTGTCTGTAGCAAAGCATTGTTCAGGAAGTTGAGTGTTTCTTCTGTTGAGTGGTTTTGGTTTAGCATTTCCATATTGTTCAATAGCGTGGTTTTGAAATGCTCGGAGTATAGTTTCTTCTGTGATCTTGTCCAGTGTGTTGTTGCTGATTGTATTGATTTTTGGAGGGCCGTGTTGGTCGTTATAGTAAACTTGATGGCATGGTGGTCTGTCCATGGTAGAGGCTGGTTGTCCAGTGTGTTGATGTCCATATCTTGTTTGAAGATTAGGTCAAGAGTGTGACCTGATACATGAGTAGGAGTATTTATCAATTGTTGCAAGCCTAGTTTTTCTAGTTGGTCGATGCAGGCAGTGGCGATAGGGTCTTCGGGGGAGTTGGCCCAAAGGTTGAAGTAGCAGCAGATTTTTGGTTTTCATGGTGTATGTCGAGAAAAATTCATTTAAATGTGTGAGGAGGTGTGTCTTGGGTCCCGGTGGTCTGTAGCAGAGCAGTATGTGGATGGTATCCTGGGGTGTAGTTTGTAGTTGCAGGGTGAGTGTTTCCATGAAAGGCAATGAGTTCTGTAGAGTTGGTTTGATGAACGTAAGGTGGTCTTTGTAAATTACTGCTAGGCCTCCTCCTCTTTGTCCTGTTCTATGCTCCGTTAGGATGCGGTAGTTCTCCGGCACTAGTTCTGCTAGGATGGTATTGCAGTCGTGTGTTAGCCAGCTTTCCGTGATGAAGAGGCAGTCTATGTTGTGTTGGGTTATGAAATCATGGATTTCCTGTCTGTGTTTGACTGCAGATCTGGTGTTGATTAGGGCACTTGATAGATGTTGTAGATGCCATGGTGCTCTGTTTTTTCCTGTTGATAGTCGACTGATTCTTACGATTCGTTCTTTTTGTAATTTTTTTTGGATGGGTGTTGGTAGTGTTGTGTGCAACCATATTTTTTTTACTTCCCTCCACCTAAAAGATTTCCGTTTTTTTGTTCAACTGAGTTGTACAATTTATAGGTCACAGGTGTAAAAAGTTCTGAATTTTGTCTAATTTTTTTACATTGCAGAAACCTGACAATTTTAACAGGGGTGTGTAGACTTTTTATATCCACTGTATATATGTAATTTTAAATGACCCGCAAGCAGGCAGATTAAGCTACAGTATGAGTGTATGTACATTTTACTGCTTTATAATAATCTGGTCAGATTGGGGGATGACCTAATGTATGAGCTGCTTACAGGAGGAATATAGAAATTGTTAGATTTCTCAATGGCCTTGTTCAATGACAATTGCTCTCCTGATGAGCCAAACATGGAGGTGTCCATATTGTGGCTCTCTCATTTCTCTGCAGACACAAATAATTTGTCACGGTTGGAGAAGGCTGGTTGGTGCAGAGGCCGGTGGTGAGATCATGGTTGGATGTTTAATTGCCCTCTAATGTCTGTGGACAGTTTTGCTGAAATGGCAGCTGCATCACATATTTACTTTATTCCCACAGAGACCACCTACACACCGTTCTTATGTGCAGTTCAAAGTAATGGGGTTTGGCTAGTATATTTACGTATCTAGTCACTAAGGATTAATACACTGCCAGGGTGGATCACAGCAAAGATCCAAGCACATGTTATAGTTGTCAAAGTGCTAGATGTCTGTTATGTGGAGTCTCTGGTTTTGATACTTTTGGGTTTATTTACTCAGACTAGAGCAGGGGTCTTCAAACTGCGGCCCTCCAGGTGTTCAGGAACTACAATTCCCATCATGCCTAGTCATGTCTGTGAATGTTAGAGTTTTGCAATGCCTCATGGGATTTGTAGTTCTGCAACAGCTGGAGGGCCGTAGTTTGAGGATCCCTGGACTAGAGAGTGCAAATCTTGTGCAGCTGTGCATGGTAGCCAATCAGCTTCTAACTTCAGCTTGTTCAATTAAGCTTTGACAATTAGGCCGGGTTCAATCTGGTATGACACAACAGTCATATGCCCAGCGGAGGCTGCTCATGCAGGGCCCCCCTAATCCATGCGCCAGGCCCCTAATCTACATGCAGGGCACCAGACGCATGGATTCCAATGTTTTTTTTGGATGCACATGATTGGCTTCAAAAAGGGTGAGCACTAAGCCCAGAGCCCACCCAGTTGTGTGACTCTAGCGATTTAATATTCGCAAATGTCTTCTGGTTTCTCCTCCCGGCCAATCAGGAAGCGGATCCTGAGACCCGCTTGGCCAGGAGTCCTAAGACTCGCTTGGCAGTGAGTCATAAATCCTGATTGGCCGGGAGAAGCGCTCGCTGAGACTCAGGAGGAGACACGGGGGAAGCCGCGACCTGGATGGGGTAAGTGTGGGGCTGGCGGGCGACGGCTGAGAGATGCAGCGATTGAGCGAGGGGGGGGGAGCGGCGAGTGAGTGCTGGGGTGGGGGGTGCTTGGCTGGCTGAGGGTGGTGGCTGATTGGAGAGGCCGCGGGCTGCCCCCCCAAAAAATTGAGCACCAGCCGCCACTGCGTATGACTGTACAATACCAGGCCCTTTGGGTCTGGTATGAATCTTGAGGAGAAACCCCACGCCAAAGTAAAAAAAATACCAGGCCACATGCCCTCAAGGGGCCAGACCACCCTATGTGAATGAATATGGGGTACATTCCCCTACCCATTCACCAAAAAATTGTGTAAACAAGAAATTAAACTAGCACACAGGTTTTTGATAAAGTCCTTTATTAAAGCAGCTCCAACATCTCTTCTACCTCCGGTGAGGTCTTCATCCTCCGGTTCTTAATGCTGCGCTGATGTCTTCTTCCTTGGTTCCTCCAATTCTTCTTTTCTCCGATGACTTCTTCCTCTGGTTCTTCTCCCGACGCTCCCACTGTAAATGTTAGCTCTGGCGTGTGCCATCACTTATATAGCCATGGGGCGTGGCCATCCGGCGATGTCATCCAGGGACTCTTTCCCCTTGTGACGTCACTGCCCAGGGCAGTGATGTCACAAGGGTGTGGGGTCTCCCATACTCATTCACATAGGGTGGGGGGGTCCAGGTCTGGGGGCCCCCTTGTTAAAGGGTGCTTTCAGATTTTGATCAGACCCCGAAAACCACAGCCCAGGGTTGTCTGGAAGAGACCCTTGTCCCCATCAATTGATGAGGGGAACAGGTGCTTTGGGGTGGGGGGCAGAGCCCCACCCCAGAGCATCCACCCCCCCCCAGGTTGAGGGTATGTGGTATGGTCCAGGAGGAGGGGGGGTCGCTGGCTCACCCCCCCCCCTTTCCTGAGCTGCCAGGCTGCGTGCTCAGATAAGGTATTTTTTTTGTTTGTCTCCTCCTGCAACCTGGGGCTGGGTGAGTATCAGAATGTCCTGCTGTTTCAGGGCATCTTTTTACAATGAACTGTGGAGCAGCTGCTGTTTTAGGCTACTTTCACACTGAGGCACTTTCAGGGCAGTCTTTAATGTTGATTGGACCCTGGACAAAAAATGTCATGCCCCCCCCCCCCCCCCATGCAATTTTTCTCTCCACCTGCTCTGAGACATGCAATAAATTTCATCTAGACTTAGAATCAGTTTACTGTATCAGATCAGGCAGTGATGGCGATTGGTTGCCAGAGGTTATAGCAAATCATTACCACTTGCTGACTGGTTGCTAGAGGTTACAGCACATGATTTCTTCTTGTTGATTGGTTGCTAGAGAATACTGTACAGTATTACTGCTCACTGGTTGCTAGAGGTTATAGCACATCATCTCTTCACTGCAGAGGGGCATGGTATACATATGAATGCCGCCTTTATTTACATATGATTGCCGCTGGCCTCAGCTATTTATATATAAATGCTGATGGTATTTACATATGAATGTTCCTGTTATTTACATGTAAACACAGGGTCTGCAGGAGAGTCATCTGTACACAACAATAGGGCAGAGCTGGGCAGCATTAGTAGCAGGACTTCACACTGGGATATCAGGACACAGCACAGGACTAAAACTTCAAGGGACAAGAGAATTTAAACTGGGATAGTTGGCAAGTATGAGGCAGCTGCTTTGTGCCCCACAACAATGACAGGGCCCAGGGCAGCTTCCCCTTTTGCCCTGCCTTAAAGACGGCCCTGGGCATTTCAGGGGCGGATCCAGAGTCTTTTCTCGGGAGGGGCACTGCCAAAAAATGTTTTTTTTTGTGGGAAATTTATCGGGGAAATGGCTGGTGTCGGCGCATCAATCATCCCGGCACCATGGTTGTTATGGTGTCAGGATGATTGAAGCTCATTATTTCTATTATTATATTGTAATATAAAATTAAATAGTTCAATGCAGAATCAGTGGGAGCCCAGAGTGTGTCACTTGCCATCGTCGCCTGCAATTAGTGGGAGCCCTGAGCGTGTCACTTCCCACACGTTGCGGATTGTCACTTGCCACGTCACCTGCCACATCTTGTGGATTGTCACTTGCCACATAACCTGCCACACCTTGCGGATTGTCACTAGCCACACCTTGCGGATTGTCACTTGCCACGTCACCTGCCACACCTTGCTGATTGTCACTTGCCTGCCACCAGATGCAGATTGTTATTTGCCACGTCACCTGACACAATTTGCGGATTGTCATTTGCCACGTCGCCTGCCACACCTTGTGGATTGTCACTAACTTGCCTGCTAAGGTGTAGTTTTGATTGTCTCTTGCTGTGTCCCAGACTCCCAGAGTCAGGCAGCAGAGAGATAATGTAATCTCTCTGCTGCCTGCACAGTGAGGGCGGAAGTCACTGCAGGAATGCAGGGCAGGCACGGGCGGTGAGAGATGATCTCATCTGTCTGCTCCCCCGCTCCCGGCTAGCTGATTGGCCAGCTGCCACACTGAGCCTGCTCTCTCACTCTCCCCTGCACTGCCAACACACTGAGCAGCACGGTCTGCCCACGAACCGCGCCACCCTCCCACAAACCACGCCGCAAGCGGAGCCGCTCGCTTTCTTACCCGTCTGTGGAGCCACACGCTTTCGCACCTGCTCGCAGAGCGGCCCGACGTGACTCACTGACGTCACTCATTGCTAGACGCCAAGCGGCCCAGGCGTTAGCAACGAGTGCAGGGAAGAGGCTCCACCCACTTCCTCCTCCGCTCCTGGTATTGTGTCAGTGCGCCGCGTAACTACATTAGACGAGTCTCTCTCTCTGCGCCGCTGATGGGCTGATGTGAGAAACTGAGAGAGAGACTCAGAGAGGCAGCGGCAGCCGCAGAACAAGCACTGTATATACTCGCGTATAAGCCGAACCAAATATAAGCTGAGGCACCTAATTTTACCCCCAAAAACTGGGAAAACTTATTGACTCGAGTATAAGCCTAGGGTGTCCATCTGCATGCCTCACTGTGCCCATGCTTCACTGTGCCCATGACTAGACTGATGTTTAACATGGGAGTCTATGGAAGGAGTGCCCGGCTTTGAAAAATCGGTTCTCCCAGGCCGTAGGTCTCCCAGACACCAAACTTTGCACACTTGTAGAGGAGACATGGGGCTACATGTGTGCCACATTTGGGGTCCAGGAGACCTAAGGCCGGTCGGTACCGGGTCCGCAAAATCACTGGAGAAATTACCGTTTAACATTGGAGTCTATGGAAGGGGTGCCCGGCTTTAAAAAAATCAGTGCTCCCTGGCCGTAGGTTCCCCTAGACACCAAACTTTGCACGCTTGTAGAGGAGACATAGGGCTACATGTGTGCCACAATTGGGGTCCAGGGGACCTACGGCCGGTCGGTACCGGGTCCCCAAAATCCGGGAGATCAGGCGCAAAAACAAACAAACGGAGCAAGCAAGTGAGTGTGACAGATGGTCTCGGGGGGGGGGGGGCAATTGCCCTGTTGCCCCCCCCTGGATCCACCCCTGGGGCACTTTACAGGAGCCTGCAAAGCGCCTCTACTGTCACTCCAGTGTGAGAGCCTGAGTGCTGCAAGCAGCATCTTTGGGGTGCTTTAGGAGCGGCTACCATAACACTCGTATCGCGCATACTCAGAAACGCGTCACATTTTTTTGTTACGTCTCTGCCCTGTGCCACGCTGTCTCTTGCTCTCCAAGCCTCACTCTGGATTACTCACTGCACAGCCGTCTTCCATCACAGCGGTTACCAGCAAGGACTTCAGGAGCCCACAGCGCTATTAGAACCTACAGGCTTTGACAGCTTACCGTCCTACCCTTCCTTCCTGAGATCTGATGTACCATATATCGCCAGTGAGAAGTGGATTTTCTGTGACCTGGTCACCCTCGCCTTGTTTTTTCTCAGCTTCGCTGATATTGCCTTCTGGTCTCCACTGGTGGCAGCCCTGACATGCAGACCTACTCCTTTACATACCCATTTGGACTATTATGGACTATATATGGTCATACTGAGGTACTAGAGTATTGCGCCTTTTACTTGTGTATATCACTTTCGACATGAGACTAGCATGCAACAAAAGATGTACCAACGGTGGGATCAAAATCTAAAAACCAGCCTCCTTCCACCCCTTGTGGTAATACTCCATGTTGGGGGTTTCCACTGACTTTTTATAATCAGCCTCTTGTAACCTACAGGTCTCCTACCAGAAAAACCAGACTGAATTAAAAAAAACTGCCCAATGTTCTGCCTTTAGAAACCTGTTTTAGGGAAATTGATAAATACCCATATATTGCCTTCTGGGCAATAGATTTAAAAAAAAATAAAAAAAACAGGGACTTCATTCCCAGCCAGCACTGTGGCCAGAAAAGGCATTGTCTGGGAATGACTGCAGTGTATATCCATTCCAGTCTGTGCAATGTATCTGAAGAATAGGCTTGTGCAATTCGTTTCGTAACGAATTGAAATTCGTCCGAATTTAGCAACTTTCGGACATTCGGAAGCATTCGAATTTCCGAACAAAGCAATTACGAATAAGACCGAATCCGAAATAAATTATACCGCAAATAGCGAATGCCCGAATGTCTTCGGCATAATTCGTTATGAAAAAAGTTACGAATGTACGAATCCATACGAAGCACAATAACACTCACTCTGCTCTCTGCTTCTCCCACACCGTGCTGAACTCCCTCTCAAAATGGTGTACAGGGGCGGAGGCTATAGCCGCATGTAAAAAACGAAAGTAAAATACGAGATTTCGAATCCATTCGAAGCACAATAACACTCTGCTCTGCTCTCTGCTTCTCCCTCACCGTGCTGAACCCTCTCAAAATGGTGTACAGGGGCGGAGGCTATAGCTGCATGTAAAAAACGAAAGTAAAATACGAGATTTCGAATCGTTACAAATAACCGCTATGTATTTAGAAAAGTACAAATCCATTCGAAGCACATTAGGCATAATAGGCAGTGTCGTTGTGAGAGAGACACGGAAAATTACGAATCAACGAACCCAAAAAAAGTTACGAAAGTAGGAGTTGTGTCCAGAATCAACGAAAAACAACGTACCCTACCGAAAGTACGAATTATAAATCAACTAAAAATTCAACGAAAAATGTCGCTTGCGAAAATACGAATTAGTCCGAACACGAAAAATCCCGTCTAGCAAAATTACGAATGATTACGAATCAACAGGACCGAAAAGAAACGAACCGAAACTAACCAAATTTTTCCGTTGTGCACAAGCCTACTGAAGAACAATGAGTGTTTTAGGGAGTATCAGGGTTGTGGCTCTGCCCTGCCCTTGACACCCATATATATCTGCATGATTCACATCTGTATAATCCCCAAAACAATCCTTAAACAATTGACTATCATGCTCAGTTTAAAAAAACAAAACTTTTATTGGATCTAAGAGCCGGTTCACACAGGGACGACTCGTCAGGCGACTCAGCCGCCTGACAAGTCGCGCTCCGCTCTCTTCAATGGAACCGTTCTAATAGGAGCGACACTAATCGCTCCGACTTAGAAAAAGGTTCTTGTACGACTTTGAGGGCGACTCGGGGCGACTTGCATTGACTTCAATACAGAAGTCATTTTACAAGTCGCCTCTGAAGTCGTCTTCAGATCGCCTTGCCGAGTCGCCCCCAAAGTCGTGCCGCCTGTGTGTGAACCGGCTCTAAACCAGGAGTAAAAAAGTATGTGCAGATAGTTTGTGAACTGCTACCGTTTTGGCTTCTCTAGATCTGGAAGTAAATGTGGGTAATAGGGATGAGCTCGGTGTTCGAGTCGAACATAGGTTCGACTCGAACATCGGCTGTTCGCGCGTTCGGCGAACAACGAACGATTTGGGCCGTTCGCGCCAAATTCGAGTGACGCGAACGGCCCACAATACACTGCGCCATCGCAGTGTAATCCCGGCGCTGTGATTGGCCAAGCATGCACTGTGAACCTGCATGCTTGGCCAATCACAGCGCTGGCAGCGAGGAGAGCAATGATTGGCCACAGGCAGGATGCCTGTGGCCAATTATAGCTGAGGGGGTTTAGTACACGCCCCACACTATAAAAGGCCGCCAGCGCGGCGGCCTCGTGTAGTGTGTTCCGGAGCAGGGAAAGTGAAGGATAGGCAGGGACAGTGTCAAATCTTGTCAAATCTATTCTTTGCTAAACCTTGTGTGTAGGGACAGAGAAGGATAGGCAGGGAGAGTGTCAGTGTCATATACTTTGATAAACCTTGTGTGCAGGGAGAGAGAAGGATAGGCAGGGGACAGTGTCAGTGTCATTGTTGCTAAGCCTCCTGCACATTATACACCTGAAGTTAGCCCGTATTGCTGCTTTCTCCTGGTGTGTTACACCAACAAGATTTTGCGGCACTTACAGCGGGCGGGGTGTGTCTCCTGACCATATTACACCTGAACTTAGCCTGTATTGCTGCTTTTTCCTGGTGTGTTACACCAACAGGATTTTGCGGCACTTACAGCGGGCGTACTGTGCCTCCTGATCATATTACACCTGAACTTAGCCAGTATTGCTGCTTTTTCCTGGTGTGTTACACCAACAGACATTTGCGGCACTTACAGCGGGCGGAGTGTGCCTCCTGACCATATTACACCTGAACTTAGCCTGTATTGCTGCTTTTTCCTGGTGTGTTACACCAACAGGATTTTGCGGCACTTACAGCGGGCGGAGTGTGCCTCCTGACCATATTACACCTGAACTTAGCCTGTATTGCTTCTTTTTCCTGGTGTGTTACACCAACAGGATTTTGCGGCACTTACAGCGGGCGGAGTGTGCCTCCTGACCATATTACACCTGAACTTAGCCTGTATTGCTGCTTTTTCCTGGTGTGTTACACCAACAGGCATTTGCAGCACCTACAGCAGGCATAGTGTGATTCCTGCAAAATATACTCCTGAAGCTAGGCCTTATTGCTGGTTTTCCCATTTCCCTGCAGGCCATTAGAATGTCTGGAAGGCAAACAAGGAGAGGCAGACAGTCAGGAGCCAATAAAAGAGGGCAAGCAGGCTCTGTGTCTAGAGACAACAGTGCTGGTCGTGAACGTGGTGCATCGCCATCAGCACGTGGCCATGGGACACGCTTGTCCTTCTTTTCGGCAGCTGGACGTGTTGAGCCGCATCATGCCGAAGACTTGGTAGAGTGGATGACCAAGTCCTCCTCATCCTCTCTCACCCAGGCTCAGGGTACTGGCAAAGCAGCTGCCAAAGCGTCCTCTTCCCTGGTATCAATGTCATCATCAGTCACTCCTTCCCTAGACCAACCATGTCCTCCTGAGGAGTCCCCCGAACTGTTTGAGCACAGTGTTGGGTTCATGCTTCAGGAGGATGCCCAGCGTTTCGAAGGGTCTGATGATGATACCCAGCTAGAGGAAGGCAGTAGCGTGAGAGCAGAGAGAGGGGATGCTCAAGAAGGACACCAATCTAGCAGTCATGTTCCAGCAGCTGCAGCATACTGCCAGATTGGCTCCAGTGATGAGGAGGGAGGGGATGATGAGGTCACTGACTCCACGTGGGTGCCTAATAGGAGAAAGGAGGAGGAGGCACATCTCCAACGAGGCAGGATGCCCTCGGGGGGCCAGCGTAAGGGCAGCACACCGACGGAATCACACCGCAGAGCTCCGCCTGTGCAGGGCGCTGCCTCTGCCCGTTATTCAAAAAGTTCTTTGGTGTGGGCCTTTTTTGAGTCGAGTGCATCAGATCGCACAGCTGCTGTTTGCAACATATGTCTCAAGCGTATATCGCGTGGCCAAAACATCACCCGCTTGGGCACCACATGTTTGACCAGACATATGTTGACCTGCCATGCAGCTCGTTGGCAAGCCTACCTTAAAGACCCACACCAAAGAACAAAGCGGACCTCTTCTTGCACCGCATCAGCTGGGATCTCCAACCCCACTATACCTTCAGTCCTCTCTGAAACCTGCTCTGAGAGGAATGAAGGTGTAGAATTAGTTGTGTCACAGCCAAGTACTTGCGGGCACTCTGCTAGCAGTACACCGACGTCCGATTCTAGCAGGCAAATTTCCCTGCCCCAGCTGCTGGACCGTCGAAAGAAGTTCACTCCCAGCCATCCACATGCCCAGCGGTTGAATGCTAGCTTGGCTAAATTGCTAGCGCTTCAACTGCTGCCTTTTCAGTTGGTAGACTCGGCCCCCTTCCGTGAGTTTGTGCAATGTGCGGTTCCTCAGTGGCAGGTTCCCAAACGCCACTTTTTCTCACGGAAGGCGAGTCCGGCTCTCTACCGGCATGTGGAAGGCAATGTCTTGGCCTCGCTGGACAGGGCGGTCAGCGGTAAGGTGCATATTACCGCTGACTCATGGTCCAGCAGGCATGGACAGGGACGTTACCTTTCTTTCACGGCCCATTGGGTCACTCTTTTGGCAGCTGGGAAGGATGCAGGACAAGGTGCAGTAGTGTTGGAGGTTGTTCCACCGCCACGCCTCCAAAATGCTACTACTGGTTGTGACACACCTCTGTCCTCCACCCCCTCCTCTTCTTCTTCCTCCATGGCCTCTTCCTGTGCTTTGTCCTCGGAACCAGCGGTGCTCCGTAGGCGTTCAAGGTGCTACGCAAGTACGCAGGCAAAAAGATGCCATGCCGTGCTTGCGCTGGTGTGTTTGGCGGACAGGAGCCACACTGGGGCAGAGGTTCTGTCTGCTCTGCAGGGGCAGGCCGAGAGGTGGTTGACGCCACGCCAGCTTAAGCCAGGAATGGTAGTTTGCGGCAATGGCACCAACCTCCTCTCCGCTCTCCGACAGGGACAACTGACCCATGTGCCCTGTGTGGCTCACGTCCTTAACCTGGTGGTGCAGCGGTTCTTGGGCAGGTACCCGGGCTTACAGGATGTCCTGAGGCAGGCCAGGAAAGTCTGTGTGCATTTCTGCAGATCTTATAATGCCAGTGCTCGCCTGGCTGAGCTGCAAAAGGAGTTGAACCTGCCCAAGAATCGCCTTATATGTGACATGCCCACCAGGTGGAACTCAACGTTTGCCATGCTGCAGTGGCTGCACACGCAGCAGAGGGCCATCAATGAGTACCTGTGCGACTACGGCACCAGGACAGGGTCAGGGGAGCTCGGGTTTTTTTCACCACGCCAGTGGGGCATGATCAGGGATGCATGCACTGTCCTGGCACCATTTGAGGAGGCTACGAGGATGGTGAGCAGTGACAGTGCATGCATCAGTGACACTGTACCTCTTGTCCACCTGTTGGAACATACACTGCGTGGAATAATGGACAGGGCACTTGAGGCAGAACAGAGGCAGGAAGAGGAGGACTTCCTTGCCTCTCAAGGCCCCCTTTACCCAGACAGTGTTCCTTCTGTCCCACCCATCACACAGGAAGAAGAGGAGGAGGAGGATTGTGTCAGCATGGAGGTGGAGTCTGGCACTCAGCATCATCAGCAGCAGTCTTTTAGGGATGATTTACAGTCCCAAGAAACCAGTGGACTTGTACATGGCTGGGAGGAGGTGGCTGCGGATCATGTCGTCCTTAGTGACCCAGAGGACTCCGGACCTAATGCCTCAGCTAACCTACACTGCATGGCCTTCCTGATCCTGCAAAGTCTGCGGAAGGATCCTCGTATTCTTCGGATCAAGGAGAGGGACCATTACTGGCTGGCCACTCTCCTTGATCCACGGTACAAGGGTAAGGTTGCGGACCTTATCTTACCGTCGCAGAGGGTGCAGAGGATGAGACAACTCCGGGAGGCCTTGCAGAAAGGTCTGTGCAACGCGTTCCCAGAGACTGGGAGGTTACAAACTCCTGGTCCTGGACAACGAGTTGCTGAGGCTTCGGTCAGTCAAAGAAGGAGCGGTGGGGAAGGTGGCCGTCTGACCGATGCGTTCAGACAATTCTTTAGTCCGCAGCCCCAAGGTATGATCGGTTCCAGCAACCATCGCCAGCGTCTGATATACATGGTGCAGGAATACCTAGGGGCAAGGTCAGACTTGGACACCTTCCCCACCGAAATCCTCTGGCTTACTGGGTCTTGAGGATGGATCACTGGCCAGAGCTTGCACAGTATGCAATTGAGCTACTGGCCTGTCCTGCATCCAGCGTTCTTTCAGAACGCACATTCAGTGCTGCTGGAGGATTTGTCACAGATCACAGGGTGCGCCTGTCCACCGACTCTGTTGATCGACTGACCTTCATAAAGATCAACCAGTCTTGGATCACCACCAGCTACCAAACACCTGAAGCTGATATAACAGACTAATTTATTTTCAAATGTCACATCCCTTCAAGACTGATGCTGATGCTGAGAGACTGTCCTGTTATGTTTACTGACTATCCTCCTCCTCAATGATCCGATTGATGATGATAGCTTGGAAGAACATTTTTGTTTCTGGGTGCAGCCACCAGTGGCTAAGGCCCAATTTTTCAGCCCCTGTTTAACATGGGCGTGTTGTTACAATTTTTTATGCAATGCTTTGCAGCAGGGCTCATTCCTGCACTCCAACTAGAGTATCTGGGAAAGGTTGCAGTGTCGTGGCACCAGCACCAGTGGCTAAGGCCCAATTTTTCAGCCCCTGTTTAACAGGGGCGTGTAATTAAAATTTTTGATGCGCTACTTTGCAACAGGGCTCATTGCTGTGCTCCAAGTACAGTATCTGTGAGGGGTTGCAGTGTTGTGGCACCAGTGCCTAAGGCCCAATTTTTCTGCCCCTGTTTAACAGGGGCATGTAATTACAATTCTTGATCTAATAATTCACAGCAGGGCCCATTCCTGCGCCCACCAAGACTAACTGTGAGCCCTTACAGTGTTGTGTCAACACCACCACCACCAAAGGCCTAATTTTTCAGCCCCTGTTTAACAGGGGCATGCAACTACAATTCTTGATCTAATAATTCACAGCAGGGCCCATTCATGCGCCCACCAAGAGTAACTGTGAGGGCTCACAGTGTTGTGGCAACACCAACATGTAAGGGGCAAATTTCAGCTGAGTATATACGGCAGGCCCCTGCTTTCAAACATCCAACTTACAAACGACTCCTCCTTGCAAACGGAAGGATACAACAGGAAGTGAGAGGAAATCTACCCCTAGGAAGGGAAATTCTCTCCTGTAAGAGTTAATATGGGAAAAAAGTGTCTCCTCTCCACTGATGCTTTATCACCAATTCTTGTTTCAATAAAAAACCCAAATTTTCAAAACACGTTTGTCATTAGGACGGAAAGTGAGGTGAACTGTTCTGAACAGGTGCACACTGCACAGACAGCAAAACAAATGTTACAGGGGTGATAACCCTTCCCTATGTTTTCCAAAAAGCTTAAAAATAGATTTTTTGGCTGGAGCTACACTTAAACAATGTACCTGTTCAAAATTACAAACAGATTCTACATAAGAACAAACCTACAGTCCCTGTCTTGTATGCACCGCCTGTATATGGCTGTTCAGAGTATATAGGGCCTTTTTTATTTTGTGTGCGGGGTTCCCCTTAATATCCATACAAGACCCAAAGGGGCTGGTAATGGGCTGGGGTGGGGGGGGGGGGGGCTGTGATGGGGTAGCTATGCCATTTTTCTTAAAGATTTTCATCCATATTACCGGGACCAGACATTACATTAAAGCCGCAAGCAGTTTTAAATGGCTTTTTTTCCTTTAGAAATGTAATTTTGTGCAGGGACAGTTCTAAACACGGGAAACACGTGGCACTTCACAGGCATACTTTAGACACCCCCCAGGTACGATATTTAAAGGAATATTTGACTTTTTTTTTTTCACTTTATGCATCATTAACCACTTCAATACCATGCACTTATGCACCTTCCCGCCCAGACCAATTTTCAGCTTTCAGTACTCTCACACTTTGAATGACAATTACTTAGTCATGCTACACTGTATCCAAACAACATTTTTATCATTTTCTTCTCACAAATAGAGCTTTCTTTTGGTGGTATTTAATCGCCACTGGGTTTTTTATTTTTTGCGATATAAGCAAAAAAACAGCAATTTTTAAAAAAAAAAACACTTTTTTTTAGTTTCTATTGTAAAATTTTGCAAATAAGTAATTTTTCTTCATAAATTTGTGCCAAAATGTATACTGCTACATATCTTTGGTAAAATGAACCCAAATTAGTGTATATTATTTGGTCTTTGTGAAAGTTAGAGTCTACAAACTATGGTGGCAATCACTGAAAATTTATCACATCTGATCACGCCTGATGTACTGAAGGGATATCTCATTTCTTGACACTAACAAGCGAGGAAAGGACAAATACCCCAAAATTACCCCTTTTTGGAAAGTAGACAGTCCAAGGTATTTACTAAGAGGCGTGGTGAGTTTTTTGAAGTTGTATTTTTTTCCCACAATTCTTGGGAAAATTAAATTTTTTTTTTTTTTTTACACAAACTGGTCATATTAACAGTTTTTTTCTCTCACACAGCATATGCATAATTGCAACTACACCCCAAAATACATTCTGCTACTCCTCCTGAGTGTAGCGATACCACATGTGTGAGACTTTTACACAGCCTGGCCATATACAGAGGCCCAACATTGAAGTACCACTTTCAGGCGTTCTACAAGCATAAATCGCACATATCCTTTCTCAACCACCTATTACAATTTTGAAGGCCCTGGAGCACCAGGACAATAGAATTTTCCACAAAATGACCCCATTTTGGAAAGCACACACCCCAACGTATAATCTATGAGGCATTATGAGTCTTTTGAACGGTTCATTTTTTTCCAGAAGGTTTTGGAAAATGTGGAGAAAAAATTAAAATGCATTTTTTTTACACAAAGTTGTCAATTTATAAGATATTTCTAACACATAATATGTACATAGCAAAAATTACACCCCAAAATGCATTCTGCTACTCCTCCTGAGTATGGCGATACCACATGTTTGAGACTTTTACACAGCCTGGCCACATACAGAGGCCCAACATCCAAGTAGCACCTCCAGGCATTCTAGCAGCATTAATTGCACATATCATTTTCTGACTACCGATCACATTTTTGAAGGCCCTTCATATATCTAACACATAGCAGGTACATACCAAATAACAAAAGATTACCTGTGGTTTTAGAAGTGCAGTGGTCCACAGAGGAGAGCATCGGTCCAGGCAGCAGGCAGGGATGAGGTCAGCGACAGCAAAAGCAATCATCCAGGCAGCAGGCAGGAATACTGTCCATAGTTCGCACAGGCAGAGATACTGTCAGCACAGCCAAAGCACAGGTCCAGGTAGCAGGCAGAGGTGTCCTATCCTATCGATGATATCTTCGATATATTGGAGGTAGTGGAGTCGGTGATTTTGAGTTGCTTTTTGGTAGCAGACAAACGAATTAAAAAGGGCCATGTGAAACAGGTGAAACGCAACTTTTTTGTGCCAATAATGGGACTTTCTGGTTGATAAGTAGGGCTGTAGCATCTGGTCGTTTAAATCCACCCCCCCCCCCCCCATGTACAAATTGTAGTCGTGGACACATTCAGGCTTTACAATGGAGCCGCGTCTTCTTGGGATCTCCACCATGGTGTCATTGTGGATCGTAGAAAGGATGTGGACATCTTTCTTATCCCTCCACTTCATGGCCAACACCTCCTCGTTCCTCATGGATGCCGATTCTCCAGGTCGCAATTTTTTTGTCAATAAATTTTGTGGGAATCCCTTCCGTTTTTTTTTTAAGGTACCGCAGGCCGGGGTTTGTTTACTGTAAAGGTGGCGAAAAAGGGGCAGGCTGGTATAATAATTATTAACATATAAATGGTAACCTTTTCCGAACAGGGGGTATGCCAACTCCCAGACAATTTTCCCACTGGTTCCAATATATGTGGGGCAATCACGGGGTTGGAGCTGGGAGTCTTTGCCTTCGTAGATCCTGAATTTGCAGACGTATCCAGTGGCTCAATCACATAATTTATTTAATTTTAACCCATACCTGGCTCTCTTGCTTGGTATGTACTGCTTGAACTGCAGTCGGCCGGTGAAATGTACGAGGGACTCGTCCACACAAATTTTTTGGTCTGGGATGAAAACTTCTTCAAATCGCTGGGAAAAGGCATTGATTAGGGGGCGTATCTTGTACAATTTGTCGTAGTTGGGATGATCTCGGGGAGGGCACTGTGAATTGTCATTGAAGTGGAGAAAGCGCATAATCATGTCGTATCTTTTCCTGGACATGACAGCGGAATATATGGGCATGTGTTGGATGGGGCGTTTGGACCAATATGAATGGACTTCGTTCTTTTTTGTAAGCCCCATATTGAACATAAGGCCCAAAAATAATTTAAATTCCTCCAATGTTAGACGCCGCCACTGGAACATGCGGGCGTAGGAAGAATCGGGGTTGGCAGCAATAAATTGGGATGCATACAGATTCGTTTGATCCACTATATTCTGCAGCAAATCTTGTGGGAAAAATAAACAAAAATAATCAAATTTAGAAAAATTTGTAGTGTCGGGCTGCACACCTGGCTGTGCGGTGAAAGGGGGGATGATAGCGGATCCTGAGTTGGCAGGCAACCATAAGGGGTTTGCCAGGGCATCTGGAAGGTAGGATTGGGGCTGGATTCTTCGGGTTGGGCGTGCATTTCCATTGCTTGTACTGGGCTCCTCTTCCTGGGGTATGGCGCTGCTGGTGGTGGGCAGTTCTCCTGATCTTGGTGCTGATCTTGGTGCCGATCGCATTCTTTTGGGAGGGACGGTTTCCTCCGGGGACTCGGACTCTGAGCCACTATCCTCCACTGGCTCGTATTCCGAACCAGAATCGGATAATGGGAGCTCCCCGCTGCTCTCATCATCCGACATGGCAAGAATGGCATATGCCTCCTCAGGTGTGTAAACCCTTTGGGACATTATGGCAGTGCTTATTGGTGGGCCTGTGTAATGGTACTGCTGGTGGTAGTGGTGGCGGTCTGTGTGGTAGTACCGATGGAGGTATTAGTGGTGGGCCTGTGTGGTGGTATCGATGGCGGTATTGGTGGTGGTGGTACCAATGGCGGTACAGGTGGTGGTGGTACCGATGGCGGTACAGGTGGTGGTGGTACCGATGGCGGTACGGGTGGTGGTGGTGGCGGCGGTACCGATGGCGGTATGGGTGGTGGTGGTACCGATGGCGGTACAGGTGGTGGTGGTACCGATGGCGGTACAGGTGGTGGTGATGGTACCGATGGCGGTACAGGTGGTGGTACGGGTGGTGGTACTGGTGGTGGTACCGATGGCGGCACTAGTGGTGATACTGGTAGCGGGCCTGTGTGGCAGTATAGATGCTGGGCCTGGTGGCGGTACTGGTGGTGGTACTGGTACCGATGGCGGTACTGGTAGCCTGTGTGGCGGTGCCAATGGCGGTACCGATGGAGGTGGGCCTGTGACAGATGATTGACAGATGGGCTGATTGATTGACAGATGGGCTGATTGATTGACAGATGGGCTGATTGATTGATTGACAGATGGGCTGATTGATTGATTGACAGATGGGTTGATTGATTGACAGGTGGGCTGATTGATTGACAGGTGGGCTGATTGATTGACAGGTGGGCTGATTGATTGACAGATGGGCTGATTGACATATGGGCTGATTGGCTGGGCTGATTGATGTGCTGTGCAGTGTGACAGGTCCTCTTTATGGGGGGGGGGGGGGCGTGTTGTGCACTGTAAACTTATGTAGACAAACTACACTGAGCTAACTTACTGATCTCTTCTCTCTCCTCACAGATCGGTGTGTGAGGAGAGAGCAGGGATCAGGTAGTAACTCCTGTGGAGTTTGTTTACATTTGTGACCGGCTGTGATTGGACACAGCCGGTCACGTGGTAAACAGCCAATTCATTGGCTGTTTACTCTGATCGGGGACGCGCTGTGTCCAAGGGACACTCGCCTTCCCCGATCCCCGCTCTGCAAGCCTGTGGCGGCGCGCACGGAGCGCGCCGCCGAGTTTGTTTTGACAGGTGATCGGCTGTGACTTTGACACAGCCGATCACATGGTAAACAGCCAATGAAATTGGCTGTTTACCGTGATCAGGGAAGCGCTGTGTCCGAGGGACACATGCCGTCCCCGATCACCGCGCTGCGCGCCCCCGCGGGCGCGCGCAAGGCATTATCCTGCAGGACGTCATATGACGTCCAGTATCGATATTGCAACCACTTCCCGGACGTCAATTCGCTATTGACTGGGCGGGAAGTGGTTAAAATGACTGCTCCCGAAAAACGGTAGTTTTTAAAACTTTTTTGGGGATTGATACATGTCCCCTGGTGCAGAACCCGGGTTCCCAGACACTTTTTAGGACAATAACATGCATATTAGTCGTTATAAATAGCATTTTAGATTTCGAACGTTCGCATCCATTGTATTTAATAGGGTTCTAAAGTTCGTTCGTACTTCCCTCTAACTATCTGGCTCAGGCTACAAAAAAAAACTTTTTTTTTTAATTACCTGCAAAAAAAAATTGATTTTTTTTTTAAAGTGCACTTCTCCTTTAATGGCTTTACATACACTTTAAGCAGTTGACAGGCCAGCAACTGTCAGTCTCTTTATGCGACCTCTAACCCCTGCACTTACGCTAAAGGTCTAACCTAAAGTACTTCATATATAGGTAATTAAGGGGACATATACTAATCTTTCATGGGAAAACACTGAAAATTAGCATAAGATTACTAGAATATGGACTAATAAATGGTGATGCAAAGCACAGAAAAGTGAATGTAAAATGCTTATACAATATAGGAGGAAGACAGTTGTGTCAGTTGATCTTGGTTGATTCACTGAACACTACTGTGGTCAGATTGTTTTAAAAAAAGGAACTCCGGTCATATTTCTGAAAATTAGTTTTTGTAGCTGCTGACTTTTAATTAACAGTCTCACCTGTCCCAGGATCCAGCGCTGTACTAACCTGGGCATTTTTTTTCCACTGCTCTTCTGTCCCCGGCTCTAGCATCTTAACTGCTGGCAACCGGCTATAACAGCTAGCAGATTCAAAGCTGCATTTTGTGAATGGTCCTGCAGTCTTCTGGGACTTGTGCCGTGTCCCAGGTCTGTGGGGAGGGAGTGGTAGGAGAACTTCAACTTGGATCACCTAGAAGTAGGAGTGGGTACCTGTCAAAACCAGCTACCTGCACCTCCACCCCATGCCCCCAACAATTGTGCCAAATATTGCAGGGGGAGAAGGAGGAACAGTGGAACTTACCCTTTTGGGTGAAGTTCCGCTTTAGGAACACTTGTTTTGAAAGCAGAACTTCATTCTCTCAATCAACACTAACTATTTTTGCTGCTAGCATTAGTAAATACAGTAGATAGGAAATGATATTCTAATCACTTGATGTTACGTGAATCATCTGCTCTTATTCAAGATGGTCACTACCAGAAAATACTAGGGGGTGCTTTTTAGAGTGATTTCTCAGCAAAATAAAGCACGGATTTGGGGAGTTTGCTTTGAATATTAAAAATAAAATAAAGTATTTGGTTTGTGCTGCTCAGTGTGCAGTGTAGTTGCACTTGAAACCGTTAAACCTAAAATCAAAATGTATTCACGCCAGCAGCACAACGGTTTCCTCTTCTGTTTTAACAAATTTTATTGAGACGTCACACACATCTCACAACGTTCAATTGCTGGCTGCATAGTGTAAGGCAGTGGATTGCCTCGCGCTGCTATGAAAAAAGTACCCGTATTTGCCGGCGTATAAGACAACCCCCTAATTTTGCAGTTAAGTTAGGTTTTTGGGCTATACCCGCCGTATAAGACTATCCCCCTTCCGAGGCAACACCATTTAAAAACCTCAGATTTGATTTAAATACATTTTAATCAATTAAAATGGTTATGACTTACCGATACTTAAAATCCTCATCATGTTCATCATCTGACATCAAAAGTTCATCAATGACATCTTGTGATACATTTATAAGACAGTCATTGCATGGATTTATTCCAAATCAGATGGTGTGGCTTCACCTTCATCTTGCCACAGGTAGTCCTCCTCCATACCATCCAATGAATTTGATATGCCACACTTCTTCAAAGACTTGAATACTGTTTCTGCATCAATATCATTCCAGGCTTTTATGACAAAGTTAGCCAAAACATCCAACTGTGGAGCAAACACATTTCCTACTTTTGTGAATGACTTTTCGCCGCTAACCATCCACTCATTCCACTGTTCTCGAATGCGATCTTTAAATGGCTTGTTTAGGCACACATCCAGTGGCTGTACCAACGATGTCAATCCTGCAGGAAAAACCGCTGCATCTGTGTATATTCTTGCCAGCCTGTTCTTTGTGCTGCTAGTTAAATGAGCCCTGAGCATTTCCCACACCAGTAGGCTATGTTCTCGGTGAAGTCTACCTGGTCACCTACTCTATACATTATCAAGCCATAGCTTTACCCCTTCATCCAGCCAGCCTTTTTCATTCACATGTACAAAAACTCCAACAGGGAACTTGATTTTCGGCATTGTTTTTTCATTTAAAAATAATCATTGGTCTTAGTTTGGCACCATTAGCTGTACATGCTAGTACCACTGTAAAACTGGACTTCCCATGTCCTGTTAATTAACACGGTTTTTGCACCTTTTGAATTGACAGTTTTATTTCCAACCATATCGAAATCTATCCATATTTCCGATATTAACGCATATGTTCCTTGCGCTGTTGTATGACATTTGGATGGAAATTACTTTGCAATCGAGATCTGCAGGTAATTTTTGTGCAATTTTGGTCTTTTGCCTCAGTACCAGATTATGCCTTTCCAAGAACCTAGTACACCAGGATACAGTGGCCTTAAATCCTTTGCTGTGAGATTTGTACCACTGAAGTGCAAACATACATATGTTGTTTTGTGTCACTACATAACCATTTTGACGATGCTTATGTATCATGTCTGCTACATGATTTTCGAGTTTTGGCCAATGTGGGATGACTCTTAATGCATACACTTTAATACATCTTCATTCGCTTTCCAGTCTCGGACCATCTTTTCTGTTACTCCATATTGTCTTGCAGCAGCCCAGTTATGTTCCTTGGCAAAGTTTACAACTTTCAGCTTGAAACTGGCTTCATATTTCCTTCTTCTTGCTGGTGGAGCCATGATGGGGTCTTGTCTACCAGCCATTTTGTTTACTCTGACTAATCTATCAGCCCGCTGGATGTGCGGTAATACTGTATGTATGGTAGCTTTGGCTGCATATAGTATACCGCGCTGAGCCAGTCACGGCGAGCAATGTATTCTATTAATGAATACAAAGCCTGCTCAGATTGGCAGAGGTTGTAACATCATCAGCCCGCCTCTCTGACTCAGCCAATCCGAGCAGGCTTTGTATTCATTAATAGAATACATCGCTCGCCGTGATTGGCTCAGTGCGGTATACTGTATGTAGCCGAAGCTACATACAGTATTACTGCAAATCCAGTGGGCTGACAGATTAGGACGTTCGTTTTTTTGGCCAGCTTGGCCCAAAAGAACCATGTAAAGTAGTCCTAAACCTAAAGGTTCACATTTTATACTCTGTGTAGAAGATGACCCCCCGATTTTTGGGAGATGTTAAGGATAAAAAGTCATCTTGTAGGCCGGCAAATATGGTACTGTATGCAACACTTTTTTCAGTGCATTGTGCCCATACACCACAGCAACACAGGTATAATAAAGCTTACCAATTCTTCAGTGTCGTGGCTGCATAAGTTTTTTTCTTTTTTTAAGCTTTTTTCATTTTCATCTGGTGATCCAGCCAGTAAGTCTGTTATTTTTTACTTCCTATAACTGACCAAGCTGTCCATCAAATGTGGCAGTTAGCAAGTTCAGACAAACCATTTAACACTGATTGGGTGCTTACAATGGTCAACTTTTACTCCTTTATCCCAAAAGGAAAAAAACCTTTGTAACTGCTTAAAAAGTTTGAGTCCAGCTTTAATTTGATAGTCAAGTCCAGGGCCGGTACAAGGGGTGGGCAGAAGGGGCGGATGCCCTGGGCAGGACCATTTACTGGAGGAAGGGGGGCGCTGTAGAGGCCACGCTACAGGCCGCCTGTCCTGAGGCGGCGGGGCTGCTTTGATCTGTGGCTGCAGTGCTCCCCTCCTCCTCTTGTTTGTCACACAGCGCCGGTCTCCTGCCCGGGAGCGCTGTGTGTCAGGGAGCTGAGTCTGTGTGTATGTTCCGCGGTGCCGGTCCGCCCCCCTAGACCAGCTCACGTGGTAGCAGATTGAATCAGTGTTCCGCCTATCACACAAGCCGGTCTAGGGGGGCGGGACCTTGTTACTGCGCCGTCGAACACACACACAGACCCAGCTATGTGAGTGTGACACACAGTGCTGCAGGAGATGTCCGCTGTGTGATTCAGCCAGGGCAGGCTATTGTGAGTCTGACTGCATTCATAGGAAAAGTGAGGTTGCGATTATTGGCACAGGGATGCTGCGATGGGCAAGGTGAGGCTGCTATTATTGGCCCATAGAGGCTGCGATTATGGGCACAGAGAGGCCGCAATTATGGTCACAGAGAGGTGGCATTGATGGGCACAGAGAGGCTGCAATTATGGTCACAGAGAGACTGCATTGATGGGCACAGTGAGGCGCCATTGATGGGCACAGTGAGGCTGCGATTATGGGCACAGAGAGGCTGTGATTATGGGCACAGAGAGGCTGCGATTATGGGCACAGAGAGGCTGCGATTATGGGCACAGAGAGGCTGCGATTATGGGCACAGAGAGGCGGCATTGATGGGCACAGAGAGGCGGCATTGATGGGCACAGAGAGGCGGCATTGATGGGCATAATAAGGCGGCATTGATGGGCATAATAAGGCGGCATTGATGGGCATAATAAGGCGGCATTGATGGGCATAATAAGGCGGCATTGATGGAAACAGTGGTAGGCTGCATTTGATGGGCACTGGTGAGACTGCATTGATCTCTTGTATCATGTCTGCAGTCTCTGACCATCTTTAGTATGATGTTCTCAGTCTCTGACCATCTTTAGTATGATGTTCTCAGTCACTGACCATCTTTAGTATGATGTTCTCAGTCTCTGACCATCTCTTGTATCATGTTCTCAGTCTCTGACCATCTCTTGTATCATGTTCTCAGTCTCTGACCATCTCTTGTATCATGTTCTCAGTCTCTGACCATCTCTTGTATCATGTTCTCAGTCTCGGACCATCTCTTGTATCATGTTCTCAGTCTCGGACCATCTCTTGTATCATGTTCTCAGTCTCGGACCATCTCTTGTATCATGTTCTCAGTCTCGGACCATCTCTTGTATCATGTTCTCAGTCTCGGAACATCTCTTGTATCATGTTCTCAGTCTCGGACCATCTCTTGTATCATGTTCTCAGTCTCGGACCATCTCTTGTATCATGTTCTCAGTCTCGGACCATTTCTTGTATCATGTTCTCAGTCTCGGACCATCTCTTGTATCATGTTCTCAGTCTCGGACCATCTCTTGTCTTATATCATGTCTGCAGTCTCTGAGGGGAGTTTGCTTAATTAGCAATGGTATTGGTAATATCCAGCAGGAAGGGGGTTAATGCACTGTCACTGATGCATTAGTATAGATCCCATCGTCTGTAGGCGCTGTAGCTTTTCACAGCGTGGGGGGGGGGGGGGCGCAGTTTTTCATCTTCGCCATGGGGACCGGATGACTTTGTCCTGACTCTGGTCAAGTCCATCTGAATCTACTAACAATACCCTCTCCTCAGGGTGACAATGCTACTATCAAAGGGTAAATTAGTTTTTCCTCCAGTGGAGTGGAGACACCCTGAGACAGGAAGTGAGTTACTAGCCAGATTACCAGGTGAACAATAAAGAAAAAAAAAATGAAAAAATGCAACCACGACACCAGAATTTGTAAGTTGCAATATAATAATTTGTTTTGTTTTTTGGTCGGGAGGGGGTTAATTTTCAGGGGGTTTAATCTGGTGCCAGGTATTCACAGGTCCCTTCAAATATTCTTAGGTCACTACAACATCTGCAGCTTCAGCGGATGTAATAAATGCTTGACTGTGGTTAAAACACTTTGTTGGGCTCTGGTGTGACCCACAGTAATGCTACGTTCACACCAATGCGTTTGCTGTGGCTCGCATTTGCACAGCAGCAACATTCATTTGAATGGGCTGCTTTAACTGCGGTAAATGCAGACAAAAAGGTCCCTGCACCTTTTTTAAAACGCAGCCACAGTGGGTGCAATTAAGAATTGACTACAGCCCGGCCTGTCTGCAAAAGAGCAACCTTCTTTTTGGGTTGCACATGTGGGAATAGGTGCGATTTACACACTGTCCTGCATTTGCAACTGTATGAACCTAGCATGAAATAAGCTACTTTTCAACAATAGTAAGTTGAATGAGACCTTTATTTTCTTATATCTGCACAATATTTAGACACTGTGTGTGTGTGCATGTGTGTATATGTATATATATTTTTTTGTGTACAGCTGTGCAGCAGTAAGGTTGAATGCATTTATTACATGTAAGTTATCTGCCAGAAGCACCGTGGCATCCAACATGACAGTACCATTTGGGATGCATAAGACTGCATTGCGCTATTTCCCCTCCTGGTTCTCGTTTTTGACGATGTTAGCAGTAAAGAGTGGAAGCGACTAGCCCGGCTGTTTGTTTTGAAACAAAGTTTTTTTTTTGCTGCATTACCCCTTTGAGGGGAGGAGTTTACTAAAGAGTACCTTCTTGCCTCAGCTCAGGAAGGCCAAGAATTAATGTTACAAATGTGGGCCTAACTTTTAGAGGTTTTTGTCATTTGTGGGGGAATTCAGACTATTTCCCCTCCTAATCTGCAGTCCAAGTCCTTCGCATTCAGTTTTTCCCCCACTCCCATCCTCCCCAATGCATCTTGTATTTAAGTCTGGCCGCCTAGGGACTCATAGCCCCGAGGGTGGAGATTCCATTTCCGACTGGACAGATTCAAGCTTCCTACTCAAACCTTTTTACGGTGTCTAAGAAGGGCAGACTACAACCTGTCTTGCATCTCATAATGTTTGAATGTTTTTGTCAAAACCTGCAAATTCAAGATGCCCATTTACCAGGGGTTCTTGCACTTGTTCACTAAAACTTTGGCACTATTGTTAGCCACCTTGAGTTTGAGAGGCATATCCATTATGGGGTATCTGCACGACCTACTGCATGCATGAGTCGTAACTCAAAACTGGAAATCAACCTGTCCTTTACCATTTGGACTTGCTTATGCCTGGAATACCCGGGGCTGGTCTTTTATTGTCCAGCCAGGCCAAGGTGTTACTTCTGTTGAAAAAGCAACAAAAGCTACAACTTTAGGTTTATCTACTGCATGTTCGCAGGGGGTTATCCATTTGTCATTGCACATCTTTTCTGTCTCTGGACCAGTGATCGAGGTAAGTGGCTTTGACAAAGTCATTTGGTTTTATGTCTCGACACTCCTTTTGGATGCCAGTCTGCGTGGATTTACCCAGTCTACTGATCTCTGGTTCACTCAGGCTTCTTGGAGTAGTCCCTGCTTCCCAGCCAATTGCTGGAACATTCAGTGATCTGGCAGGGCTTGGATGATCTCTTAAATGGCCATTGGTGCCTGCCTTAAAGTCTGGTGACTAGCTTGGGTCAATTTGTACACACCCGATAAATCACATATTAATCTGTCCTTGTCACCTTTACAGAATGGCTGACCTGTTTACAGGCCATTTTATAGAACATCTATTTAACCTATAAACTCCCTTGGAGTTAATGACCTTTCTGAAGCAGAAGGTATAATACCAAATGAATGTCACTTATCCCTGTAGATTTGACAGGCTGACTTTTAGCATGCTGTTCATTGAGCGATGAGTACATTGTAATTTCCGGCTAATATTGTATGGCAGTCATTCTTTAAGTGTCTTAAATTGAACAATTTTTTTTCTGCAGGATGTTTTCAATTCCTGCTTGTTTTTGTGCTCTGACCTATGAACAGAGTTGTTGGCATGGTAGACAAAGATTAGGGAAAAAGGAGGTATGACTGGAGAAGTTGTATGTCATGGAGGCCATGAAAGGGATGGGAAAGAAGGGATGGGAAAGAAGGGATGTTATTGAAGCAGAAGTGAAACTAGATCCTTGGCTGTTAGTACAGGAGCATATTTCTAAAGCAGGTTATTGCGTAGATGTCCTTGTCTAACCCGTCTTCCTTGAAGCTTTCTGTGCTTCATTATTGCGCTGTTTGGCAGCCCACAATGTCAAATAAGGGTCTGTACAGACTGCAGTGCAGGTGTAATGTACTGGCATTGTAGAAAGTGATAGGACTTTGGGGAAAGTTTAAAGCGCACACTTTTTTTTTTTTTCCTGTAGAAGCAAATGTTTCCAGGCTATTTAAATTCATTTCACCACCCAAATGCATACCTAAATGACCTATATAAAGGAAAAAAGGTTGCGCTAAAGTGAACGTGACACCTAAAGTGACAAATTAATAAAATGAACAAATAAGATCCAATATTAAATTGAGTGTACATATGATCAATGAGCACAACGGCTCGCACAGTGAGTGAACACCAAAATAAGTGACCTATAAACAGTGATATGAATCTGAAAAAACTTGTGTAAAAACCTGTGAAAAAAATCACTAATAATGAAAAAATTTAATTGGAAATAAATCAACTCCATAAACACTCAAAATGTCCATAGGCAAAGGAATTGGTTGAAAACAAAGTTCATGCAAATGGGTATGTCAAGTATTGATGATCCTCCACCGTGACAGCTGAATTCAAAACCAAGGTAAACCCAAGAGCGAGTGTTGGATAGGACAGCCTCCACCAATGAAATTACTGCCTCTTACCGCAAAGGATGGATCCCTTATCACAGGGGATCAAAGAACACCTGTGGCTATTCCCCAGCCAAGGGTATGGGGCTTGCAATGTCTAATACGATGGGGTCTCACCCGGGAGGTCAACAGCTCACATTGGCAGAAACCAAAGTCCCCCTAAATGAAAAGAAGGAATGGACTATAGTGTAAAACCTTTTACACATTTATTAAAGAACTAACAGATGCACACTTACAATTAAGTGGATAAAAACGAGCGTGTGGTTAGCCGACCGGCTCTAGATAATGCAGCCCGTATGTCTCCGGGTGGCGTGGGCGTGATGACGTCAGAACGTGGCTCCTCCCTACGCGTTTCGTCATCAACAGACGTGTTCACGGGATACGGGCGGTGTTCTGACGTACCGCTCTAAATAGCCATCTACATCAACCAAGCCTCGATGTGAACCGCGGGACGACTGGTCCAGAGCATCTCTAGGTTAGAGATGTCGTTGGTGCACAGGATCAAGTGTTACACCCCCTTTGGTCTCAACATAGATGTCTATGTGAATTGTTTCATAGACAATTCTTGACCTCTATGTTGAAATCAAAATTCCAAATTTTTTCTATATTTTTTTTATCATAAATTTTTTTCTCTTCTTCCCTCCTGATTGAGTTTTATTAGATCATTGGGGTAGCTCCATATGAGGGAATATAGAGATTTGTCTCAATATAGCTCCTATGGTGCTTAAATCATTACGACTGTGTACCATGTGATTTTGTACATCTTTTGATACTATCATGTTTTTATTCATGATCTATGTGTTTAATACCAGTTGCTGTCTATCTTTGATCATTGTGTATGACACCGGTTTATTACTTTAGTTCATGGGTTTTATCATGTGTCCTTGTACACTCAATGTGAACTTCGGGGATGGCCTGTCCCATTCATTATGAATGGGCGAGGGCGTTTTAATCCCCTTTTTTCATTTTTTTTTTAACTCTTCCATTTAGCATTACCTTTGGTAGTGCGAGACCATCTAGGTCTCTTTAAATTTTTTATTTTTTTTGTCCTTGTATATATATCATTTATTGTATACTTCAGTTTTGCCCTTAAATCTCATTGGAATCAGTGAGTTCCATCCCGTAACCAAGATGGTGGCGTCTCAGTCGTCCCGCGATTCACATCGAGGCTTGGTTGATGGAGATGGCTATTTAGAGCGGTATGTCAGAACGCCGCCCGTATCCCGTGAACACGTCTGTTGATGACGAAACGCGTAGGGAGGAGCCATGTTCTGACGTCATCGCGCCCACGCTACCCGGAGACATACGGGCTGCATTATCTAGAGCCGGCCGGCTAACCACACGCTCGTTTTTATCCACTTAATTGTAAGTGTGCATCTGTTATTTCTTTAATAAATGTGTAAAAGGTTTTACACTATAGTCCATTCCTTCTTTTCATTTACGGGGACTTTGGTTTCTGCCAATGTGAGCTGTTGAACTCCCGGTTGAGACGCCATTGTATTCGACATTGCAAGCCCCATACCCTTGGCTGGGGAATAGCCACAGGTGTTCTTTGATCCCCTGTGATAAGGGATCCATCCTTTGCGGTAAGAGGCAGTAATTTCATTGGTGGAGGCTGTCCTATCCAACACTCGCTCTTGGGTTTACCTTGGTTTTGAATTCAGCTGTCACGGTGGAGGATCATCAATACTTGACATACCCATTTGCATGAACTTTGTTTTCAACCAATTCCTTTGCCTATGGACATTTTGAGTGTTTATGGAGTTGATTTATTTCCAATTAAATTTTTTCATTATTAGTGATTTTTTTCACAGGTTTTTACACAAGTTTTTTCAGATTCATATCACTGTTTATAGGTCACTTATTTTGGTGTTCACTCACTGTGCGAGCCGTTGTGCTCATTGATCATATGTACACTCAATTTAATATTGGATCTTATTTGTTCATTATATTAATTTGTCACTTTAGGTGTCACGTTCACTTTAGCGCAACCTTTTTTCCTTTATTACTGTTTGGTGTTGTATAACACTTTTTGTTGCAGCTTTATTTAGAGGTCCATTAGTGCAGTTTTCTTTTTCTCACATACCTTATGACCTATCTAGCCAAATCCTAATTCTGCATTGATCTTACTCTGGGGTCTCCAAACTTTTCAGTATGAGGACCACATCACAATATTGGCAAATATTCACGCACATAAAAAAAACAGTTTTGTAAATGAACGATTTAAATCAATGAATAACTTTTTTTCTTTGAAATTTTGTCTAATCCTCATGATTTAGAACAGAAAAAAAAAAACAATTCCAAGTAAACTTGAGCCCCTCAGTCTCCCCCCCTTACATCAGAGTTCCCATCAAAGTCTTTCTTACATTGGCCTTCCCCTTTACATCTGATTACCTCCTTGCATCTGGGTCCCAATCAGAGGGCCACATAAAATCTTGCAGCAGGCCACAGTTTGGAGAACCCTGACCTAATGAGACCTGTAGCTTGTGTCTAAGCATAATAAGCTGTAAACTGTGTCTGGGTTTAGTTTTTGTACTTAATAATCACATTGTAGGCACTTCACGTGCACAGAGTCCCTTGGTTTTGCCATCTATACGGCAAGGGCTGAAATGATGGGTTGGGTGTTGCTAAATACCTTTTTTTTGTGGCTGTAAACGCTTTTTTCATTTAACTGCCATCAAACTGTGTAGCAAACAATCTTCTATAAGCTATTACTTTGGTTCAGGAAGATGTGACTGTATAAGGTATTAAACAGACCTGTATAGAAAATGTGCAGTGTTGTCCTACTTCTATTACTTCTAAATGGAGCAAAACTTTCTCCAACTTTTTACCCCAGAAAAAAACTTTCACGTTTCAGGTCTTGGAACTCCAGCTTAAAAATATAGTGGTGAACTTTCGGCTCACTTTGCGGCAGAAAACGAAAAACCCGATCCCCAAATGTAGCAGCAGAGGAGGGAAGGAGGCTGGCGTAGCTTCCCCTTTTGGGTGGAGCTCATCTTTAAAAAAATGCATTTTAGTCAAGACTATGACTAAAACAAAATCAAAATTTGACCTCAAAATTAACACAGATTGGTGGTCCATGTAGGTGAGAGATAAATTTGCGATTTCTCGAGAAACCCTAGTTGAAAAAGGCTGCTCTAGCCATACTGCTACCACTGCATAGGTGATATAGGGAAAAATCAAGTATTTCAACCCAATTGTGTAAATACAAAAGTGGTCCTTTCAGTCTATCCAGCAGAAACACCAGTTGTTTAAGAGCACATAAATACCCAGAATGTGAAGGCAACTGCACAGAACCTACGGTAATTTACTTCACCCTCCGAGTTGACATCTTGGTCCCAGAAACAGATGCTGGATCTTCATGATGCTTGAACAAAGATGTTGGCATCTTTTGGGGAATAATGGGAAGATGAATATCTAAACTCTTAGAAATTACTTAGTATGAATGCACATGCTTAAAGTGGTCGTAAACCCATAGGGAAAAAAAAAACTGCAAGACAAAGGCATTATGAGCTGGTATGCATAGCATACTAGCTCATTATGATATACTTACCTTAGATCGAAGGCCCCCCCCCAGCGGTCCCGGCACACCGCTTTGGCCAGTGACATGTCTCCCTGAGTTATTTCCGGGTATCGTGGGCTCCGGCAATGTAATTGGCCGGAGCCGCAATTATATCACTGGTAGGGCACTTCAGCTGAAGAAACGGCACGTATGAGCCGTCTCTTCAGTGCACACGTGCCGATGACTTCATCACATGCATATACAATGAATATCTCCTAAACTATGCAAGTTTAAGAGAAATTCACGGTAGCTACAGGTAAGCCTTTTAATAGGCTTACCTGTAGGTAAAAGTGGTTGCAAAGGGTTTACAACCACTTTAACATAAAAGTACTTTGATGTTTAGTCCACTTTTATTTATAACGTTGATGCCTGTGAGCCGCAAAGTTTTTATTGTAGGTGGGAATGGTTTGTAAAATACATGTGAAACATTGACTTCACCAAAGTAGAGTAAAAAGAAATGACACCATTTGCTGAAATTAGTATATCAGTGTATCCACAAACATGTTGATAAGAACAGTGAATAGACAATGATTTGTTATCCTCAGTCAGTGCCTGCTGATGTCATAGTTGGCACAGGCTGCCAGTGAGATGGCCTGGTAAATGCATTTGTACTGCTCCAGAGTCATCCCCTTGGCAGATTATTCTCTCATCACAATGAGAATCCTGAGCAGAGTGAGATGAACTTGTTTAGAATAGAAGAGGGATGGGTAATTAAATGGGATTTGGCAGGCAGGAAACAATCTATTCCATCACGGGCCAGCACTATGCAGAGTGGTTATTTCACTTCTATCCATGCCATTCATATGTGGTCATGCTTTTAGGAAGCGTTGCTTATGTTTACATAAAATTTTACAGTAATTAACAGTTGACGTTTGTCCATTGAAGTGGACATTGTACTTATATTTTTCCTAAAAACATTTTTTTTTTTTCCTAAAACATTTAAACTGCATCCAAATATGGGGATTGATGGACAGTTTATAAAATATATAAATTTTTCTTTGGAATAAACATTTAATGCATGAAAATGAATTCTTGGTGCACTGCGGGTTTGCTAAAGAGACGATATGTTAGTACTGCTTGTTTTGAGGAACAGATCAAAAAAATAAAAATAAAAATCCGGTCCCCTGCATGTTGATGCCATAATATGCTAGTGTAGCGGGTACTTGAATTTGGGGAAGCATCTGGGTGCTAGAGTAACCCAGGTGCCTTGATTGTTAGGAAATTCAAGGTTCCCTTTGTGAGTCTTGGAGGACTCTGGTGGTGTGAAGTTCTCGCCGGCCTAAAGGTGACGTTGTTGCCTTGGACCGGGGCTGGGCTCGCACCGCAAGACTGTGCCTTTTTGTCCTCCCCTGGAGCTGGTACAGCGGGGCAGGAAACCCGCTGTGGCGCGAAAGGAGAGGTCATAAAGGGGGCGGACACCCTGACCTTGGGGTTCAGAGTTGGAGGACGCGGCCGCACCCAGGCACCTTCAGCTTGGGTGCCGGCGTTCCGGTGCTCCAGGCCTAGGTGCCCTTGGCCTAGCTGGAGCGGAGATGGAGTCCATCTCAGGCACCTTTAGCCTGGGGTGAGGTACTATGGCGGATGCCTGGGGCTCAGTACCTTCGACTGTGTTCCGCGAGGATGGAGGAATCCGAGGGGGCCCTAACTCCTTGGGTGCCCGTGTCTGAGTTCGTGAGGACTGGTGCGCAGTAACTTCTCCGAAGAGTCCGGCGCTGCATCGCTGGTGACGGAGAGGCCTCCACTTCTCCCTTGGACGGATTTCTTCCTCTGACAGGGGCAAAGTGAGCGAAGGTAATTCACGTTCTATATCACTTAGTCAGTGGCAGTGACTATTCACCACTGGTGACAGCACAGTGGGCAGCAGCAGAAGGGAAAGGATTGTGCCTCGATCTGTCCCCATTTTCCAAAGAAAAGAGATTGTTTTATTGCTTGGCAAGAAGAATAAAACTGAGTCTGACCTATTCACTGTGTGGAACTCGGGTTACTAAAGCAAAGGAGTCAGGGACGAAGGACTGGACTTGACTCTAGCACACCTACACAAAAAAAACAATCTTCTGGCCTTCACCTCTTAGTTAGGGAGGACGTGGGCCGTGGTGCGTCTCATCTCTCTCTCCCAGGTACCCCTAGACAACAGCCGCATAACCAATAAAGAGAGAGAGAGAGGTGAGTCCGCTACACTAGTATGCATTGCATACTATATTATGAAAGACTTTCTATGTCACCGCTGTCTGGGCTTCCATCTTTATTCAATCTTTTCAGATTCGCGGGGTCCGGCCATTTTAAGGGCCTACCCGCGATGACGTTGCTCCCGCTCATGCGCATATAGTCACGATCGCGGCACACCACTCTCAATGGATGGCACACTTTGGTAAACCGTCCATTCAGAGCACATAGCGCATGCGCCATTGACGTCGTCGGCTGCAAAATATGTGAAAATCATCTTAACGGTGAACATTTAGGAGATAATAATTTTACCTATAAGAAAGCTTTATTATAAGCTTACCTGTTGGTGAAAGTGACAAAGCGGAGTTTACTACCACTTTAAGGCAACTGTCAAAGACAAAGGAAAACTTGCTCTTTGGTATAAAGTGCAAAATATGTAGAGGTGCCTGGACAAACGTGGTACAGCTTTTCAGTCCCCACTATGCCCAACATACAAAGTTTAGCCCGTAATGGTTTGTAACTTTGTACAGCTGTGTTTCCCCGTGTTAACCCCCCATGCAACTTATTCCCCCAAGAGGTAAACTGAGTTCACACCAACTTCTCTTGCAGAGTCCTACTACAGACTCGCAATACAAGATTCATGGGTGTTGCCACCAGGGCCGCTGTTAGAAATGATGGGGCCCCGTACAGCCTACCTGATGGGTGCCCCCTTCAACCACACCCTTGACCCCAACCCTGTCCCCACCCCTAACCCTCACTCAAAACAAAAGGCAGTTTTTTTGCTGTTTACAAATGCGTGCGGGGCCGACTTGCGCTCGCAATTGCGCATAAACATTTTGTTAATAAAATTACATTGTATCTTTAAAGCGGAGGTTCCGCGGCATTTTTTTTTTTTTTTCCGCTTGCATGCAAAGTATTTGTAGATCACCAATTAGTACTCACGTGTTTGGTGACTTTAAACCTCCCCTGTCTTTTTTCTGGCAAAAGATGCACTTTTAAAATCAGCCGTCTGAATTTTCCATTTTGCTTGTGGGCATTTTGAAGCCCACAAGCACTGACTTCCTGGTGGTGGACGGTGTAATGCAGAAAAAGTTCCCCGGCGGATAAGGTTCCCCCCCCCCTGTACTGCGCATGCGCGGCACGAACCTCAACGGAGTTTCCGAAAGTAGCCGAACATGTAGAGCTGCGAGTTAGCTCTACACGGCGCCTGCGCAATGACTAGGAGTCATGTAGAGCTGACTGCGCAGGCGCTGTGTAGAGCCGACTCGCAGCTCTTCCTGTTCGGCTACTTTCGGAAACTCCGTTGAGGTTCGTGCCGCGCATGCGAAGTACAGGGGGGGGGGAACCTTATCCGCCGGGGAACTTTTTCTGCAGGACATGTCACATCTGGGCGAACTCCCAGATTGCATTGCGGGTGAATAGAAATGCCTACTCCCACGGGAGTGAGTACCCGGAAGACGAAATTGGAAATGACATTAGTACGGTATGTACTACATAAAAAAAAAAAAAAAAGTGGCTAATGTACATGTTCGTTCTTTAAGGAGTGTGCTTGTATATGGATGTTATTTTGCCTGAACCTCCGCTTTAATTTTTTTTTTCTTTTTTGCTTTCACAAGGAATGAATAACATCCCTCGTGATAGCAGGGCCATGACAGGTCCTCTTTTACTTTGTGCAGAATCACTGGGGCTAAAAAATGATATCCGATCATTGCTGCAGTGATGACAGAGATATCACCCTTCCAATCGAGCGACATGCTGGTGCGTCACTGGACAGAAAGTGGTTTGTTTTTTTTTGGGGGGGGGGATGCAGCTCCACTGCACATGTTTACTGCTCCCCCAACTGAAGTGTAAAGTAGCTGCTCATCAGCATTACAATCATCATCATCACAGGCAGCACAGTAAGCAGGGGCTCTATCATGGCTGTATGTGACATGGCTGTTTGCTGACTTTGTTAACTTGTGGATGTACTGTATATAACAGTCTGTAACACAGCACAGCCATAACAAAGTCAGCAGCCATGAGACACAGAGCCATGATAGAGCCCCTACTTACTGTGCTGCCTGTGAAGACTATTGTAATGCTAATGATAACCTGCTGTGTTGTAAGTTCTATTCTAAGGACACAGTGAGGGTTCTATGCTTTATTCTTTCTTCACTCACTGTGTCCATTGCAGCCACGCTCTCCTTTCTGTTCTCTATCAGCCTCCTCGCATCTCAGCACCTGAGAACGGGCGGTGACCTGCCGAGAATTTTTCCCCGGCGGATAATGCCCTCTCTGTACTGCGCAGGCGCAGCACTTGCGCAGTACAGAGCACAACGGACCTCCGAAAATCGCCGAAGATGAACACAGCTGTCAATCACCTGTACACGGCGCATGCGCAATAAGCACTATATTTGCCACACGCTGACGCACGCTCCCGAAGCTCCCTCCACTCTGCAAGGGGCGGGTGTAATACTATTATATCGTGTAAGGGGCGGATGGCTACAGCAAGGGGCGGATGTGTATTACTAGTATATTGTCTGCATTACTATTACTGTATATTGTGTAAGGGGAGGATGGCTACAGCAAGGGGCGGGTGTATTATCAGGGTGGTTTTATCAAGAAACTACACGATATAGTAATACACCCGCCCCTTGTTGTAGCCATCCGCCCCTTACACGATAATACACATCCGCCCCTTGCTGTAGCCATCCTTACACCCGCCCCTTGCAGAGTGGAGTGAGCATCGAGAGCGTGCAGCAACGTCTGTCACAATGTCCTGTTCATTCCGCAGGCGCCGTCTACAGCTTTTCACGTTCGGCAATTTCCGGCGGCTCCGTTTGCTACAGCGCTGCGCCTGTGCAGTCCAGGGCAGACATTATCCGCCAGGGGGACACATCTCGGCAGAACACCGGCGCCGGGAGGAGAATCATAGTATTACTCCGCCGGCCGGGACTAACTGAGTAGCGGTCGGGCTGGATATACATCCGCTCCCGAAAATGAAGAAATAGTCCCTCCTCTGTGCGCACCTGGGCCCCTCTGTTGACCTGATGGGGCCCAGCAAAATGGTATAACCCCGCTCCATAAAACTAGTATTAGCAGGGGAGAAGTTTACCAAGCTCAATTTTTTTTATTTAATGCAGCAATGAGCTGTAATGCTAGCCAGGCCCATCTGTGCAGCTGATAGGGCCAGACCCCGTACAACAGAGCTGGTTGTACTGCCCTATCAGCAGCCCTAGTTGCCGCAGAGTATTCCTCTGCCAGTGCAATGCAACTAGGAAAAATAGCAGGAAGATCTGTTCTGTACATGTGCCAACCCATGGCTCTTCCATTCATATAGATCACATGATTGCACAGTGTGTATTAAGATAATATAAATGTACACCTGTAACAGTATAGTACAGGTATAGAAATTTACACCTGAGCCACAGTATACTAGAAGTATAGGAATGTACATCTGCACGCAGTATAGTAGAGGTATAGAAATGTACACCTAAGCACAGAATAGTAGAGGTATAAAAAAAGTACACCTGAGCACAGTATAGTAGAAATATAGGAATGTACATCTGTGCAGAGTATAGTAGAGGTATAGAAATGTACACCTGAGCACAGTATAGTAGAAGTATAGTAATTTACATCTGCGTACAGTATAGTAGAGGTATAGAAATGTACACCTGAGCACAGTATAGTAGAAGTATAGGAATTTACATCTGCGTACAGTATAGTAGAGGTATAGAAATGTACACCTGAGCACAGTATAGTAGAAGTATAGTAATTTACATCTGCGTACAGTATAGTAGAGGTATAGAAATGTACACCTGAGCACAGTATAGTAGAAGTATAGGAATTTACATCTGCGTACAGTATAGTAGAGGTATAGAAATGTACACCTGAGCACAGTATAGTAGAAGTATAGTAATTTACATCTGCGTACAGTATAGTAGAGGTATAGAAATGTACACCTGAGCACAGTATAGTAGAAGTATAGGAATTTACATCTGCGTACAGTATAGTAGAGGTATAGAAATGTACACCTGAGCACAGTATAGTAGAAGTATAGTAATTTACATCTGCGTACAGTATAGTAGAGGTATAGAAATGTACACCTGAGCACAGTATAGTAGAAGTATAGGAATTTACATCTGCGTACAGTATAGTAGAGGTATAGAAATGTACACCTGAGCACAGTATAGTAGAAGTATAGTAATTTACATCTGCGTACAGTATAGTAGAGGTATAGAAATGTACACCTGAGCACAGTATAGTAGAAGTATAGGAATTTACATCTGCGTACAGTATAGTAGAGGTATAGAAATGTACACCTGAGCACAGTATAGTAGAGGTATAGAACTGTACACCTGAGCACAGTATAGTAGAGATAAAAAAAAATTACACCTGAGCACTGTATAGTAGAGGTATAGAAATGTAAACCTGTAACACGGTAGAGGAATGTACACCCATAACACAGTAGAGGTAGAGAAATGTACACCCCTAGCTGTATAGTACCAGTATAGAAATGTACACTTGTGTGTAGTATAGTAGCGGTAAACCTGTATGCAAGACCACTGATAGGGGGGTAGAGCAGGCCCTCCTTTACCGGGGTCCCATCAGTTCAGCAGGGGCCCAGGGGCTGAGAGTAATTTTTAAATATCTTTAGGCGCATGCATAGTAATCCTATGGGCCATCGCGCTCAGCTATGTTGCTGTCCAAAGGTGTTTCTGTTGCTCCTTTATCCAGAGTGTAGGCACTCTAAGGCCCCTTTCACACCAGCGAACAGATCGGGTCCGCCTGTCTGTTTTTCAGGTGGACCCGATCGGACCACCCATTGTCCTCTATGGGGCAGCAGATGTCAACAAACATGTCTGCTCACACCCGCTAGGCATCCGATCCAACAAAATCCGCTGAAAACAGACGAATGGCGATACGTTCGCCATCCGTCCATCGGATTGAATGACAATCGAATGAAAACAGACATGCAGTCCGTTTCCATCTGACCACCCCATAGAGGAGAGCGGGCCTTGTCCATGTCCGCTCTGCATAGCGGGGATCAGCGGAAAGATGGTGGATTCTGTTTGGATGGATCTGCCCCACGTGAAAGGGGCCTAATACAGGAGGCGTCTTACTGGTCAGATCACCAGGTGAAAACCCTAAAAAAAAAACGAATGCTGCCACCACATCTAATGATTGCTAAGCTGCAATATATAACATTTTGGGTTTAATGCCATTTTAAGTTTGCAGACTGCGCTGGCTGGCTGCCTGCTTGTTCTGCGTCTGTTACTCATAGTAATAAAGCCAGGGACAGCTAGGCACTTTGCATGTTTAAAAGGGGGTCAACAGTGGTCACCTACTTTTCAGCACAGGTTTTCTCGTATCTTTCTGTCAACACACTATTACATGGTCTGCGTGCAGTCTGATTTGTTGCCAAGGAGCCGGTTAATGAATCCATTTCCTTAGACCCAGGCAGTAGGGACCTTTCATCTTCATCAAAATATTCTTTCCGCTCAGTATGTGAAGGTGTAGTAAGGAGGCGGTGATGTGAATTTTCTTTTCCCCCTCACTATGAGCCCCCCTTCAGGATTATCTGTTGCTGGGAACGCCAGCCTAAGCTGCTGTTATTGGATGCAGTCCCTCAGTGTTACATAATTTTGCTACTTTCCCCGCCTGCCTAACATCACGAGAGGAGACGCATGCTGGACTCGAGCAACACTGCTCTGCGTTTCCCTTCTGAGATGTGGCGTATCCCTCTGTGCAGTGAGCAGACAGCAAGGTACAGTTTCAATGCACTCCTAAATAGATGATCTATAGCAGGGATATGCAATTAGCGGATCTCCAGCTGTTGCAGAACTACAAGTCCCATGAGGCATAGCGAGACTCTGACAGCCACACGCATGACACCTAGAGGCAGAGACATGATGGGACTTATAGTTTTGCAACAGCTGGAGGTCCGCTAATTGCCTATCCCTGATCGATAGGCTACTTTATTGTATATTTCCAATGTTCCACAAGATGATTGTAAGCAGCTCTTATGAGCAGGGCTCTCCTCATCTTGTCTTAAATTGTATTGTAACTGTAATGTCTCCCATTATTTTGTAAAGGGCTGTGCAAACTTGTTGCTACATTAATCCTTTAGAATAATAATGTAGACAGCGCAGATTGTTGACCAAATACTATGCTGGCTAGCTTTGATTTCTCTCCATTATAGGTTTTCTGTAAATTAAACACAATGTGTAGCGGACCCCCCAAAACTGGGGTTGCTATGCCTAAATTTAGGGGCTAGCCTGAGCAAATAGTTAGGCTCAGGCTGTTTAAATTCTTTTAATTGGCCTCTGCTCTGTTGTGATGTTGCCTGGCAGTATAGTTCCCTGTGACCTGTAGGTGGTGCTGCAGCGCTATTGGGTGTCCTCTCTTGGCGGCCGTGCAGTGGGCGTGGTCTACCCGCTGTGCATGCTGGGAGAGGATACATAAGGGGCAGACGCCATTATTCTGGGAGCAGTTCGCGCCTCCCGGCCCTCCAGGCCAGGGGTGCGTGTGTGTGTTAAGGCCCGGGCACCTTTAGCCCGAGGCTGCATCGTTCCAGGTAGGCCCAGCACCTTTAGCTGAGACCTACACCAGAAGAGGAGTCCCAGGGTACCCGTGGGAGTGTAACCCGCTCTGAAGGAGAGGGAACCAGGGGAGGACCTATCCAGGGGATCGGTGATCGTATCCTTAGGAAAATTCTAAGTAAATGTTCATGCTCCACACCGGCTGCTAGGACCGTGAGAGGGGACTATCCGGGTGAGCAAAACCCACTCAGGCTTGAGTGGCGACGAGGGTAATTAAGTGCCTCCCTGTTCAACTTTCTCTATCTCCAATCTTTCCTGTCAAGTTGCAAGCAAGTAAAATAAACTCTTCTATTGGGTTTAATACTGTCTGGACAATGGCCTTCTTGAAAGAGAGAGAGAATAGACTTTTCCCTACACTCTAGGGACGAGAACCAATGGAAAGAGGTAACTCGCTGCAGGACCCAAAACTATTAACACCGCTCACCCTCTACAAGATGGAGGATACTGGGCTTGTGGCATGGTGTGTCCCACTCTGCAAGTGGAGGTAAGCAGGGTAAGGGATCTGTGTGCTACAAATGAATTTAGGAAAACCTATACTAAAGTATGGAGGCTGTCATGCTGATCTGACGAAGACCTTTAGGTCTGATATGCTTATGGATTCCAATAAAGGGTGATGTTTTAACTTGCATAAAGATGCATATCCTCTTGCAAGTTTAATGCTGATCTGTCAACTTCAGTCCTTAGCTTGCTTCATTCTTTGTCTTGCTCAGTGATGGGTACTGAAGCCTGACATTGCCAGGCAGCTAGTGGTTGCTTAGGCTTAGCGATAGCAACCCTCTTATGGGATTGCATGCAGCCCACGCTCCAAAAATTGAAAATTTTATCTATAACCTAATATTCCCCAAAATGCAGCCTGAATAAAAGACACAAGATACAATTTATTGGCATAAATAATGGCCGCTGCACTTTATTGGTTTGCAATAAATCATAAATATTTCCAAAAATTGTATTCAACCAGAAATATTTAAGTAAATCTTAAATCTATCTATAAGCTCAGTTATTGGAACTCGAGCCATATTAATTAAAAGAACATTAAATGTCCCCCCTAGAAATCCAGGGTGACCATACCACATAAGTGCCAGCGACAAGGGAGGGAAGGAAGAGTAGCTCTTTTGCCAAGGCTTGACCAACTGTGTGAAAATCCCTGTAAATCATCCAAATTTATTGGGCTCCTAGGATTTCTAGAAGCTTCCACGGCTTTTAAGTGGTTAACAAATTTCTCCTCATAACTTTTAAAGTAACAGTAACCTGTATCTATATTATCTCACTATCTTATGAAATTTGAGTGGGAAGGAGGCGAGGCTGCAGCAAGCCCATGAAGGCAGGCCCAAATAGCTGTTCCCTCCTTTTACATTCTCTCATTACTGTATGTGTTTACGTTAAAGCCCATTTGCAGGGGAAAATGTGCATCATGTACCTTACTTTTAAGTCTTGATTCCAAACACCTCTTACTTAGCCATCCCACAGTGTAATGGATCACAATCACGGTTTCCTTTATAAGCCATGCTTATTTCCTGCCCTGGGGAGCAGATATTTTTCCCTGCTCTATATCTTCTTGAGCACTGGTCCCCTCACCACCCATGTGAGTTCTCCTGCCTCCAAAGCCTATGAGAGAGGACATGTCACCTTCACCACAACGAGGTGTCCACATCATAAAGGCAGTGACGTGGACATCGGAAGCAGGACCTCTGGAAGTGGAACGGAAAAAAGGATCATCCCTTGACTTCAGGTAAGTAAAATGAGCATTTAGATCTTTTTTTTTTTTTTTTCTTGCGCTAACGTAAAATCAATTTTCTAACGCAAAATAGAACCCGGCAAGGTTGTTCCTTGTTCCCCAATGAAATTCATACTGACATGAGAGCCCTTTCTTTGCAGAATTAGAATAGACCCCTCTATATGGACACCATTTTATTTGAATGTCACAGCATATGCTGATGTCCTTCTCTTCTTCATCATGAACCCTTTGATATTGCTTTGACCGAGCTAGACAATAACAGTTCACTCTCTAGTTTCCGCATAAATTTCCAGAAGCCAGAGGCAATAAACATCTCTTTGCCTGAATACTCTGGCACCAATCTGTCCAGGAATCTAGGTGACTCTTTTGAGAATAACTAAGACCCATAAACGTTCTGTTGTTCTGCACTCGGTGCGTGCAGCGAAAATCTCTATTTCTATTTTTTGGAAACGACGGCAAGCACCTTCAATCACTGGTTAGTAAAATTCATGGAAAACAACAAAATGGGGGACCTGATTGCATCAGAGAAGGGCACTTGGGAGAAATTCTTAAAAAAATGGTTTTACTGGTATGACTTTGTATACTCCCCTGCTTACAAATCCCTAGTGAATATGACAAAAGCATGGTAGTTCTGCCTAGAGACTTGTGGAGAAGAACAGGGTTTTACCCTTTCTAACCCCCACCCTTTTTTTTTTTGCTTTTACCTTGTCCCTTAGTCTTCTCTGCTCTATTTATTTTTGTGTATGCAGAGGATTATACATGATATGCTGTATGTGGTAGTCACTTTTTTGTACTTTGCACTGCTACAATGGGCCCAGTGAATAGACATGATCATATATCTCTACATGGTTGTATACCTTTATGGTATTGTGCCATTGGTCCTGGTACTAAGTATTTTCCACCATGATGCATCGGTATGACCCAGAGTGGGTCTTTTTCATGTATACCCTTTGTACTTTGATATAGTGAAAAAAATGGCGGAAAAAAGTTCCATTTGCTTTACCATGTAGAAAATCTGTCTCCAAACTGCAGTTTGATCTCGCTGACTAACAGCACTTTACAGAGTACATGGAATAATTGCCATTGATATCTTCACCTTAAAACCCAACTTCCAATACAATCTGGGCAAATCAATTAAGTCCTAAAAAATCATTTTTTCACAGTAATTTCTTTAACCAGCTCCTGTCATATATGTCGGCAGAATGGCACGGCTGGGCAGAGTAACGTATATTTACGCCACTTTGAAATTTTCGCCATGCGGGCGCGCACGCATTCCTGCCGCAAGCTCCGTGCCTGCGGGACCCGCAGACTCAATGTCCCATCGTGTCCCACGATCGGGTCACAGAGCTTCAGAACGGGGAGAGGTAAGTGTAAACACAACTTCTCCCCGTTCTGCCTTACATAGTTACATAGTTACATAGTTAGTCAGGTTGAAAAAAGACAAAGTCCATCCAGTTCAACCATAAAAAAAATAACTAAAATAAAATAAAAAAAATATTGTGCAATCCCATATACCCAATTCTATACCCACAGTTGATCCAGAGGAAGGCAAAAAACCCCAGCAGAGCATGATCCAATTTGCTACAGCAGGGGAAAAAATTCCTTCCTGATCCCCCGAGAGGCAATCGGATTTACCCTGGATCAACTTTACCTAGAACTGTTGGTACTCAGTTATATTATGTACATTTAGGAAAGTATCCAGGCCTTTCTTAAAGCAATCTACTGAGCTGGCCAGAACCACCTCTGGGGGGAGTCTGTTCCACATTTTCACAGCTCTTACTGTGAAGAAACCTTTCCGCATTTGGAGATGAAATCTTTTTTCCTCTAGACGTAAAGAGTGCCCCCTTGTTCTCTGTGTTGACTGTAAAGTGAATAACTCAACACCAAGTTCACTATATGGACCCCTTATATATTTGTACATGTTAATCATATCCCCCCTTATTTTCCTCTTCTCAAGAGTGAATAAATTCAGTTCCTCTAATCTTTCTTCATAGCTGAGCTCCTCCATGCCTCTTATCAGTTTGGTTGCCCTTCTCTGCACTTTCTCCAGTTCCCCGATATGCTTTTTGAGAACTGGTGCCCAAAACTGAACTGCGTATTCCAGATGAGGCCTTACTAATGATTTGTACAGGGGCAAAATGATGTCTCTCTCTCTCTGGAGACCATACCTCTCTTAATACAAGAAAGGACTTTGCTCGCTTTGGAAACTGCAGCTTGGCATTGCATGCCATTATTGAGCTTATGATATACCAAAACCCCCAGATCCTTCTCCACTACGGATCCCCCCAGTTGTACTCCCCCTATTATGTATGATGCATTCATATTCTTAGCCCCCAAGTGCATAACTTTACATTTATCAACATTAAACCTCATCTGCCACATAGTCGCCCAATTAGACAGGGCATCGAGGTCGGCTTGTAAATTGGAGACATCTTGTAAGGACGTTATTCCACTGCATAGCTTGGTGTCATCTGCAAAGACAGAAATGTTACTTTTGATCTCAGACCCAATATCATTTATAAAGATATTAAAAAGTAAGGGTCCCAGCACTGAACCTTGGGGTACACCACTGATAACCTTGGACCATTCAGAGTAAGAATCATTAACCACTACTCTCTGAATTCTGTCTTTTAGCCAGTTTTCTATCCATTTACAAACTGATATTTCCAATCCTGTAGACTTTACCTTACACATGAGCCGTGTGTGGGGAACTGTATCAAACGCTTTTGCAAAATCCAAGTATACCACGTCCACAGCCACACCTCTGTCCAAGGTCTTACTTACCTCTCCATAAAAAGAAATCAGGTTTGTCTGACAACTTCTGTCTTTCATGAATCCATGCTGTCTGTTGCTTAAATAGTTTTTTTCCAGCAAGAACTCATCTATGTGGTCTTTTATTAATCTCTCCAGTATTTTCCCAACTATAGAAGTTAAACTAACAGGTCTATAGTTACTTGGTAAAGACTTAATTCCCTTTTTAAATATAGGCACCACATTGGCCCTGCACCAATCCAGTGGTACTATTCCTGTCATTAATGAGTCCCTAAAAATTAGATACAATGGCTTTGAAATTACAGAGCTCAATTCTTTTAGGATCCGTGGGTGTATGCCATCTGGTCCAGGTGCTTTATCCACCTTTATTCCATCTAAATATTTCTGGACCATATCACTTTTGAGCCATTGTGGATTTGGGGCTGTGTCACTACCACCCCCATTATGGACATGAACTCCCCCATGCTCCATTGTATACACAGAGCTGAAGAAAGTATTTAATAAATGCCTTGTGACACTGTCACTGATCGTCTGCTCCCTCTCATCGGTAGCAGCGATCAGTGACGTGTCACTCATAGCCACGCCCCCCAACAGTTGGAATCAATCCCTAGGACACACTTAACCCCTTCCCCGCCCCTAGTGGTTAACCCCTTCACTGCCAGTGTAATTTTTACAGTAATCAGTGCATTTTTATAGCACTGTTCGCTGTAAAAATGACAATGATCCCAAAAATGTGTAAAAAGTGTCCGATGTGTCTGCAATAATGTCGCAGTCACGATAAAAATCACTGATCGCCGCCATTACTAGTAAAAATTATAAAACAAATGCCATAAAACTATCCCCTATTTTGTAGATGCTATAACTTTTGCGCAAACCAATCAATAAACGCTTATTGCGATTTTTTTTACCAAGAATATGTAGAATACGTATCGGCCTAAACTGTGGAAAAAACATATTTTTTTATATATTTTTTGGGGATATTTATTATAGCAAAAAGTAAAAAATATTGCATTTTTTTTCAAAATTGTCGCTCTATTTTTGTTTATAGCGCAAAAAATAAAAACTGCAGAGGTGATCAAATACCACCAAAAGAAAGCTCTATTTGTGGGAAAAAAGGACGTCAATTTTGTTTGGGAGCCACATCGCATGATTGTCAGTTAAAGTGACGCAGAGCCAAATCGAAAAAAAGTGCTTTGGTCTTTGGCCAGCCAAATGGTCCAGGGCTTAAGTGGTTAACTACCTGTGTCAAATTCAGATAAGCTTGTGCAGCAATTGGTCGGTAACATTACAGCTGCCTTGCATCTACTTTTGTAAGGTAGCTCATGCCTTGTACTTTGCCTTGTACTTGCCTCAATGTTGTTTGATGGAGCACGGGTTATTTTCCTTGTCAATAATATTTATTGGTTGTATAATAATAAATACAGACTTTGGTTATTTATGCAAGGATACAGATAAATAAAATTTACATAAAAATATTCTATAAGTAAATAATACAGAGCATAAAATATTTAAATGAAATTAATTAGATCTTCACTAACTAGATAGTCGGTGGGTAACATTGCATTCATGCCCACCGTGTCTTAAAGCGGAGGTTCCGCGGCAAATAATTTTTTTGTTTTTGGTTGCATTCAATGTATTTTTAGATCACCAATTAGTACTCACGTGTTTGGTGACTTCAAACCTCTCCTGTCTGTTTTCGGGCAAAAGATGAACTTTTAAAATCAGCTATAGAAATTTTCCATTTTGCTTGTGGGCATTGTGAAGCCCACAAGCACTGACTTCCTGGAAGCGGTGGACGGTGTTCTGCAGAAAAAGTTCCCCGGCGGATAAGGTTCCCTCCCCTGTACTGCGCATGCGCGGCACGAACCTCAACGGAGTTTCCGAAAGTAGCCGAACATGTAGAGCTGCGAGTTAGCTCTACACGGCGCCTGCGCAATGCCTAAGAGCCGTGTAGAGCTGACTGCGCAGGCGCCGTGTAGAGCCGACTCACAGCTCTACATGTTCGGCTACTTTCGGAAACTCCGTTGAGGTTCGTGCCGCGCATGCGCAGTACAGGGGGGGGGGAACCTTATCCGCCGGGGAACTTTTTCTGCAGGACATGCGAACTCCCAGATTACATTGCGGGAGGATAGAAACGCCTACTCCCGCGGGAGTGAGTACCCGGAAGCCGAAATTGACATAGCCATAATACGGTATGTACAAAAGAAAAAAAAAAAAGATGTGGCTACTGGACATGTTAGTAGTGTAAGGAGTGTGCTCGTATATAGATGTTATTTTGGGTGACACTCCGCTTTAACGTGTAACAAATTGCCATTACGTTATACACAAAGATTGTGGTATAATAACTTGTTAATTGTAGTGAAGAACAATATTACTTATAATAAAAATAAAGGAGATTAAAGAGAGAAAGAAAATAGTGAGAGAGAGAGAAAGTCCACTAGGTCGGTCCATGAACCAGTACGATGCGTATGGTTTACCATTCCTTAGGTACATAGGATTTGCATTGAAGCTATTAATCCGCTACCATGTCAAAAGGACCTCATCATTAAAATCCGGAGGTAAATAGTGTGTTATCCATAGGAGCCAAAGTTTTTTGAATTTTGGGAATTGGTCTCCGTCAGTGGCTATCATTTTGGTGTGTGACATTGTGGTGTTCATTCTATGAATTGTTTCTGCCAACCCTAATGTTGGGGATTTCCATGCTTTGGCTATCGTTTGTTTTGCTGCAGTTAAAAGTGGAGTAAAGAGTTTAAATTGAAAAAATGTTAAGCTTTCCGGTTTTAGGTTAAGTAATGCCGTAAACGGGTCAGGCTGTATCTGCTGTCGGAACATTTTAGACGCCATTGCAAAGATTTATTTCCAGAAAAGTTGTGTTATCGGGCATGTCCACCATACATGCAAGTGAGTGCCAAAGTCTGAACAGCCCCTAAAGCAAAGAGCTGAATGTGTAGATGCGAACTTGGCTACTCTTGTTGGTACCAGGTACAACCGTGTCAGGACCTTGTAATTTGTTTCCATCGCAATGACATTGGGCGAGGATGATTTTATGGTTGACCAAATCTTTGTCCATTCAGTGTCATCTAGGGTGCGTCCCAGGTCCTCCTCCCATTTTCGAACATAGGTTGGTTTGTCATAATTCGGGCCTACTAGAATTTGATTATAGAGGATTGATATCATTCCTCTGGTTAGTGCATCTTTTTTACAAATTTTCTCAAAAATAGAGTGGGTCAAGGGTGTTGCAACTAGCGTGAGTGGGGAAAATACATTTTGATTTGGAGGTATCTGAACTGTTTTGATTCTGGTCATTTGTTCTTCTCTCTGAGTGTAGAGAAAGGTACAAAATTTTCTGAAGTGACCAAGTCATGTAATTTCAGTATACCTGAAGTCGTCCAGGCTTTAAAAGTGTTCGGGAATATCCAAGCCGGATAGAAGGCCGTATTTTTAAGGAAAGATAAGAGGGGGTTGTGAACCGACTGCAAATGATGTTTAATTTTAGATTTATCCCAAAGGGATAAGAAGTGTTTTGTTATCGGATTACTCAAATCACGCCTATCTCTGGGCCTCATCCATAATAAATTGGAAATCAACAGAGGGTCACTATCTGAGGCCGAGCACGGGTTCTTTTCAGTTTAAAATAGCACTTGGCATCGGTCAACCAACTTCTTGTAAACCCAGGACATCAAGAATGTGCCCCCCCATGGTATTATGTAATCATCAAAGCCACTCTGGACCCATGGAATCATTCTGCAGAGAGCATCATGCAGTTGGGCACAGACCAAACCTGGAATAATGTACAAAGATTTTTTTTAAATAAAAGGGGGGCAGGAATTGGGTTGGGGAAGCAGAACTGGAGATGGACTTTGAACATCTTTATTGTACCTTTTCAAAATCTCTGCTTTATATCATGCCCAGCTTTCAGTGATCTTGAAAAATTTGTTAAAACATCTGGCTAAAACTTCTGAATAGTTCTACAAAACCAAAGCTGTTGGTGGCCTCTGAACAGGTGTTTCCTTTTCTGTGTATCTGTCATATAACGGATTGAATAGGACAGGTGTTCAAAACAGTGGAAGTATGCTCGAAGTATATCTAAACTTTTTTTTTTTTTGTGCAGTAACCCTTTAGGTAGTCATCCTGTTATTGTCCTGGTGTGCACACTGGCTGTGCAAAGACTGATCCGACCAAAACGTCTCTTCTGGCATTTTTAACTAAAGTCATGTTTTAAAGGAAATATCTGGTCGGAGCGTTCACTTTATCTTATAACATCGCATTGTAATGGCAATACAAACAATAGTAGTTTTTGACAATCCAATATAAGCCTACTTGAAAATTCTCCCTTTATGTTGTGAACTCTGCCTGCCTGCTGGCCATCTCTTTCCACAACGTCCTGCATGCTTTGTAGCTAGTATAGTGTGAAACGCGTCGGCTTGACCAAGTGTGCTGTGACCTGTAGTGCTGTGGTGGATTTACAATAAAGGCAATTTTATTCGGAGTGCAGCTGTCCAGAAGGAATTCCTTTTTCTTTTGTCATGCTTTGTAGCTTCTCCTCTGCTGTTTACTTTCAATTTCTAAAGACTGCATATCCCATGGTACCTTGCTTTCTGCAAGCAGTGATCCCTGCACTGACTCCGCCTCCTGAAACTCCTCCTCTGGGCACCTCTGTAGTTAAGAAGGCAGGCTCTGTGAAATGTGTGACACAGCAGTGCCTACTCACGGGGCATGGTGAATGTGTCACAAATTCAAGGCTGTAAATATGTGGGGATCTTTACAAAGTAAGTTTACAAACTTCAAAATCATTCAGATTGTTAGGAACAGTCTAGAAATAAATGAAATGTGGGAATGAATATATGATTTTACACTTTGACCATATATGTGCTTTAAAAGATGATTCTTGATTGGTTGCTGTGGGTTAGTGTACTTTGCACATTATCAACACACTGTAATGGAAATCATTTTCTGAAAATGTTAAAATTGTCGGAATCGGTCAAAAGTACCATCCAAGGACATATTCGTATCAATAGGAAGGATACATACATTTTTAGAAAGGGAGATAATGAGAGGATGTAGGGTAGGAACAGTTGAATGAGTAGCCAAAGATGAGTAGGATTGAGTTGGATGAAGGAAATTTTTTTTGTCTTTGTATTAGATGTTCTGAAAATAAATCCGTGAGTGCTACTGTGAAACCGGAATTGAAAGCACACATTAAAAGCGAATGCAAATATTGATGTAAATTCTGCAAAGCATTTTAGTGTCAGGTAAATGTGATGGATACCTCTCCATACCATCTTCTAGTTTTAAGGTGGTTCTGCAATTTTAGTAAATTATCTTACGGAAATAGGATATGCCCTAGTTTGCAAATAAATCTTGGAACCCTGGTCATCATTTTCTGCTTTTAGGTAAAATGTGGAAGCAGTTCACATAAATGATCACTTTTTCCTTTTTTTTTATTCTTCTTTTTTTTTACCTTTTTTTACTAGGACATTGCTCCACCTCCTGTAAATCTGATCACAAAAGCTGCCAATTTGTGTTTATAATTTTATTATAGTTGCTTGAATATTGCTCATATCTCTTACAGTGTTTTTTGTCTAGGCAAATTCACCCCCCAACATTTCTATATGAGGCAGAGTCATGCTGGATTTGTTTTTTTTGTCACTTTGATTTATGTTTTGGTCTTCCTTCTAAATTTTCAGAAAACCATCATAAAGTTGGATGGGGACAATCTGGAAATAGGGTAGAATTTAAATGGGTAATAAAGCCAAAACCAAAAACTGAATATATTGTAACTTACCAAACCTTAGATGTGGTGGGCAGGAGCCCATAGCCTAAGGGCCGGTTCTCACAGGGGTGGCGCGACTTCAGGGGCGACTCGGTGGCGCGATCTCAAGACGACCGAGGCGATTTGCATAATGACTTCTGTATAGAAGTCAATGCAAGTCGCCCTGAGTCGCCCCCAAAATTAGTACAGGAACCTTTTTCTAAGTGGGTGCGACTCGAGTCGCTCCTATTAGAACAGTTCCATAGTACAGAGCGGGACGCGACTCCTCAGGCGACCGAGTCGCCCCTATGTGAACCGGGCCTAACGGTTAGCACATCCGATTGGCAATGCTGAGCATCACAAGTTCGAATCCCCATGGGGCAGCTGCCAACGTGCACAGCCAGTGACAAGTCGTTAATGGCATAACCGAAGAAAAGGATAATATTACCAAACAAAAGGATAATAAATAAATTAGTGTTTAAAAAAAAAAAAAAACCTTAGATGTGGTGGTCGCATTCATTTCTGTAGGCTTTTTTCTCCTCTCTTTTCACCTGGTAATCGGTCCAGTAACATACCTCTTGTATTACAGTGCCTATAATCTGGATGAAGGAGCACAGGGGGCACATTTGGACACTTTTGGATGGTAGCATTGTCAGTCTGGAGGGATGGGGGGTTTTAGAAGTACTAGCAAATTTTAATACACTAACCAATTGAAGCCAAACTCCAGTCCAAACTTAAAGCTCTGTTCACATCTAGGCGTTGCTATTTTTCGGGCGTTTTTTTGGGCATTTTTGCAGAGTTTTGCAGCGTTTCTGTGCAGGCGTTTTCAAGGTTAAAAGGTCACCAATGTAGAAGCAGTAAAATGCCTGTATTCTTCCAAAAAAATAAGCTCCTGTACTTTTTTGAGCGACGGGTGTTTTGCTTCAGGTGACAGAACGCTCAGATGTGAACAAGGGCCATTGAAATTAATGGGATTTTTGTCTTGTTGGGCATTTTTAGAGCTGAGGCTTACAGCAGAAAAATGCCTAGGTGTGAACAGATCCTCAGTTACACAAGCAGTTATAGCAACAGTTGTTTTTCTATTGGGATAAAGGTTTTACATGAATAAATAAAAGCTGATAATTTTAAGCACCCCTGTCAGTGTTAAATGGTTTGTCTCAACACACTAATTGCTACTGTAGCGCCCAACCCAATTTATGGGATGCTATATGTGCAAATTTAGGGGTGGTCTGAGCTAATAGTTTGGCTCAGACCTGTTTAAATTGCTTCTGCTCTGGGTGCGATGCTGCCTGGTAGTATAGTTCCCTGTTGCCTGAGAGTGGCGCTGTCATCTTCGGCTCGGGTTGAACCGCAGGGGGTATCGCAGCACTATTGGGTGTTCTCTCTCGGCAGCCGTGCAGTGGGCGTGGTCTACCCGCTGTGCATGCTGGGAGAGGGTATATAAGGGGCAGACGCCGTGAGGCGTGTTCAGGGGGACCTCTGGTCCAGTGAGCGTGTCTCGTGGCCCTCATGGCACGAGACGCGTGTGATTGGTCTCGGGCACCTTTAGCCCGAGGCTCTTCAGCTGTATAGTAGGCCCAGTTTTCTTATCGAGGGCCTACGCTTTGGAGAGAGATCCCTGGCTGCCCGGTTGAAGGGGGCCCATCTTTAGAGGAAGGAGTTCCAGGGAAAGATCAGTACCGGCGGAGATAGCGAGGGTACTGCTATCTCGGGGAGAAGCCTGGAGGCCTACTTAAAGGGGGATCTATTATCTCTGACATCTGTGCTTCATTCCAGCTGCTAGGACCGCTCTCAAAGGGACTATCCGGGTGAGCAATACGCACTCAGGCTTGAGTGGCGACAAAAGTGTTCTCGAAGTGTTGCGTGCCTGAACCTTCCCTAACTCTGTAATTTCTACTCTCTCTCTTCCAAGTTTTACCTCAAGAAAATAATAAAATCTCGCTGCTTAGGTTTTACACCTGTGTGGACATTGGCTTTATTACAAAGGGGCTTCCACCTAGACAACGGAGACCAGGGATCCACTCTAGAGAGGTAACTCGCCGCAAGGCCCAAAAACATTAACACCGCTCGCCCCTCTCTACACAGAAGGGGGGATACCGGGCAAGTAGCAGGTGTGCCTTACTGCAAAAATGGATGGAGCGGAAGGGTCTGTGTGCTACACTACATTTGCAGGACAGCTTGTTCTTTTGAAAAACAGGCTTGCTGGCTGGATCACCAGATGAAAAAGCCTAAAAAATGATCACATTTAAGAACTGGTAAGCTGCAGTATAATGTTTTTGCTTTTGGGTTTAATATCACTGGAAATTCCGTAAGAGAAATTTGTGAGGTGCAGGGCACTGGAGCTGATAGCCCCTACCTATAACTGAATGCTGAGTTGTTTGTAATGGATACAATTTGTGCCTGCTGGTACCCTGGAATTCTTCTTTAAACCGGCCACATAGCACAGCCTTATTGCAGTTTCTAAACTTTCTGTGAAAACGCTTACTGCGGACTCCATTTGTACCAGCAATATTTTCCTATATAGTAATTGATCTTATAACCAGGGAAAGGGCACACTGGGCATTGATTGACCTCAATTATTTTTTGGCCAACGGCTGGTGTATGTGGAGCCTCTAATATGGCTATGTTATAAGCTAGTGCAGAATCTAAAGTTCCCCTCCACTAGTTCATTCTTTATAAAAAAAATATTTGTAATGTAAAAAATGTAAATCTGCCATTAAAACTTGTAATATAATTAAGAAGCTGACCTCTGAATTTTCCATAATATACGATGGTCCCAAAAAAAAAGTTTACATCCCTGCATGTGCATGGTTGCGCTTTCCCTTGTGCGCCATATGTGTTAATGGATTTTTTTTGCATGCTTTTTTCTGTGCTTCACTAAGCGAGATCACAGTATACATTAAACATGTCATTAGATTTATTTCGGTGGGCCTTTAACATGCCCTAGCATGCATTTATCATATTATGATTTTTATAATTGGTACTTATATAGTGCTATAAATTTTCGCAGCGATTTAGGCTGTGTTCACACTTAATTCGCATGCGGCTCACAGCAGGGGGTCCGGTGCGTCCCTGTTCTCTGTTATAGGGACAAATTGGGCCCGCATTTTTTGCCTGAATAAAATTTGGACCTGAAACGGAGCCAAAGATGCACAGGACCTGTGCAATTCGCTCTGCAGCCGCCACGGAGATGTGTGAACCGGTTCCATTGAGAGCCGGGCACACTCACCTGTTATGTGAATTGGATGTGGAGAAATCGGCCTCCAATTCGCACTAGTGTGAACACAGCCTAACATATATATCATACATTCACATCAGTCCCTACCCTCAAGGAGATTGCAATCTAAAGTCCCTAACTTGCATTCATACATACGCATACTAGGGACAATTTAAGCCTAGTACACACCACTATTTTTTTTTTTCATTAAACCCAGTGGGTTGAACAAAAAAAACCTGACGGCTCCGATTGGAGCCGCTGTCCTAACAATCTGATGTTAGTACAGCGCTCCTCTCTGCTGTTCTACTGTGTTCTGACACGGGGACGTCCCCCCCCACCAGAACACCCCGGTCAGCGCTCTCAGCCATTGGAGCTGCTGGTTTTCCAGCATGCTTGTCTGACAGAAGCCAGCCGAACCAGCTGCCATTGAACCATCCACCATTGAACCGTCCGATAATGCCCGACATTTGGTCTGTGTGTACTGGGCTTAAGACAGAAGCCAATTACCCTACTAGCATGTCTTTGGAGTGTGGGAGTAAACCAGAGTACTCAGGAGAAACCCTAGATAAGAAGCGGGCTGTAGTGCACTTGTTATAACATATTTGAATACTCGATTAGGAAAACATACACGTCATTTCAGAGGGATTAACAATTAAGACAACTAACATTCGCATTTGGTTTCCAGCATTTTCGTCATTGTTGGTTTGTATGAGGCTCATGTTCTCAGAGCTGATAGCATTCTGTATTCAGGTTGGTATTGCTCATAGGCCTAATCCATGTGTGGGCTGCTTAATGGATTCCAGTTGTATCCTAGCTGTGTCCATTATCTGTTACGTAAGCATAGCCATATGTCTTCCCCTCCCATAGACCAAAGGTCATCTAAAACACCTTCTGTTGAGACCGATTCCTAAAACCTATACACTTTAACATCCTGCTACCTCTGGCTAAACAAGCTTGGCATATCTTCAACACAAAATACAAATGAAATAAGGGTTTGATCAGTTGTGATGTATTCTAAATCAGACAACTTGTATTAACCTAATATGAATTTTATTTTGTCATTATGTATTAGTGTATATATCATATATACACCAATATATACATGTGTAGCGGGTACTTGAATTTGGGGAAGCATCTGGGTGCTAGTGTAACCCAGGTGCCTTGATTTTTAGGAAATTCAAGGTTCCCTTTGTGAGTCTTGGAGGACTCTGGTGGTGTGAAGTTCTCGCCGGCCTAAAGGTGGCGTTGTTGCCTTGGACCGGCGCTGGGCTCGCACCGCAAGACTGTGCCTTTTTGTCCTCACCTGGAGCTGGTACAGCGGGGCGGGGAACCCGCTGTGATGCGAAGGGAGAGATCATAAAAGGGGCGGACGCCCTGACCTTAGGAGAGAGTTGGAAGATGCGGCCGCACCCAGGCACCTTCAGCTTGGGTGCTGGCATTCCGGTGCTTCAGGCCTAGGTGCCCTTGGCCTAGCTGGAGCGGAGATGGAGTCCATCTCAGGCACCTTTAGCCTGGGGTGAGGTACTATGGCGGATGCCTGGGGCTCAGTACCTTCGACTGAGTTCCGTGAGGGTGGAGGAATCCGAGGGGGCCCTAACTCCTTGGGTGCCCGTGTCTGAGTTTGTGAGGACTGGTGCGCAGTAACTTCTCCAAAGAGTACGGCGCTGCATCGCTGGTGACGGAGAGGCCTCCACTTCTCCCATGGACGGATTTCTTCCTCTGACAGGGGCAAAGTGAGCGAAGGTAATTCACGTTCTATATCACTTAGTCAGTGGCAGTGACTATTCACCACTGGTGACAGCACAGTGGGCAGCAACAGAAGGGAAAGGATTGTACCTCGATCTGTCCACATTTTCCAAAGAAAAGAGATTGTTTTATTGCTTGGCAAGAAGAATAAAACTGAGTTGGACCTATTCACTGTGTGGAACTCGGGTTACTAAAGCAAAGGAGTCAGGGACGAAGGACTGGACTTGACTCTAGGACACCTACACAAAAGACCCAACTTGCTGGCTTTCACCTCTTAGCTATGGAGGACATGGGCCGTGGTGTATCTCATCTCTCTCTCCCAGGTACCCCTAGACAACAGCCGCATAACCGATAAAGATAGAGAGAGGGGTGAGTCCGCTACACATAATTATTGTATATATGTGTAGCGGATACTCCAAATTTAGGGGGTCTTTATGTTCAAATTTAGGGGGATGACCCGAGCACTAGTATGACTCGGGCCTTCTAATTGTGCTGGACTGTGCTTTGTTGCTGTGTGCCTATGTAGAGTTCCCTGTGGCCTGCAGGTGGCACTGCCATGTTGGGTCAGGGTTGAACCATAGGTTGCATTGGCGCGATTGGATGTCCTCTCTCGGCTACCATGCAGTGGGCTGGTTCTGCCTGCTGTGCATGCTGGGTGAGGATATAAAAGAGGCAGACGCCATTATTCAGAGAGAGACCCGGGGACAAGTACCCGGAGGAGTGTGCCCCCTAAGGAGGGGGGCGCGTACACTGAATGAAGAGTCTCGGACACCTTCGGCCCGAGACTGCAACGTTCCGGGTAGGCCCAGTACCTTCAACTGGGTCTACAGGCAGAACTTTGGAGTCCTAGGATGCCCGGGTGAGGGTATCCACTTTGACCAAGAGGAAGCCAGGGGAGGATCGGTCCCATAACAGGAGATGAGTGATAGATTGCTGTCTCAGGAAAGGCCTGGTGACCTGTCGGAGGGAAGGATCCTATGCTCCGCAGAACTGACCCTGCGGAGTGCTGCTGCTCTTTGGGGACAGACTGAACTTGTCCTTGGAGGATTTAAATTGCTTGTTCGAGCTCCACATCGGCTGCTAGGACCATTGAGGGACTATCCGGGTGAGCTGTACCCACTCGGGACTGAGTGGTGATGAATCTGGGAGTTCTGTGCCTGAATCTGCTTTAGTTCAACTATTACCTCTCTCATCTACTCTCTCTCTCTTACCTATCAAGCAAAGATACAAAATAAACTCAACGTTGGAGTTTAAGTGACAAACAAAAACAGAAACCGCTCAGGTGTGGACGTCCTCCAGGTGACTATCTCCTCCCAACAGCCGAGGGTGCAGGCAATGCAATTTCAGGCAAAACAAAAGATCAAGTCTTCTGGACAGCAGCACTCCAATAAAAAGCCTTTATTATGTAAAATCTTCAAAAATCCAAATACAGCACAGCAAGTCACAAAATTCTGGTTAGAGCTGACTAGTTTCACACTTTCTTAGTGTTTAATCATAGCTATGGGGGGGGGGGGGTTTGGGGCGCGGCGGGGGGCCGCCGATCGGGGGGGCATACTAGTGCGCCGATCGCGGGGGGGGGGGCTCTTACCTGCTGCTGCTGCTCCTCTTCTTCTCTTCATGTTTCCTGCTGTGCGGGAAACATGATAGTCTCACGGGAGTGCAGGAAGGAGGAGCCTCTGCGGGTAAAACCCGCACAAATCCGTGCCAGTTGGGAGGTATGATGTATGCCAATGTATGGGACGATTAGTACTGGTGCTAAATAACAGAGCTCTGGATTAATAGGTAGGACAACCTGGTACAAAGCTATGCAAAGTCTAGTATCGGATGATAGTAGCAACCAATATAGTGTGTTCTGCTTACAGCCTTTCTCTGAATATTATTATTATACAGGATTCATATAGCGCCGACAGTTTACGCAGCACTTTACAACATTAGGGCAGACAGTACAATACAATTCGATACAGGAGGAATTGGAATATCTCTGCTTTTAGGGGCTTCAGTGTAATTTTAGGTCTATTACTTTTATTAGTCAATGACTTGGAGGCCAAAGTGCTGGGAGAGGAATAAAAGGGGTGCTTTTGTGGAACCATTAAAGGGGGGGGGGGTTCACATATTTTGATGCCTTTCTGGTTTAAGTGACATCCAGAACTCTTAAAGTGGACCTTCAGTCATTTTTTTTCAACTTTCCATCTATTAAATCTCCTGCCCTTGTTGTTTTAACTTTTGATAGTAAAACATTTTTTTTTCTGCCAATCATTACCTTATACAGCCCACTTCCTGTTTCTTGTCTGGTAAAAAGCCCAGGCTTATGATATCATGCACAGCTCTCTCTCTCTCTCTCTATCTCACTCTCATGAGAGTTTGCCAGGGAGAGGGGATGAGTCATAAGACGGCCAATGAGAGCTGCAAGGCTGGAGGCGTGCCTCTGTGTGTCTGTGTAAATCCAGGAAGTGAACAGGCAGCAGCTTCAGCTGCCCACAGTTAGAATGGCTGCAGCCAGACTCAGTGGAGGGAGATTTCTGCAGCATATTTGGCAAGTACAGAATCACAGTTTATATAAAATGATATGCAAAGTGGTTGGAGGGAAGCTTCAGAATGACAAAGATGTTTTTATCACAAATTATGTGAGCAGACTGCAGTTCCTCTTTAAGCAGTATAAACGAGTGGTAGCCATGGTAAGAGTTATTAGCACTGTAAAGGTTCTAATAATGGAGCTCATCTGAATAATGTTTATGAAGTGCTGATCTGGACAATACCTAATTTTACCCATTATTAGGTCACAACTTCTTTTGACAGCACAGATATACAGGAAATATACATATGCAAAAATGCTACGGTTTCCCTGCTTGTCCTTTTTAATTGCAAAAATATTACCTTTTTACTTGATTTTCTTGATTTATACGTGATAGATTTACCGTACTACATTTTTACATTTTCCATGGCCTGTCTAGATCTCCGCTCTCCGGGTTGGCTCAGTTCTGTAAGCCCATGCTGTTTGCCCGATATCTTTCTGCTTGTACAAAAAACAGGAAGTTACCATGGCAACCAATCCAAATGACGAGGGTGGGGGAGGCGAGATGCATTCAACCTGCTGAGGAGCAAAAACATAAAGACCTAGTCAGCCAGGAGAGAGGAAGCGGAAATCAGAACGTTACAAATCTTGCTAGAGAAGCTTTTATATTAAGCCCCTCGTTGTTAAAAGCAGTAGTGTGTGTGGTGTTCTGGCGTATTCCAGCTATTTGACTTATTTTCAGTAGGAAATTTAAAGAGAACCCCTTTGCTTTTGTAGAAAACCATTTTATTTTAAGGTGTACGCAATCTAAGCAGTTGGTGAGATATTTGGTGTAGTTCTTCACAAATTGGCATAAATTCCTAGTTTAACCACTTCCATACTGGGCACTTATACACCTTCCTGCCCAGACCAATTTTCAGCTTTCTGCGCTGTTGCACTTTGAATGACAATTGCGCGGTCATGCTACACTGTACCCAAACTAAATTTTTATCATTTTGTTCCCACAAATAGAGCTTTCTTTTGGTGGTATTTGATCACCTCTGGGATTTTTATTTTCTGCTATTTTTTTTTTAAAAAGACCGAAAATTTTGAAAAAAACACGTATTTTTTTTGTTTCAGTTACAAAACGTTGTAAATAAGTAAGTTTTCTCCTTCACTGATGGGGCCGCACTGATGGGCACCGATAGGCGGCACGGATGGGCACCGATAGGCGGCACGGATGGGCACCGATAGGCGGCACGGATGGGCACCGATAGGCGGCACGGATGGGCACTGATAGGTGGCATGGATGGGCACTGATAGCATGTAATGATACTGTAATCTGTTGTACTAATGGATGCATATCAGTGCCAAACAATAATGCCTGCCAATCAGTGATGCCCATTGTGGGCACTGATTGGCATCCATTGTGGGCACTGATTGGCATCCATTGTGGGCACTGATTGGCATCCATTAGGGGCACTGATTAGCATACCTGGTGGTGGGCATCCCTGGTGGTCTGGTGGCATCCCTGGTGGTCCAGTGTGGGCATCCTCTGGGGGGCTGCACTGATAATCGATCAGCACAAACCCCCCCTGTCAGAGGAGCAGCCGATCGGCTCTCCTCTACTCGCGTCTAACAGACGCAAGTGAGGAAAAGCCGATGACTGGCTTTTCCTGTTTACATGTGATCAGCCGTGATTGGACACGGCTGATCACATGGTAAAGAGTCTCCGTCGGAGACTCTTTACCTAGATCGGTGTTACGGGTGTCAGACTGACATCCCGCAACAACGATCGGCGCGATGCGCACCCCCGGGGGCGCGCAGCGGCTCAAAATCCTGAGGACGTCATATGACGTCCAATCAGGATTTTAAAACCACTTTGGCGACGTCAATCCGCTATAGGGAGCGGGCGGCAAGTGGTTAAAATAAGAAAAAAAAAAGTAATTGGAAAGAAAAACGATGGCTAACCGTTTTATTACTGACTCAATGGTGACTTTACCAATACTATTTAAATTGATTATAAAGGCTTGTTTTAAAACTAAAAACAAAAAAACAAACATGTTATACTTACCTCATCTGTTGCAATTGGTTTTGCACAGAGCAGCCCAGATCCTCCTCTTCTCTGGTCCCTCTTTGCTTCTCCTGGCCCCTCCCTCCTATTGAGTGCCCCCACAGCCAGCAGCGCTCTATGGGGGCACCCGAGTCACAGCTCCATTCAGACACGGAGCCCCGGCCCAGCCCCCTCTCTCCCCCGATTGGCTTACTGATTGACAGCCGCGGGAGCCAGTGGCGCCGCGGCTGTGTCTCAGCCAATCGGGAGTGTCCTGGATGGCTTAGACATTTGTGGACATCACTGGAGAGAGAAGGGGCTCAGGTAAGTAATAAGGGGGTGCTTGGGAGGTTGCTACACACAGTTTTTTTATCTTAATGCATAGAATTCATTAAGATAAAAAAAAAACTTCTGCCTTGATAACTACGTTAAAGCAGATATAAAAGACACATTGATGCAAGCCTTGTTTTCATTAATTAGTCAGTAAATGTATTTTTAAATGCCAGCAATGTAAGTATGGGAATTTGATTTGGTATCAGGCTCTTGGAAGCCTTGAGCAGAGCTCAGTACAAGGAGTCCGAGTTTGTGCTAAGTAGTAGTTTGCTGACAGAAGAGAAAAGCAGAGTGCCAGATGAGTTTATTAGTCTGTCCCAGAGATTTGTTGGGGACAAGTTGCATTTATTTAACTGCAGTAGAGAAAAGTTTGGTCCCCTGCCTTACCAGACAGGGCTGTGCTGTGTGGTAGAACTATTTAAAGTGGCTGTAAACCTCAGACATGAAATATGAATAAAGCATATCTCTCTACTATAGCAGGGGTCTCCAAACTTTTTACTTCGAGGGCCACATTCTATATTTTACACATATTCGCGGGCCGGAAAAATCATTTATAAATAAATCCACAGTAGAAGAATAGAATAGAATTTTACTTACTGCTGACAGCAGGACTGGATGGTGCTCCTGTATTCTTTGCTGGCACCTAAACGCTGGAGCATCATGCAGCGGGGCTAAACTTCCAGCGTGCATGAGGCTTTACATCCGTGCCCCCATCAGTCTCCCCATTCGTCTGTGTCCCCATCAGTCTCCCCATTCGTCTGTGTCCCCATCAGTCTCCCCATTCGTCTGTGTCCCCATCAGTCTCCCCATTCGTCTGTGTCCCCATCAGTCTCCCCATTCGTCTGTGTCCCCATCAGTCTCCCAATTCGTCTGTGTCCCCATCAGTCTCCCCATTCGTCTGTGTCCCCATCAATCATCAGGGTATCCCCACAAGTTGGTGTCCCCATTAGAGCCCCCCCCACATTTTTGTTTCCCCATCATTCATCCGAGTCTCTCTGCACATTGTGTCCCCATCACAGCCCACCCCCGCCTGCATATTTGTGTCCCCATCAGAGCCATCACCTCCCCTTCTGCATGTTTGTGTCCCCATCAGAGCCATCAGCCCCCCCTCCTCACATGTTTGTGTCCCCATAAGAGCCACCAGCCCCCCCACCTTTGTGTCCCCATCAGAGACATCAGACCCCCCAGATATTTGTGTCCCCATCAGAATCATCAGCCCCCCCCCCACATTTGTGTCCCTATCAGAGTCATCAGCCCCCCCAAATTTGTGTCCCCATGAGAGTTCTCAGCCCCCCCCTACATGCGTGTCCCCATCAGAGTCATCAGCCCCCACATATTTGTGTCCCCATCAGAGCCATAAGCCCGCAGATGTTTGTGCCCCATCAGCCCCCCCCCACATTTGTGTCCCCATAAGAGTCATCTGCCCCCCCCCACATTTGTGTTCCCATCAGAGCCATTTAACCTACCCCCAACACAAGTGTAACCATCTCACATCAGCCCCCCTGCTTGCATGTGTACTTTACCAGCACGTCTCAGACTTTACACTGGCTGTGCAGACCTGCTGCACCTCCCGACTCCCGTTCCGCTGGTATTACACACTCGTTACTGGTTAACAGCAAGGCGGGAGCAGGGAGGTGGCAACAGGTCTGCACTAAAACACCTCATTGGCTGCTAGGATGCCCGTGGTCCCAGCAGCCAACACAGTGAGATGCCGGGAGGGATTGCGGGACCTGCGCTGCATATTGCCAGGGGCGATTATGCAGCACAGGTTCCACAACTAACAGGTGGACTAAGGACTCCAGCTGCGGGCTGAAAGAAATGGCCTGGCAGGCCGGATGTGGCCAGCGGGCCATACTTTGGAGACCCCTGCTCTATAGTGTGTACTTGCCTCAGTTAAGAGCTTTAAGTGTCATTTCTGTCTGCTGCTTAGTTCCTCTGCTATCTGTATGCGTCACTTATGATACCATTTTTCTCTTGGTGTCAGGAAAACTTAACGGGGAAGGTGATCCAGCTGATTGACAGCCTCCGCTTTGTTCCTGTGTTCTGTTTGGAGGGGGTCTGTGTCTCTTCCCTCCAATCAACTCCCAGAGCTCTCCTTCCTATATTTTATATGTGTGTTTAGTGGTTGCCTGAAGTTGTGGTATATATTTTTTCATTAAACTAGCATAAATACCTTAATCTGTCCTTTACGAGCCTTTTGTAATCCCATGTACAACATCATTCAGACTATTAACCACTTGCCGCTAAATCACGTACCTGGTACGCCATTTGAATTCAAGTGGTTGTACTCGGATGATGCTGTCCCACCAAGAGACCCATGCCACTAGCCAGCATGTCCGGGTCACCACTATGGTAACCCGGGAAAAGATAACATGACATAATTTCCAGTTTACTGTCATCTTAACAGCGCCATTTTTTGGAAAATCAAAAGTATTCAAAAACGCAGATCTTGGCTTTTTGATTGCTTTCAAGTGCAAAGGAGGGATTAGGAGTCTTATTGACCCCAGATCCCTCCCTAAAGAGACCTGTCACGTGCCTATTGCTGTCACAAGGATGTTTACATTCCTTGTGACAGCAATATAAGTACCAGTAATCAAAATCATGATCATGTTTGTTTAGTATCTATTTACTCGGCGCAACACCATTTTTTATATTTTACAAAAAAATTGGGTTTTGTATTCTTTTTTTGCATTCAAATTAAAAAATGTGTATTTTCCCCAAAAACTGTGTTTGAAAATCTGCTAAACGATTAACGTGTGACATAAAAAATTGCAAACCCACCAATTTATTCTTTAGGGCCTCTGCTTTAAAAAAAAATATAAGGTTTGGGGGTTCTAACTAATTTTCTAGCAAAAAAACAAAAACAGATTTTCATTTCACATGGAAACAAAGTGCCAGAAAATGCCTGGTCTTCAAATGGTTAAAGGAAGTGTGTGTGTGTGTGTGTGTGTGGGGGGGGGGGGGGGGGTACTAGGAGCCAGTTTGGGGCTCTTTTGGCTTTTACATTGCTAATTGTGAACATGCTTACAAGTGGAAAATCCACAGATGACCACATGCTGCCTTTGTATTGTCTTATTGGCTGAGGGAGCCTTGTGCCTTGTTTCCACTGAACGGAACGGTTCGGGTCGGTACAGTTTGGAACGGTTTGAGTGGTCCGGTCTATTCTGGTGAGCGTTTCCACTGCAAGTCGGACCGTCAGGGACCATTCAGGGTTTAGAAAAAATGCCTAGCGTGTCCGCCAATCAGTGGAATGTATTGTAGCTCCGCCCTAACCAAACCGTTCCATTTTCTATGGCCCCACATCTGAAGCAGGACCAGAATGGTGCGGTATGGTTCGGTTTTATGGTACGCTTTCATAATGGAAACACCTTAAATAGCGTACCGTACTGAACCGTACCGAACCGATCCGCTCAGTTGAAACGAGGCATTGGTGACCCAGGTTCTATTGCTTAGTTGCAGCAGAAAAAGGTGAAGTGCTGGCAGCCTGGGTTGCCTGGATGACAGGCTGGCTGCACACAAATACAAATTCTTCAAATTTTATGTATGAAAATTTCAACCATGTATTTATCATTTTATGTGGAGTTCAGTTTTTATTTTACAAAATGTAATTGTTTGTAGTTATAGTTTGTTTATATGTTCGTTTTTCTGCCTGGTTTGCAGGCCACCCTTAAACAAATGGATGCTGTGACGAGCCGAAGCCTGAAAAGAAAATTTGAAGATGTTGACGTGGGCTCCCCTATTTCTACCCCAAAAGATTCAGATGATGAAATCTCAAACAGTGACAGTGCAGAAAGCTGTGACAGCATTACCGCTCCCACCACCACTGGACTTATCCGTAAGTTCCTCTAACGATAAAGCCTACTGTTGGCATACCACCTTGTCAATGTAAATAACTCATTCATATTTTCAGAGATCATGTACGGTCATGCCTGTGCAACAATGGTGGCTATTTTGTGATGGAATCAGTTGTTCACAAAATGCAATTTGGACCGGGCCTGTGATATTCCTTTGTGTACCATACCCCAGTGATCTCACTAGTCCCTCTTGATAAATAGGTCTTTTTTTATGTATGAAATAGTTAATGTTATCCTCCCAAATATTGCTTGGTAATGCAAATTTGAAATTACCCAATGCAAAGAACCTAATTTTCTGATTTAATTGTAACCTGTATCCATTCAAAACCCACTCTTATTAAACACTTGTGTAGCCGTCTCCCCGACTTCCAAGGGCTTCATGGTGACCCCCAAAGCCAAGGAGAACTGACATTCCTCCTCAGGGTGCAGGTTACTAGGCATAGTGGGTGTGGTGCAAGGAGGAAAGATTGGGCGCCAGGCACTTTTATAAAAATGAACAAAGAGATTTTATTTCTCTCAACAGGAATGGTAGGAGAGAGGGTTAGGGCACAGGACACCCTTAGACAAATGCAATGACAATTAGGAAAACCGCACAGACAAAAATAGAACTAGGCAGACCGCAATACAGAAAAGGGGCCTTTAAGCTGAATGCAGCTATCTGTATCTTGTAGCAACTGCTGTCTCCTATAGCAACAACTTATTTCACAGTAACCCACTGTAGATCTTCCGGCTTAACTCACAGTATCCCACTGTAGATCCTCAGACTCAGCTCGCCGTCTTTTACTAGACTTCTTGGACTCTCAGCTACCTGCTGGATCCCTCGAGCTCAACTCACAGCTAACCGCTGTACTTATCTTTTAAGCTTTATCCACAGCTACCCGCTGCATTCCTGGATGAGTCTCCACTGAAGCTTTCCCCACTTCACCGTCCCGGGCTAGTGAAGTGTCTGCTCTGGTACCCCTTCAGAACTTCATCCCTTCTACACTTGCCTCCGGCAACAGGAGTGCTCGTCCCTCCGGCAACTGCTTCTGCTTTACCTCCGGCAACGAACAGGCTCCCCTTGGGCTGAGCCTCTAACACACGTAGTTCTACCCCAGGCTTCGGGCCTAACCTCCGCCGCTCCTCCTTTGCGGAGTCTTGAATTACTGGATAGTAGACGTAGACCTAGCATCCAGTAGGACTCCTGGATAGGCCTCAGGCTTCTTGCCTAGCAGCCTGGAGCTGTTTGACACACATCCACCCAGGCCGCAGCCCTGGGCGGGAAGATTCCCGATCACCTGACTCCTTCCGAATAAATAGCTTATCCCAGCATGCAAAGCGACCAAAAGAAACTACTGCTAATTGGCTGAGACAACATATTTACTCATCACCTGAATTCACTGCAATCCATCATCCTAATGCCAAATGCAACAGTGCCACCTATTGAGAGAAGAGAAAGACTACTAATTAAACTCATGCTTAGGACAGAAATCAGTGCATCAAAGACTACCAATTAGCCAGGCTAGCTCAACTAGATTTATTAGAAGCCCTGTTTAGGACCAGGGTGCTACACTTGACATGAATATTTTTATGCTTGTATGTAGTAAGTGCATTACTGGGTCAGATATAGGTTATGAAATGATGACTGTAAAAAATTTAAAAAAATTATCTTATTTGACACTTAAAAGTATTACTGTTTATCTCCCAAGTAACACTGAGCTCAGGTATTTTAAATAATAATGAATTTTTTTTTTTAATCCCCTATCTTATATTTGTCCCTCTTTTATAAATAGGTGAAAGGAAAATTATTTGGTAAGCCATGGCCGCAATAGCAATGTTATACTATGTATAATTGAAAACACCAGGACAGTTACTGTATAGTTTGTGCGTTACTTAAAGCAGGTCACTCTGAAGCTTCTTATAAATTGGCCTTGTGTATGATGTATTTGGTTTATCTGTGGTATAGACTGCACCCAGTACTATATCTTCTGGTGTGCACACTTACCAATGTCGGCTACCAGTGGCGGCTGGTGTTCAAAATGTTTTTGGGGGGGGGGGTGCAAACAAACTGAAAAAAAAAAAAAAACAACAATTGCCGCCACTGTGCCGATCAAATGCCGCCAGTTTGCCCCCTCAAATGCAGCCAGTTTGCCCCCTCAAATGCAGCCAGTTTGCCCCCTCAAATGCAGCCAGTTTGTCCCCCTCAAATGCCGCCAGTTTGTCCCCCTCAAATGCAGCCAGTTTGTCCCCCTCAAATGCAGCCAGTTTGCCCCCTCAAATGCAGCCAGTTTGTCCCCCTCAAATGCAGCCAGTTTGTCCCCCTCAAATGCAGCCAGTTTGTCCCCCTCAAATGCCGCCAGTTTGTCCCCCTCAAATGCCGCCAGTTTGTCCCCCTCAAATGCCGCCAGTTTGTCCCCCCAAATGCCGCCAGTTTGTCCCCCCCAAATGCCGCCAGTTTGTCCCCCCCAAATGCCGCCAGTTTGTCCCCCCCAAATGCCGCCAGTTTGTCCCCCCCAATGCCGCCAGTTTGTCCCCCCCAATGCCGCCAGTTTGTCCCCCCAAATGCCGCCAGTTTGTCCCCAAATGCCGCCAGTTTCCCCTCTGTTTAACCATTTGGAAGCCTCTTAGAGCCCACAGAAAAACAAAAAAAAACACCTGCAAGACAAAGCCATAATGAGCTAGTATGACTAGCATACTAGCTCATTATGCATCACTTACCTTAGATCGGGGCCCCCGAAGCCGTCCTCGTCTCCCCCTCCAGCCGCAGCCATCGCTCCACAAATACCCTGAAGGTTACTTCCGTATATCTCCGATCCGGCGCTGTGATTGGCCGGAGTGGCGAAGACGTCACTCCGCACATGCGCGCGGGAGCCATCAAATCCGACAAAGCCGGATTTGTGAATGGGGATTAACCCTGTGAATGCACCGTTGTCTACGGCGCACATGCGCGTAGACATCGGTGCATGTCTTTTTTTGCAAATATCTCCTAAACCGTGTAGGTTTAGGAGATATTTCTTGCACCTACAGGTAAGCCTTAATCTAGGCTTACCTGTAGGTGCAAGTTGCATAAGTGGGTTTACAACCACTTTAAGGCAAAGCCACGCATGTGATACATGAGTGTGTACTGCTTTAAAAGTTTGTTTAAAATTCATACTGTGCATCCATCAGAAATGCTTCCCAACGAACACCGGAAGCAAACAATGACTTACAAGGACACAATGGGGTTCTGAGGCTGAACATTAAGAATGGAGTTGTCCCTTAAAGTGTTACTAAAGCCAAAACAGTAAAATCAGTTTGTATATGCAGTAAAGCGTGCTTGTTATTCTCACTATGAAATCTAAGGGATTAATCCTCTGCATTGTGTAAAAAAGCGGTTTGATCCTGTCTCCTCTGATCCTCCCCTTCTTCCACAGTCCCCAATCAATTTCCTGATATTTACAGAGCTAGGGGACAAGCTGCACATGCTCAATTTGGTGTGTATTGCTCAAGAGGATTTTTTTTCTTTGGAAGAGTGCATGTGATCAGCACAGGGCCAATCAGCACTGTCCAGACAGAGGGTCAGGGGTTCTGCAACCTCATAGGACAGTCAGAGTAGATTGAAAGCTCCTCCTACAAGCTTTAGCCAGACCCTGATAGAAGTCATAGGACTGCTATATACTGCTGATGACAAAAGGTATTTGGCAGTTTGTTTGCTTACCCAAACAGATTTTAGACTATTTTTGACCTTACAGGCTGATGGTCCTGCTGATGGTCCTCCTCTGCCTACTTGCCATTCTAGTGGGAAAGTGTGTTACAATATAGAGTCATCAAGATAGCAAATAGGGATGAGCTCCGGCGTGTTCGCATTGAACACGTGCAGAGCCCGTCAGGAAGTTGGCACCGTGCTGCGCTAATGACAGGCAGGGAGACATTTCCCGATGCTCGGTTGCAGAGATCGGGAAATGTCTCCCTGGCTGTGATTAGCGCAGCACGGTGCCGACTTCCTGGCGGGCTCTGCACGTGTTCAATGCGAACACGCCGGAGCTCATCCCTAATAGCAAAAGGGTTGGGTAGGTTGGGATTAGTTTCTCTCATCACAGGCTTTCTTTAAAATGTGATGGAGTGAAGGGTGCTTCTTCACTGCTCTAAACATAGACACCATGAGGTCAGCTGACTTTGCCAAAGGCCAAATTGGATGGTTTTCCTCAAAATGCCTCTCCAAACACCTCCTCCTTGACATCACTCCCAAAAGCACCTTGGTAGTCACTGCCTTCCAACTAGCATATGGCAAGTAAAGTCAGAATACCTGATTTGCATACTTGTTCCAGGTCAGCAACCCAGGAAGTTCTAAAGCCCTTTTTCTCAGTCATTTCCTTATTGCGTTTGTAGTTCAATGATTTTAGCTGGTTGGCTGAAAGTTATGAAACTATGGTCTGTTTATTTATTTTTTACTATTCATACTTCATTAGTAAACACACAAACACAGTTTTGAGGAAATTTTGAATGATTTTATGTCCTTTTAATGTTAATTTGAAGGTGTACATTAGATGTAATGTTGCTTTTGTATTTAGCAGGCTCTTTTGTAAATGTCTTCAAATAAATTTGTAATATATATCTGTCATGGTTTGTTCAGCGACATCCATCTTGAAGAGGCAGAAACTCCTGAGACAGAAAAATGTGCGCTTCGACCAGGTGACTGTATACTACTTCTCCCGGCGACAAGGTTTCACCAGCGTGCCAAGTCAGGGGGGCAGTTCCCTGGGCATGGCGCAGCGCCACAATTCAGTGCGGAAATATACCCTGTGTGAGTTTGCACAGGAACAGGAAGTGACACATCGAGAAATCTTACGTGAGCACTTGAAGGAAGAGAAGCTTCACACAAGAAAAATGAAGGTGAATGTCTTGTCCTTGTATCTGTTAACTGGTAGCCATCCATACTTTCTAAGCCAAGATGATCCTGTATAGAAGTGTTTGAAGGAAGATAGTTTTTGCGCATAGCATTGTGGCGTTATGAAGCTAAATATTTGCATTGGCAACAAGAACTGTTCTTCCTCCAACCATACTTGTCAACGTGGGACTTTCATATTAACATTTGTTAAGCACCGTGTGACAAAAATGTTCCAGATATGTCAGCGCCTTAAGCTTATTTTAGTGCATTATTCACAGAATATAGAAGCTTTCACATAGCAATTAATGTCCATATCAGTCGGAGGCTAACTCACCTAGCAGATTGTGTTTGTGAGTGTTGGATAAAACTTGTGTCACTATGGGGTGAACATTCAAACTCTATGTAGGTAGAGATCTGAGAAGAATTGCACCCAGGACCCCACCTTTTGCAGGGTCATCAATCCAGCTGCCTGAGGCCATTCATCATTGTGATGTCTGTCGTGGCTTTTTAACGATTTTTGAATTAGCAGTAAAAACAGGAGCATTTTCTGTTACGTGAGGCTCCATTAGGCAGATATAACTTCAGTCCTGCTGAATATGGTTCCACCAGATAGGAAGTGAGGGTAAAGCAACACAATCAGAAATTAAAATCTGAAAGCTCAATGCTGATGTACATTAAATGCACTTGCATCACCGTCACAGCCTCCTTTTCTCTTGTCTCCCTTGGGGTGTATGATGAAACCTCCCTTTGGAGAAGTGCTATCTGTCTGGTATCATTGTATTTCTACAAACAGCCCCATGCAGTAACTTGCGCCCCCCATTTAAAATGTATTTCCCTGCTAGTGTATGGTGAAATTTAGGGTCCAAATTTTATAAGAACAAATCAATTTACTATTTAAGTTGATAGATTAGCAATACTAGACCCAAAGGTCACAGTAAATATTAATATACTGTAATGCAAATTTCGAGAAAAAAAAAAGTCTATAGTGTACAGATAATCTGTGTGCTCATACTGTCAAATCTATAAAGAGGCTACTACATCTTAACCTAAATAAATTTTGACTAATTTGAAAATGCTTTCCAGAAACGTAACTGTGAAAAAAGTTTGGAAAGCCCGTTCTAGTTGCCCTAACCTTTAATCCAACTTTAGGTCATAAAAAAAAAAAAGTTACAAATAAATATGGGCACGCCTGGTTCTGACTTATCTTGTCCTCCATTAATCTTTATCCATAACTTCATAACTTGTTTACATGGGGAATTGTGCAACACGAAATGGACCATTTATCTCTTAAGTTGACAACCACTGATGCAAGCAGTATATAGGAAGGACCCTTGCATCATCAAAGAGCTTCAGATATTGATTAGTCGTAACGCTTTCACTACAGACTGCTGGGGTCCATGGGGCTTGCAAAAGGAGTCCCAATATGCCACAGGTTGGGCACCAGGGGTTTGGAGCTTTATATTCTCAAGAAGTGTTATCACCACCTCAAATGGTTTCTTGTATCATTTCGGGAGTCATAACTCCCATGATAAAACATTTATAAATTTAATTTTACTTTCAAAATGCCACTAAAATCAGTAAAATATATCCAGTATATATGGTCAGTTTAGCAGATTCAACAATGCTTTAAATGAAAAGAGAAATCAGTTTTCAATCATTAGTTTAAAAAACGAAAAAAACAAAAACAAAACAATGAATGGTATTTTTCTCGAAAGCCAAATATTTTAAACTGAAAATGTCAAACGCTCCAGCAATGCAAATTACATTCTGTGTGATGTCTGCTTAGCACTATTTGCCTTTGGATTAGGTGCTGTTGCGTGGTAAATTTGGATGCGGTTTTAGTACAAACCTTTTCGTTTAGAAAAATGCACTATTTATGGTATTCCTTGTATCTTCACAGTCGTTCATATGTGAAGAATTTAGCAGCCACCCATTGTCCTTAGAATTTCATAGCATTATTCTTATTCTTATTCATAAACAGGACGGGCAGAGATGCAAAACGTATATTATGTCCTCTTTAAAGTGTTTAAGGTTAAAATAAAAAAAATATTGCAATGCCTCTTTAACCACTTAAGGACCGGAAGGATTTACCCCCTTAATGACCAGGCCATTTTTGCGATACGGCACTCCATCGCTTTAACTGACAATTGTGCGGTCGTGCTACGCTGTACCCAAACAAAATGTATGTTTTTTTCCCCCCACAAATAGAGCTTTCTTTTGGTGGTATTTGATCACCTCTGCGTTTTTTATTTTTTACGCTATAAACAAAAAAAGAGCGCCAATTTTGGAAAAAAAAGCAATATTTTAAACTTTTTGCTTTAATAAATATCCCAAAAAAATTAATAAAAAAACACATTTCTTCCTCCATTTAGGCCGATATATAATCTTCTACATATTTTTGGAAAACAAATTGCAATAAGCGTATATTGATTGGTTTGCGCAAAAGTTATAGCGTCTACAAAATAGGGAATAGATTTATGGCATTTTTATTATTTATTTTTTACTAGTAATGACGGTGATCTGCGATTTTTAGCGGGACTGCAACCTTGCGGCGGACAGATCAGACACCTAACTGAAAATTTTAACACTTTTTTGGGAACCAGTGACATTATTACAGTAATTAGTACTAAAAATATGCACTATTATTGTACTAATGACACTGGCAGGGAAGGGGTTAACATCGGGGGACGATCAAGGGGTTAAATGTGTTCCCTGCAGGTGTTTTATAACTGTTTGGGTGATGGGCTGCCTGGGGAAACACACAGGTCCGTCTACCTGCATAGCAGAAAGACGGGATCTGTGTGATCTCCCCTGTCAGAACCGAGATCCGTGATCAGGCAGATCCCCGTTCTGTCACTGCGGGAAAATGATCGCAGGTGGCCGGCGGTAATCGAGTCTGTCCCCCACCCACTGATTGACTGGCCAGTGGGCGCGCCCACAAAATAGAGTTCCCGGGCCGACGTACAATGACGGCGATTCACGTGAACGAGCTGACCTGCCACAGTACGACGGCGGCAGCTCATCGGCAAGTGGTTAAGCTATTTACATGTGATTTCTCATGTCTGTTTTGTTTTTTCTGCCTGCCTATGCTCTAATATACCTGGTTGATCTTGCCTTTGCTGCCACTCCTACAAGTAAACTGACCACGTTAGCATGGCAGCTGATTCATGCTACTGTGGTCTGTTTACATCTTGTCATCCTGGTAAGGCAAGATTTTTTTTAAAGAAAAAAAAACAAAAAAATAAACAAAGATTACTGCCTATTTAATCTTGATTTTGTCTGTTGACAGATAATTTGGTTATTAGGAAGGGTTCGAAGCACTTTAAAGTCATATATAATTTACATATTCCCAACCTGACTATCTTCTCTTTTTTCTGTATTCTGGGGTATTCTTTCATATTTTCATTTTATACCTGCAGTACATTTACAGTGCCTTGAAAAAGTATTCATACCCCTCGAGATTTTCCACATTTTGTCTTGTTACAATTAAATATATGAAAAGTGTGGCATGCATTTGTAGTCCGTCCCCTTTAATCTGATTCCCCTAACTAAAATGGAATGGAACCAATTGCCTTTAGAAGTCACCTAATTAGTGAATATTGTCCACCTGTGTAATTTAATCTCAATATAAATACAGCTGTTCTGTGAAGCCCTCAGAGGTATGTTAGAGAACCCTAGTGAACAAACAGCATCATGAAAACTAACACTGCACATCACTCCGAACAAACCATCTCCACCGTGAAACATAGTGGTGGCAGCATCATGTTGTGGGGATGCCTTTCTTCAGCAGGGACAGGAAAGCTGGTCAGAGTTGATAAGAAATACAGGGCAATCTTAGAAGAAAACCTGTTAAAGTCTGCAAAAGACTTGAGACTGGAGTGGAGGGTTCACCTTATAGCAAGACGACGACCCTAAACATACAGCCAAAGCTACAATGGAATGGTTTAGATCAGGGGTCTCCATACTATGGCCCTCTAGTTGTTCAGGAACTTCAATTCCCATCATGCCTAGTCATAACTGTGAACGTCAGAGTTTTGCAATGCCTCATGGGACGTGTAGTTCTGCAACAGCTGGAGGGCCGTAGTTTGGAGATCCCTGGTTTAGATCAAAGCATATTCATGTATTAGAATGGCCCAGTCAAAGTCCAGACCTAAATCCTATTGAGAATCTGTGGCAAGACTTGAAAATTGCTGTTCCAATCTGACAGAGCTTGAGCTATTTTTCAAAGAAAAACGGGCAAAATTTTCACTTTCTATATGTGCAAAGCTGGTAGAGACATCCCCAAAAAGACTTGTAGCTGTAATTGTAGCGAAAGGTGGTTCTACAATGTAAGAAACATTTATCATTTTCCTTCCACTTTAAAATTATGTGACACTTTGTGTTTATCGCATAAAATCCCAATAAAGTACATGTAAATTTTTGGGTTGTAACATAACAAAATGTAGAAAATTTCAAGGGGTATAAATAGTTTTTCAAGGCACTGTATTACATACCATATCTTCCCCCCCAAAAATGTCCCACTATGCCCTTGTGCCTGCCCCACCATGGGGTTTTGTTCTACAGGTTTTTCCACTAAACAAAGTTTTGGCTTTTTGCTTCTCTCCATGGGCAGCTGACAAAAAATGGTACCATAGAGTCTGAAGAAGCCGATGGACTCACCTTAGAAGATGTGTCAGACGAAGATATAGATGTAGATAGTGTAGAAGTAGATGACTACTTCTTCCTTCAACCATTACCAACTAAAAGACGTCGAGCTCTGCTCAGAGCAGCTGGAGTTCATCGTATAGATGCTGAGGAGAAGCAGGAGCTTCGTGCCATCCGTCTCTCAAGAGAAGAATGTGGATGTGACTGCCGCCTATTCTGTGATCCAGAAGCTTGCCCATGTAGTCAGGCTGGGATCAAGTGTCAGGTGGGTTATTGAAGTCTGCTTTTAATGTATTGACTCCAGAGGGAAAACAAAAGTGCTGTTATTTTACAGGACATATCATTTTTACATAAGCCTCCTTCCTGTGCTGTGTCTCTAATGTGGATCTCCTTTGTCATGTAGAGGCAGCATTCGAAACATTACTCTTACTGAAAATGACTGCCAGAGCTCAATGAAGTAGACATTTTTGTGGTTTCGTTTGCCATTCTGCAGTACCTGGGTAGCTGTCACTGAGCAAACATTACACAACAAAGCATACTGTATGTTCATAAAGGGCAATTGTATGTGTACTAACAGCGAGTGCAAAATGTATGCACATTAGTGAATTTCTGTCATCACTTAAGCTCCAATTACACCTATACGTGTATTTTTTTGTGCTATTGGGTTGCCCCGCACACAAAAATCGAACAGAAGTGCACCCACCTTTTTTTTTTTTATCGCATTGCACTGCAGCGCATGCCAATAACTTACCAAGTTGTATGATTTGGCACATGTGCTTTTTCTGGTTTGTTTGAGGTGCCATTAAGAATGAATAGCACCTCAGCCAGCCTGCAAGAAATCAGTATTGGACATGGGCTCGCGTTGCGCAAGTGTGAACAGGCCTTAAAGAGAGTGCATAGTGGTTTTGTTCATTATTTCTTTATTATATTTAGGATTTCATTTAGACCCCTTTCACACTGGAAGCGTTTTTCAGGAACTTTAGCGCTAAAAATAGCACCTGTAAAGCGCCTGAAAAAAGCCTCATCTGCAATCCCGAGTGCAAAAACGAGGGTAAAGCGCAGCTATAACTATCGGCACTTTACCGCCAACCCCCCCGCGCTGGCAGTGTGAAAGGGCTCTAAGGCTGCCTTCACACCTGAGCGTTTCAAAGTCGCGTGTTTTTACTGTGTATTTGTCACATTTTTTGCCGCGATTTTGTACAGGTCACCAATGAAAAAAGTAGGAAACGCCTGTAATCTGCCCCGAAGAAGCTCATGTTCTTTTTTGAGCTTAAGTCGTTTTTTAGGCCTTTTGCTTCAGGTGACAAAACACTCAGATGTGAATAGGGGCCATTGAAATTAATGGCATTTTGCTTGTTTGGCGGTTTTTCTGGCGTTTTTACAAGCGTTTTTATGAGCTGAAAATGCTCAGGTGTGAAAGCAGCCTCAAGGCTCTGTTCACACCTAGACGTTTTTGGGCGTTTTTCTGCTGTAAGCCTCAGCTCTAAAAACGCCCAACAAGACAAATTCCATTCACTTCAATGGCCCCTGTTCACATCCGAGCATTTTGTCATCTGAAGCAAAACGCCTGAAGCTCAAAAAAGTACAGGAGCTTTTTTTTTGTTTTGGCAGATCACAGGTGTTTTCTGCTTTTTACATTGGTGACCTTTTGACCTGTACAAAATTGCGGCAAAAAACTTGTGATTTTATGCCTGAAAACAAAGCGCCTAGGTGTGAACAGAGCCAAAATAACATTTTAAAAGTGTTCCTTTTTTAGTCTGTAAATTTTAAAAATGTAATTATTTTTTCTAGCCAGCAGGTGGAGCTGTTGGCCGCTTTTCATGGTCAGATGTTATTTCAATACAGCCTGTTTACAGAGATCAGTGGTAGGGATGGGCAAAGACTGCCCGGGTCCTGACAATCTTTTTCAAAGTTTTGGTGATTCTAATTGAAGTCTGTATGGGTTAATCTTGTTAAATTTTAGCCATTGAGGGCTAATAAGGCAAACTGCTGTCAAAAATGCACGGGAGGCTCAGCGCTGCCATTGAGGACATGTAACAATGGCAAAAAACAAAACAAACCTGTACGGTAGAAAATATATTTTTATGTGGCTTCAAGGATAGCATTAAAACTACATAAATCCTTCAAAATAACATGTATAGGGTGTGCCTTACCATGGTACTTGATGTTAAAGAACGGTATGATTTTCATAGACCAACATACTGCAGCCTTTGTGGGGCTTTACTAAAAGAATTAAGATACTGCACAGATCAGGGATATTCGGCCAAAAGGTACTACTGACGTAGCACAGACAGGTGAACTACAAAAATTAAGACACAGTAGGCAATACAGTAGTTTAAAATTGGCCAGTGACAGGACACATTTTTAAATGGGCAAGGATAGGCCCAAATTTACTAGAGACAAAGTGCACAGGCTGGAGTTTCACTACATGAATTAAGACACCGCAGAGGATACATTGTGCAAAACTGGCCAACGGCAGGACTGTTTTAATTGGGGACAGTAGGTCTAACTCGTATACACCTGACTATTATTTTCTCGATGGGGGAACAGTGAATGTGTGAAAAAATGTGAGGAGGTTTAGTTGCACAATATTCTTGCACTTTTCTTTCAAACGATGCAGCAGCATGCTGCAAACAAAATGCAGTTTCAAGAACAGATGGTCAACAACTAGTGAATGTTGGTTTTGCTTTGAGCACCCCAAAAATGTTTTTTTTTTTAAAAAGCACTATCAATATAAAATAATACTACACAAACCAAACTAAAAAATACCACTGTTTAAAACAAAAGTTCATTTTTTTTTTTGCTATGGATAGGGCAGCAGCTGCTGACCTCAAATCAACCAATAAATTAAAATGAGACAAGAAAGCCTACAATAATAAAACCTCTCCCTATGCAGTTTGTCAGATTTCCTTATGCTTTCCCTGCAAAAGCTTCCAATTTACTGATTCTGTGCCCCCCTTAATAGTGAGGCGGCTGGTTTAACCAAAAAACACCTTTATTGGTCCTTCCATGCCTGCTGACCAACGTTCAAATGCCATGCTGTGCATTATGGTTTAAAAAAATTCTTCTGGGGAAATCTGCACATAAATTTGGAGAGACTGTGAATCCTGAACTTGAGGGATTTGCCTTGATCCCATAGTATTGGCAACTGAAAACCTCACCCCTAATGGATATTAACCCCTTCCTGCTGACTGCATCCCAGCCCTTTAAGAGTTCTAAAATTCTGGATGCGTGCATTTAGGTCATATGACTGCTGTGATTGGCTGTGACATTGGTCACGTGATCGGACGGCTCCCGATCGCCGCCAGCAAAAACATTGCTCCTAGACGCTGAAGCTCAAAAAACGCTATTAGCCTAAAGTAGTGTGCATGGACACATAGGATAACACTAGCTTCTAGGAGCAGAAAGAAATGCTAATAACAGCTTCTGGGAGCTTAAAAAAAGCTAGTGTGTATGGAGCCTTGGCCCCAGTTCACACCAGCGTGGCTTCACAGTCGCACAACTTTGAAGCCGACATGCCTATGTGACTTCATCGCGGCTTGCATACGACTTCTTTAACAGTCGAAGCAACTTGAGTCAAATGATTAAAACAATTCCATTTCCGTTAATGGGGCGGGACTTCTCATGCGACAAGTCGCAGCAGTGTGAACCAGGGCTTATACTACATTTACACTATCCTCCTGCATTTGGGGAAATTATCTGGGGATTATAAACAAAGGTTATGCTTCCCAGATCAAGTTCTCCTGCGTTTAACTGTACACGGATTTACATTTGTTCAGAGTATCTAATCTGCCATTGCATGGACTGAATTCGTTTTTTTTAAGGGCACATTCACACCAGATGCAATGGGATGTTTTTTTTTTTATTATTCTTTATCTATGGCTTTGCATATTACAGACATTATGCTAGACACACAGCACACAATTGCAACAAGCCATTGCCTACAAAATATTGAAAAAAGAACATAAGCTGAGCAAAGCAAAAAAAAAAAGGGAAAACCATAGCACTCGACTTTAGCCGCATATCCTGGAAATAATGCACAGTTAGGCTAACCTGGCTCACCCGAAGTCAAGTGCATACCATAACCTGACTGAGATTAGAACAAGAAACTGGTCTCGTGGTAGTTTTGCACTACGCAATAGCAGTATAGGTGAAATAAAATTTTTTGACTGCACTCCAACTGCATAGACAGTCCAAAATCCAGGTTATCTTATGATTATAGGTCACATTATTGCAGTGCATTGAAAAAAAGTACAGCAAGCTGGATTTTTCTGCACTGCAAATGCATGTAAAGGCAAGATAAACGCAGTGCAGTGCACATAAAAGTACAATAAAGAAAGAAGACGGATGCACCACGAATGCATGTTTAAAAACGCGCTTCAAATGCACGTCACTGCACATGCAAAAGCTCCGTTTCTGGTGTGAATGGGCCCTAAATGTAGCTAAACTGAATACAGGTAAATGCACAGTGTGGACTCTACCATTAAAATTCATGACTTGCATTTAGATATTTGAGTACTTACAGCAGTCAAGCAGACAATAGGCAAGGTTTGGAAGAAACCAAAACTAAAAATAGGACTGCACAGGCCACAGTTCATGATATACCTGAGGCAACATTAGTGGATAAAATTCAAAAATACATCCGGATTTGGCAGCCCTGGATTGATGAATACTTGCTGCTGGGCTTTGACAACATGTCATTAGTACTCAGTGTTCTCCCAAAGCATATACACCAGTGACCAGATAGAGCTAAGACAGGCCCTTTGCCTGCCCATGACGTCCCTGGAACCCCGTCCCCCATTCCTCCCTGCCACCCTCTACCCCCACCTACCCAATCCACACCTTTCCTAGTTATAACATTGGTTTCCACAACCAAACCTACAGTCTAATCCTCAACATGGTACTGTATAAACTTCAATGACTTTTATTCTATTATATGTATTTGTAACTACCATTCACCATCATTACCTTGTGATATGATTGTACCTATATTTAAGCATTCTCTCTTGGAAAAACAATACGATTTTTTTTAAACGTTATATGTATTTATAAAAAAAACTAAAAACTCTTATGTAATTGTCATTGTAAAAGAGGCCCAAGGTGTTTATCTAACCTCAACATTTGTTTAAATCTGGAGTGGGAAAGGATTAGATAGCCTGTCAGGATTCTGTGTTAACGCTGGGGAAATTGCCCCACTTATTTGTTCTAGTATCCATCTTCACCAAAACAGAAAAATATGGAAAATGCAAAATTTTACAGTTGTCACAGAACAGGAGGGGAAGGGAAACCTTCCAATGAGGATACCTGTTCCAGTAAAAACTGTCTGAGGGCACTTCATTCGCTTTGTAGAGACTTCCCCTGACTTCCTGTTTGCTGTTCACAAGATGTGAAGGGACATTCCAATGAACAAAAAATAAACTGACCTGGGTATTAACACTTACCTCCATAATTTAAAAGCATTTTTGGTAAACATACCTTTTTTAGTTCAAGAAAAAATGGGTTAGCTTCATGATCATTCAGGTTTGCAGGTGTGTGAGGTCTCAAGGTAGAGCTCTAGCATCACTTATTGTCTGCCTAAGTTTCAGGACATCAAACTTTCAATTCGGATCTGGTTTTTCAATAAATTACACACCATATACTGTGTTTAATCTAAAAAGATGTGTGGTCTTCCCTACACCTAGTTTAACCCTTCTCTATTTTCTCTGAATTGAATAGGTGGATCGTATGTCATTTCCATGTGGGTGTTCCAGGGATGGCTGCAGTAACGTAGCTGGTCGCATAGAATTCAACCCTATTCGTGTGCGAACTCATTACCTCCATACTATCATGAAACTTGAGCTGGAAAATAAACGCCAACAGCCACGACCTCAGCCACTAGAACAGGAAACTCCTCCTGACTCCCTCACTGCCCAACAGCATCAGGAGACACAGGACTTCCATGAATTTATAGCTGAGAACTATCACTTGGAGAACGAGGCTGCTGTCCGGCATCTTCAAAGTGCAGAGGAGCGCCAGAGGCTGCTTGATGAAGGTGAAGAAACCTCAAGTGGCTCTAGTCTCAGTCTGGACTCCAGTGTAGAGAGTTTAGAGGTCTGTCTTCTGGAGGCGCCCATTTCGCTGCCACCGTCCGATTGCCATTCTTCCGACAATCCTGTCTTGCTTTCTTCTGACTCCTCTGTTCTCTGTTACACTGATGAAGACTCTGGGAGGCCAGCTTCACCACCGGACTACACAGATGACAGCATGGTGTCCATTTATGATCAGAACTCAACCAGCTTAACTCCAGGGTCAGACATGACAGAGTCTATCGCCTCTGAGACTACGGAGTCCAGTGGTTCAGTCCAGATAGATACAGAGGATTACACAATGATGACTCCTTATTCTAAGGAGGAGAACCTAGAACCAGAGCCTGCTGGGAATTCCTCTGACTTGGTAACACAGACAAGCAGGCAACTGGAAACCTCTATGAGTGAAGGAGGGAGGTTGCACGAAAATTCTGACAACCCCTGGTCAGGCCAGCACTTTTCTGCAGAAAGTTCCCTGACCATGTGACACTTTTGGCAAAAGTTTTGCACAAGCTTCTCCATCTTCTCTTTTCCAATCAAAGTCCTTTCCTCTAATTTCCATGTGTGTACCTGTGGGAGAGCTATTTATATTAGCATTGTCTTCATTTACAAATGTCTTTTTAATATGCGTGAAAAACAGTGGATGTGTGAGAAGGGGGAAAAAAAAAATCTAAAGATGGTTCTGGGCCTTCTTGCAACTTTTCTGAGTTTGCCTAAGCCAATAATATGCCAGCTCACCCTTGGGTATGTTTAGCTTTATAGGGAGGATGGTTGCCATATTGCTGGGTAGTGTTGCAATATTATCCATGTTTGAAATTTGGTGACCACTATAACTTTGCAATAGACACACTGCTCAAACCATTGTCTGATAAATGCAAGACTTTTACTTACAAACTAACAGCGCTCTATCTGTAGATCTACCACCTTCAAACACGCCTGTAAGTGGTTTGGAAAGATTTGCTCATCACGTGGCAGGCTACCTTTTTCCTTTGCATGGTTCCTTGCTTTTTGGATTAATCTATTGTGGCTCCCTAGCATCCCGTGACTTCACTCCGACAGTCAATGTAGAAGGAATGGGAGCCTAACATGTTGACTACACAGATATACCCAGACATAGTATGGTGCTATTGAATAGGCTTAAGTTTCAAATGATGGTGCAGAAGCACTTTAACTTCAAGACAAGACTAACCTACAGGACTTTACTTAACTTTACGAAGCTGCTAATCTTCAACGTGGACTCTTTAAGGGGACAGTTGTACTATTTGTGAATTCAAATGTGCTAGTCTTTTATTGGAATGGAACGGTATTAATTGTAAGCACCGCCCCTCCCCCCGCCCATGCATTAAAGGGGTTTGTGCGATGTACAGTTTTTATTTTTTTATGTAGATTTTTACTTTGAAATATTTGTGTTTAAATTATGAGATCACCGAATACACCAATGAAAAATATTTATTTATAGGTAATAAGTCAACCTGTTACATTTTGGCAAACATTTTAAAACCATACTGTCACTGCAGTGTTTTTAGTAAACTGCGACTTTTCTTCCTTGGAGTAACTGAAATATGGTCCTAGCTTTATTGGCACAATTCTGACATTTCTAAGACTCATTTTACCCAAGCACTAAATTAAATCAGCCAATAAAGTTATTTCCACATACAGCTAGGCTGGAACTTATTTGTCTATTGTCTTTCTTTGTTGTTGACATACAATGTCATATTGTTTGCAGAATCCTTTATGCATTATCTTAAAGATAACCATTTAAAGCAGTATTAATTCCAACCAAGACCAAAAATGTAATATGTTGCAACTTACCAATCATTAGATGTGGTGCCAGCATTGTTTTTTTTTTTTTTTTTTTTTTTTTTTTAGGCTTTTCCCCTGGTGGTCTGGCCATTAACACAACTCTTGTATTAGTGTCCCCACTCTAGAAAGAGGGGCACCTTTGAACAGCAGCATTGGTAATCTGGGGGTAGGGGACTGTTAGATGGACTAGCAGATTTAGATTCACTAACAGACTGAAGCTGAACTCCAGCTAATACTTTATAAGCAGTTGCAGAAACTTGTTATTTTTTTTTTTCCTTTTGGGATAAAGGTTTTACATAAAAGAAAAGTTGACCACTGTAAGCACCCCTATCAGTCAAAAATAGTGTGTCGCATCCCTATAACTGCTGCATCTGCTAGACAGCTGGTTTTGAAAGCATAGACCTACTGGTCGGATCACCAGGTGCTTAATGCAGCCATCACATCTAAGAATTGGTAAGCTGCACTATAACAAATAGTTGCTTTTGGGTTTAATATTGCTTTAACATCTAATAGAAGAAGTATTAATTTGCTTGCATAGTCTGATCTGGGGGGGTTGATTTTTCTGTGTACCTTTTAGGGGGCGGTTACTTAAAAAATAAAATTGTAGTTGGAACCTAGTCAGCCAAATTTTGTATGTTTACCAGATACAAGATAGTGAGGATGAAAGTATTCAGCTGCTCTGTAAATCATGCTACTGCCCTGGTATCATTGTGCTCTCAACTCTGTATATTGTGTTCAATAATGTATAGCTCTCTCCCTGTGTGTTGGGAGGAACCTCAAATATACCCTTTTTTGCCCAAATATACAGTGCCCTAGGCCCTCTTTACTCCTGCTGATAAATGGTTAACAAATTCTATTTTAATTGGGCCAGTGATTTGGTTAGATTGAGGAAGGTCGGGGATATATGTTTAGCCAGGCTTTATTTTTGGCTGTAGGCAGTTCCTACAGCGGTTTCCTTGTTCTGGCCTGTCCATTGGTAGAAAGGTGTTAGCCTAACTTTCAGCAGTTTGCAATCCTAGACTTATGAAAAACAAAGTCCTAATCGGCTCTTCAACTATAGTATTATGTATAGTTACTGACATATGTGGCTTTCATAAGAGACGATACCTATAAAATACAATTTTATTTGTTCAAATGTAGCCGGTTTATCACAGGTGAGTATTTTACAGAGATGTGTAAAATGTGATAAGAGGTTGTCCAAGAGGGTCTTCAGTGTGGCTTGGCACTTGAGGTAAATCTTGGCATATGCCTTACATTTCATAATGGGCACAAAATGCATGTGTTTAACACACTGCATATTGTCTTATTGGACAGTTGTTTGGTTATTCTATTTCTTTTTTACCTGTTAATATACAGGTTTTTCTTCCCCCCACATGAGTGTTGTGTCACCAGTGACCAAGTCTGATCACTGTAATGAACATGGGTACAGCATGATCATGGTTGTACTATAGCCATAGCATGGCCTAAGTGTAAACAAACTTTGCCATAATGGCAATGCAGAAATTGAAAGACGCACTAGAAAATTAGAATTATTCTATAGAAATCAGAGGGCTTGACCACAAGAGCCAGAATCCTCAATTAGTTGTAATCAAGAACAGCAACTTAAAACTGGTTGCCAGAGAGATCAATTTTATGCAAAGACCAATCCATTTTAAGGCTATAGAACTGTATCACAGCCAATGAGATAATCCATTTGAATATTGGCAATCGAAAAAAATATTGCCATCTATTAAATGTATGGAAGCAAGATTAACTTTAGACGTGTTTGTAAATGAGACCTAGTACAAAGAACCGTTTGTTTCCCAGTGTTTGCTTTTCATGTGGTAGAGCATACAAATAAATTTTTTGGAATGTTATCTGTAACACACATTTAAGGCTCATTCTTCTGAATTTGATGTAATCCACTCAAATAGAACACCTCCATATACACAATCCACTGCCCTCATGTGATCAAGAAAGTCAAAGAAAAACCTTCAATAAAGCATGATCTAATTTGATGTAAAAGGAGAAAAAAATTCTTCCTGAATCCCCAAGAGGCAATCTGATATTCCCTGGATCAACTTTACCTAAAAAAAATTGTATCCAGTTATATTGTGTGCATTTAGGAAAGAATCCAGACCTTTCCAAAACAACCTACTGAGTTGGCCAGAGCCAGCCCTTTAGGGAGTCTATTCCACCTTTTGACAGCTCTTACTGTGAAGAAACCTTTCTGTATTTGGAGATTAAATCTCTTTTCCTCCAGACGTAAAGAATGCCCCCTTGTCCTCTGTGATGACTTTAAAGTGAATGACTTAACACCAAGTTCATGTTGATCATATCCCCCTTAATCTCCTCTTCTCAAGAGAGAATAAATTCAGTTCCTCTAATATTTCCTCATAGCTGAGCTCCTCCATGCCTCTTATCAGTTTGGTTGCCCATCTCTGCACTTTCCCCAATATCCTTTTTTTGTGAACTGGTGCCCAAAACGGAACTGTATATTCCAGATCAGGTCTTACTAATGATTTGTACAGGGGCAAACTGATCTATATTCCTGAAGTCCATACCTCTTTTAATACAAGAAATGAGTTTGCCTGCTTTGGAAACTGCAGCTAGGCATTGCATGCTATTAAGCCTATGATCTACCAGAACACCCAGCTCTTTCTCCACCACTGATTTCCCCAGTTGGACTCCCCCTAGTATGTATGACGCATGCATGTTTTTAACCCCCCCAAGTGCATAACTTTACATTTATCAACATTAAACCTCATTTGCCACACGGTTGCCCAATTAAACAGTGCATTGAGGTCGGCTTGTAAGGACGTTATTCCACTGCATAGCTTACTTCATATGCCAACACTGAAATGGTACTGGTTTGCTATGATAAGAGGGGTGCCATTTCTAGTCCCTTTCGATGACAACAATTTACCTGACCTGTTGTCTGGCTTTAGTACTTTTAAGTCAATGACCTACCTGGAGGAGCTCAAAGTAAGAACATCTGATCTGCAAAATTGTTTCAGGTTAATGAATAAAACTACTTAAGTGGCTGAATCGATAGAAGGACCAGACAGCTAGCATTTTCATAAAGATAAGTCAGCAATGGCAGCCTCAATTTTTATGTACAAATTTCCTCTGAAAGGGACATTCCCTGACAATTTTAGGTTTACGTTTCAAAAACTGATCTATGTTGGATCACAGTTGTCATACCTACACTGGAAAAAGACCGGTAGGAGTATGAAAATTTAAATCTTAATAGTGGTTTGGGGGATAGTTCTTAGGACAATGAGTTTGATATCTTTCCATTGGTAAAATGACCCCCAGAAAGCATTGTAAAATCAGGCTTCACGTAAGTTTTGAATTGTCCTGTTGACAGTTTCTTCATTGGCAAAATCCTTGAAGTTGGAACCAAGGGGGTAAATGTCTTGTTAAAATGTTTTGTGGGACCCAAGTTTAAAATCTCAGCTTCCATAAAAGTTTTACTGGTTGTAAAGACATTTGCTGCCCTGTGACCAAATGGTATAGCCTGCCTCCCTTGCTCATGGTGTATCCAAGTCGTAGGGCACGCAATGCCAACTGCACATTTAGATCTGGATATGGCAGCCTCTAGGGCTTGGTGACATGGCCACAAATCCACCAAGTAAACAGTGAAGTCTTCTTTTTTATCAGCCCTGGATCAAATGGTACTATGTGATCCAGTGCAGGCAAATTCACCGCATTTGTGGTCTGTTTGGGGTGGTGTTAGGAATCTATTGACACCTGCAGCAGATCGCTCACCCAGTGTGTTGGGAAATGTGCACAGAACACAGGTTTCCTGCATCAAGTTTCGGTGTGAACGAGCCCTTAGATCATGTAGGCAATTTTCTCTGTAGATTTTGACTCATCTTTGATATATATCTCAGACTGGAATAGTCCTAACCAATGTTTTTTTTGGTTACATTGTTTTCAAAACATGTATTGGCTCCGTATTTTCTACCTGTCTAATATATGTAACGTACAGCAAAAGATATTAACCTATCAGATGCCATGTTGCATACTACAGTAAACTGAAAGGAATGGTTCCCAACAATTACTTTGTTAGGCATGTCATACTGGTGTGTTTTGACGCACACACAGCTTTTTAATTCTTTTTTAGGGGCTGGTTTAAGGATATAAATGTAATGAGTTCCTACTCATGCTACGGTTAGTAAAGGCTGCACTCCCTTATATAAGTTTACAAATTAATACTTTGGAAAAAAAAATTAATAGCCCCTTTCTCCAGAGTAAATGGAATTTGCAATTATTACTATAATAATTACCAAAGTGCAATCATTTTCTCAAATTACATAGGCATGGCCTTCAGTAGAGGTGATGTGGCCCTTTGAAGCTTGTCATACACATTTTTGACGGCATTAATTTTAGTTTAATTAACCTGTGTTAAATGTTGCTCATAATTGTCATTGACTGCCCTTTAGATGTTAGAATCATTAAGCATATTTAGAAGTATAGGCACCTCCACCAGATAACTGACATTCCCAGGAGTCATACCACAGTGGGACCCAATCTTCAAACACCTAGTGGTAATTTTGCTTGTGGCCTGGCAGTATTTGTGATTGCCTGCATTTCTGTACCCGCAACATACGCATGCACATATAGCCTAAAATAGATATGGTCTTGCCAAAATTGGGCGCTAGGTTTGTAATAACTGGGTACTTTGTTATGAATTTCCAAGACATGAAGTTGACAAGCATACATATTTGGTCATTTAAAGCTAAGATTTAAGAAAACAAAAGACCCATAAGCTGCCATATTTCCATCCTGGAAGATTTCTTTTTACTTTCCTGTTTGTGTCTAAGTAGGTATAGTTGATATTCTATCTACTCTTTACCTATCCTCATTAAGTAAATAATACTACATGTTAACCAAACACTAAGGCCTGCATTAGAATGGGAGACATATGTCTTACCATAGGACCAAAAATTGCTACATGGCTATAGTATTTCATTAAAGCGCAATGCCACCCACAAGTGTAGGTGTGTGTTTCTAGCTAGACCTATTGCTGCAAAGTTGCTTTCATGCTTTACTGGTGTCGGACATATAACTCCCACCACCTCAAGGATCTGTGGGCATAGGGTCCATACAACCCTGCTTGGGTTGGGCTGAAATTAAGTTGTATAGTGGTATATAGTGTGGGTGCTTTAACCAACTGTAGAGAAAAAAAGACCTTTTAAAATATCAGGTTGGCTTAGAAAAGTTCAGATAGTTTCCCAGTTGTCTCCTACATGGTTTCCTTTGACTTGGAGAACCCACCAGCATTTCAGACTTCACTTGGCATAATGGTGCATTTATTTATTCCGTGACACAGGATCTTGCAAAATGTTACCTGCCCCCCCCCCCCTTTTTATAGCTAACTTTATTCCACTTCTCTGCACTTCTGGCTGGTATGTGATGCACAGTCTGCCTGATCTATACTTGAAATAACTGTAAGATGTTAAGACAATGGGGTGTGTTCGTTTTGTTAAAAAACACAAATACTATATGTTAAAAGAATATAATGTGCCCTTGGTTGGGTGGTAAAAGACTGGTACATGACTTGCACAACTGGATTATTATCCAGGATTACATTGATAGGGGTCGTGCAAGAATTTATTACTTTATAGACTTTTCTGTGTGATGCTAGAACAAGGTGCAATGACAAGCTTATATATATTCATGGAGAAGTAATGCATATATATTTGTTTTTATGACCATAACATGATATAAAAGGTTCTGTGAACAGCTTGGTTATGTGAAAGAGAAAAGCAGGGTGGTTAGTGATGTACAAAAATGTCCATAGAATTTCAAATTTTTTAATCAATTTTATATAGTTAGTATGTACTTGATTTTTATTTATTTTTTTCTCAATTCCTCTCATTGCCCACATCGGGTGACTGCATTCTGCTGATGTTGACAAGAACTCCCAGCGTGCTTACTGATTGGCTGAGAGTTCACATCTGCAGAAACTGGGTTGTTGACGTCTGACCTTTCCTACGCAGCCACCTAGGGGGAGATGTAACTTACTACATCTTGCATAAACATGACTTTAGCTTACATGGCACAACTCTTTAATTTTTGTAGTGTTAGCTTAATCTAATTCCCTAGCTTGTTTATCATTGTAGCACATTATTCTCCTCTAACCCTTTCCTTTACAATGCTGTGCACAAACGTATCATTTCAGTGTAAATTCAACGCTTTGCCATGTTTTTTTTCCCCAGCCTTCTTATTTGCATTTCTAGGATTTCTGAATTGTGGCAATTCTGTATTTAAGAGAATATTTAAATGTAAAAACAAATAAAATTATGCTAAAACTATGTTTGTTCTGATGTTTTTTTTTTTTTTCTTCCGTCAAATACATAAGGGCTGTTTCTTTAAACTGGATGAATAGTTCTGTTTTTTTATTCTACAAAACTTGATCTATTCATATGGAGATGGGTTGATGTGGTTAAAAACTGCTGTCATAAATGAAGTGATTTGTGAAACAGGAACATTGTGGCAGCAAATACACCCCTGTATGAAAGTTAATATATCCATGCGGTTATCAGTGCAATGTGTAAAGTGGAGTCTTCCTTAAGAACCTATGAGATTTTAGCTTACTGCACTCATAATTTAGATGTTTGTAATGAGTATGGGTTGGGGCCGAGCAGCGCTGTCTGTCTCTATGGATGCAAGAAACGCAACTCAAGAGCGAGCCAGCAGGTGGTATCCCATAGGAAGCGGCTTCCTGTGAGGTACCACCGAGACTAGGAGGAGCCAGGAGCGCTGGCAGGAGACCCAAGAAGAGGAGGTTTGGGTCCACTCTGTGCAAAACCATGTATGACATGTTGATTCTTAAAAAAAATAATGTGTGTATGTATGTATGTGTATATATATATATATATATATATATTTATACAGTGGGTAAAATAAGTATTGAAAACGTCACCATTTTGCTAGGTAAATATATTTGTAGAGGTGCTATTGACATGAAATTTCACCACATGTCGGTAACAATCCATACATACAAGGAAACCAAAACGAATCATTTCAGAAATAAAGTTTTGTGTAATAAAATAGAATGACACAGTGAAAAAGTGTTGAACACGCTAACTGAAATGTACTTAACACTTCGTTCAAAATCCTTTGTTGGTAATGACAGCTTCAAGATGCCTCCAGTATGGAGAAACTATCATGCATTGCTCAGGTGGTATTTTGGCCCATTCTTCCACACAAATAGTCTTCAAATGTTGAAGGTTCCTGTGGGCCACTTCTATGAACTCTGATCTTTAGTTCTGTCCATTGATTTTCTATTGGACCCAAGTCAGGTGATTGGCGCCACTCTTGCAGCATTATTTTCTTTCTTTGAAACCAATTGAGAGTTTCATTGGCTTTGTGTTTGGGATCATTGGCTTGCTGAAATGGCCACCCTCGTTTCATCTTCATCATCCTGGTAGATGGCAGCAGATTTTTTATCAAGAATGTTTTGGTTCATTTTTTCCATTCATTCTTCCTTCAATTAAATGAAGTTTGCCAGTACTGTATGCTGAAAAACAGCCCCACACCATGATGTTCCCACCTCCAAACTTCACTGTTGGTACAGTGTTTTTGGGGTGATGTGCAGTGCCATTTGACCTCTAAACATGGTGTGTATTATGGTATCCAAAGAGTTAAATTTTGGTCTCATCTGACCAGACTATATTCTCCCAGTATTTCACAGGCATGTCTAAATGTTATGCAGCAAACTTTAAACGAGTTTCAACATGCCTTTTCTTTTGCATGGTGAGCGTACATACAGGCCATGGCAGTTGAGTGCATTACTTATTGTTTTATTTGAAACAATTGTACCTGCTAATTCCAGGACTTTCTGATGCTGCAATTGGTCCTTGGCTCTTGGACAACTCTTCTAATAATTTTTTTCACTCAACTGTCAGAAACCTTGCAAGGAACACCTGGTCGTGGCCAGTATATGGTGAAATTATGTTCTTTCCACTTCCTGATTATGGCCCCAACAGTGCTCACTGGAACATTCAGAAGTTTCGAAATCCTTCTGTAACCAATGCCATCAGTTTGTTTTGCAACAACAAGGTTGCGAAGGTCTTGAAATAGCTCTTTGCTTTTACCCATCATGAGATGTTTCTTGTGTGACACCTTGGTAATGAGACACCTTTTTTTAATATTTATTATTATTATACAGGATTTATATAGCGTCAACAGTTTGCACATTACTTTACAATATGAGGGCAGACAATACAGTTACAAAACAATTCAATACAGGAGGAATCAGAGGGTCCTGCTCGTTAGAGCTTACAATTTAGAATTGAGAGTCAAGTGAAACAACGGGTAATAACTGTGGGGGATGAACTGATGGAGAAAATGCTGTTAGGTGTGGGTAGGAAAGGCTTTTTTTTGAAGAGGAGGGTTTTCAGGGATCGTCTAAAAGCTAATAGAGTAGGAGATAATCCGTCAGGTTGGGGTAAACAGCTCCATAGGATTGGAGAGGGTCTGGAAAAGTCCTGGAGGCGAGCAAAGGAGTAGGTGATGAGGGAGCTAGAGAGCAGGAGGTCTTGAGAAGAACAAAGAGAATGATTAGGTTGGTATTTTGAGACTAGGCTAGTGATGTAGCTGAGGGCTAAATTGTGGATTGCTTTGTAAGTTGTTAGTATTTTGAATTTAATTTGTTGGGTAAGCGGGAGCCAGTGGAGGGATTGACAGAGGAGTAGCAGACACAGAGCAATTAGTAAGGTGGATGAGTCTAGCAGCAGTATTCGCAATGGATTGAAGGGGGGATAGCCTATGTAGAGGTAAGCCAATGAGTTGCAGTTGTCGAGGCGAGAGATGACCAAGGAGTGAATTAAGAGCGACGTTGTGTCATTGGTTAGAAAGGGGCATATTTTGGAGATGTTGCAGAGGTTGAGGCAGCAAGTTTTGGACAGTGATTGGACGTGGGGCTTAACCACTTCAGTCCCCGGACCATTTGGCTGGCCAAAGACCAGAGCACTTTTTGCGATTCGACACTGCGTCATTTTAACTGACAATTGCATGGTCGTGCGACGTGGCTCCCAAACAAAATTGATGTCCTTTTTTCCCCACAAATAGAGCATTATTTTGGTGGTATTTGATCACCTCTGCGGTTTTTATTTTTTGCGCTACAAAAAAAAAAAAGAGCGACAATTTTGAAAAAAAAAAGCTATATTTTTTACTTTTTGCTATAATAAATATCCCCCAAAAATCTATAATTTTTTTTCCTCAGTTTAGGCCGATATGTATTCTTCTACATATTTTTGGTAAAAAAAATTGCAATAAGCGTCTATTGATTGGTTTGCGCAAAAGTTATAGCGTCTACAAAATGGGGGATAGTTTTATGGCATTTTTATTAATAATAATTTTCTTTATTTTTTACTAGTAATGGCGGCGATCAGCGATTTTTATCGTGACTGCGACATTAGGGCGGACACATCGACACTTTTGACGCCATTTTGGGACCATTGTCATTTATACAGCAATCAGTGCTATAAAAATGCATTGATTACTGTGTAAATGATACTGGCAGTGAAGGGGTTAACCAGTAGGGGGCGCTGAAGGGGGGGGTTAAGTGTGTCCTAGGGATGTGTTCTTACTGTAGGGGGGGATGGGCTACGTGTGACATGACACTGATCACAGCTCCCGATCACAGGGAGCTGTGATCAGTGTCCTGTCACTAGGAAGAATGGGGAAATGCTTGTCTATATTAGCATTTCCCTGTTCTTCCTCTCCGTGAGACGATCGCGGGACTCCCAGCGGACATCGAATCCACGGGACCTGCGGTCGAACTCACGGAGCTTGCGCGCCCACAATGCCGCTTCTTAAAGGGGATGTACCTGTACACCCATATGCCTGTCTGTGCCATTCTGCTGATGTATATCGTGGTGCGCTGGTCGGCAAGCAGTTAAAGGAGAGTTCAGAGTCAAGGCCATCAGTTGTGACTGAACCAGCTGCTATTAATTTGCACTGACAAGGGGCGTTCAATACTTTTTCCCGGTGTCATTTTATTTTATTACACAAAACTTTATTTCTTAAATTATTTGTTTTGGTTTCTTTGTATGTGTGGATTGCATGGGCTGGATGTGGTGAAAATTTCATGCCAATAGCACCTTTAGAAATATATTGACCTAGAAAGATGGTGACATGTTCAATACTCTTTTTTTTTTTGTGTGTGTGTAGACACACACACACCTTTACAACTACTTTAAAAAAAAGTCAACATGTAGAGAATATGTGGAAATCTAAACTTCTCTTGATATGAGACATGGATAAAATTGATTAGATTGCTTCAGCTGCCTATATTTCTGGTTTGATGCAATATTTTAAAGTGGTTGTAAACCCTGGTAATGTTTTTTTTTTTAATCCCACCTACAAGACAAAGGCATAATGAGCTAGTATGACTAGCATACTAGCTCATTATGCATCGCTTACCTTAGATCGGGGCCCCCGAAGCCGTCCTCGTCTCCCTCTCCAGCTGCAATGTTACTTCCGGGTATCACCGCTCCAGCCAATCACAGTGCCGCTCCGGCTCTGTGATTGGCCGGAGTGGCAAAGACGTGACTCCATGCAGGAGCCATCAAATCCGGATTTGTGAATGGAATTAACCCTATGAATGCGCCATTGTCTACGGCGCGCATGCGCCATAGACAATGGTGCATTATTTTTTGTAAAATATCTCCTAAACCGTGTAGGTTTAGGAGATATTTCTTGCACCTACAGGTAAGCCTTAATCTAGGCTTACCTGTAGGTGAAAGTTACATAAGTGGGTTTACAACCACTTTAATATGCAGTAACCTCCGCTTATGCATTCATCATATGCTTAGTTTGTTTTGTCACAGGGTTCTTAAAGGAATGCTGCAGTCTTTGCATTCCAGGCAGCTAAAGAGTCCAGTTGTGCAATCATTTAAATGTATAATTGTGGGACAAGAAATCATGTGCCTTTTTATATTTTGTGAAAAAAAAAAAAAAGACTGCTGTGACTAGGCATGGAGTGACTGCAGCCATTCATTGCAATTAGCTACTGCTCCAATGCCTGTAGCACCCAGAAATCCAGTGGATTTGGCTTGTAGGTATGATTTTTCTTTTTTTTTTTCTTTTAACTACTCTATAGCAACACAGCATACCTATTACCTACAATGCAGTGCAGCATTTACAACATTGTTACTGGAGTTGAAAAAAAAATCACACACAAGAAGTATTAAAGAGAATCCATACTATGGAAATAAACCAGACAAAATTTTTTTTTTTTTTTTTTTTTTTTAAGTATGCTCCGGTGTTAATGTGTTTTTGTATTGTGCTCAGAAGAAAAAAAAAAATCTGGGCTGCTACTTCTGCTAGATAAAAAAAAAAAATATATACTATTGTTATTCCTGGCTGGCAGCCACTATCACGTGTGCGTTGTAAATGGAAGTCATCCCAGTGACAAAATGCAGCTTACATATCTGCTTTATATTACATTTTGTTGTGGAAGAGGGGGAAAAAAAAAAATTGGATTTTTTTGTACTCACCGTAAAATCCTTTTCTCTGACGTCCATGGACTGACACAGCATCTTCAATCTTGACAAAGTGGGTTATGTTCCTGCTCATAGGAGAAGATTAGGCAGAATGTTAGATGTTTTAACATACATTCCCTTACCAGAGCTGAACAGCCCCACCCAGGGAGGTGGTCCCTCCTACCTGCAGCCAGCAGCGTCAGTTCGTATTAAAGCAGTACAAAAAAACAAAAAAATAAAACGGGAGGGGTGGGAGCTGTGTCAGTCCATGGACGTCAGAGAAAAGGATTTTAGGGTGAGTACAAAAAAATCCTATTTTCTCTTACCGTCCATGGACTGACACAACATCTTCAATCTTGACAAAGTGGGACGTCCCAAAGCAGTGTCAAAGAACGAGGGGTGGGAACAGTATCAAGGAAAAAAACAAACTTCACCCCAAACAAGCAGAGCTCCTCAACGGAGGAGTCGCAACTTTAAACAGCTGTCTGCAAAACCTTGCGGCCGAAGGAAGCATCAGAAGATGCACCCACGTCAACCTTATAAAACTTTGAAGCGGTATGTGCGGACGACCAGGTCGCCGCCTTGCACACTTGTGCAACAGACGCTTGATGTCGGGAAGCACCAATAACTCTGGTTGAATGTGCCGTAACCGGAAAAGGAGATGCCCACCCCTTAAGGGCATAGGCCTGTATGACAGTCTGCCTGATCCACCGAGAAATGGTGGCAGACGAAACCACTTGGCCCTGTTTTGGACCAGACACAGACGACGAGTCAGACACACTTTCAAATCGAAGCCGTAGCAGACAGGTACACCCGCAGAGCACGTGGAACACAAACTCTCTGGGATGCGACGGACGAGGGCATAAGGACGGAAGCACGATGTCCTCATTAAGATGGAAGGCCGAGACCACCTTCAGGAGAAAAGGATAAGGCGGTGCTACGACCACAGCCTTCTTATGGAGGACCAAGTATGGCGGTTTGCAAGACAAGGCCGCAAACTCGGAAACCCTTCTGACAGAAGTAATGGCTACCAGAAAAGCCACCTTCTGAGATAAAGTTAAGAGAGGAATCTCTCTGATGTTTTCAAAAGGAGGTTCCTGAAGAACCGAGAGCACTGGAGGAGAGGCCCATTTTTTAATCAGGCTGTCCTCAAAGGGGTACCTAACCGCCAGATGCTGCGAGACTGCAAAGGTCTTCTGTGGTTTGTCCCAAACCTGGTCTATGAATCTGTCAAAAAAAGCTGTATAGGGAAAAATCTTTTTTGAAGGCTTAGCTTGAAAAGAACCAAAGGAGACTGACTCCACCACAGGTTCCTCAGCCGCAGCATCCAGCTTGAGAGTGTCCCTCACAGCATCAATGAGTTCACTAACAAGTGTCCTGTCATGTACTGACCCAGATAAGGAGTCTTCCTCACAAGGAATGTCCTGGTCAAAAATCTAAAAAACTTCAGAGCTAGGGTCCTGTGCCGCAACAATGCCCATATCCGAATCGGAGCACTCCCCTGGAGCTGGTGGGGGGAGAGGGCGCTTTTTAGCTCCCTTGCACTCGCACGTCGCTTCCATCCTGGTAACAAATGATTCCAGGACTGCCGACAACTGGTCCATAGGGACCGCAGGTGCAGCAGCACTGCCAGTTGCTTCTGACATGAAAATAGGAAGCAGGTGACACTGACTGCATGATACCACCACCCTCTGAGACTTTGTCCATATGAGAAAGTCCACCCTCCGGCTGCACTGACTGTGGGGGGTTACCCAGGGGACTCACCAACCCAGCCAGGACCGCTCGGTTCCGCTGCCTGTGTCTGCCCTCAGCGAGTGAACAGTGAGGGGACTAAGAAGAATCGCGCCGTTCCAGTCAGCGATAGAGGCCAAACCAGCACAAAAGAGCGCGCGGCTACAAGAAAATGGCCACCGCAGTTCCAAGTGCGTCACAGGGCGGCTACAGCAAGATGGCCACCAATGCGTTTTGCATTTTAAAGAAAAACACAGGAAATACATGGCGCCAAACAGCACGCAAGGCCCAAGCTGACATAGCTAAACCCCCACACCTCAATGCAGACCTCCACCAGGACAGAGAGACCCCCAGGCACCCCCAGTCAGCGCCCCGCCATAGTGTAGGTGACAGAGAGTAGCAAAAAAAACAAGGGGGAGACAGGGAAAACCCCCTACCATAGGAACACACAGCATGTACTCACCTGCTGAGGCAGGGAAACAGTACTTACCCGTCCAGCTAGGACCCACTGGTGTGTTCCTGACAGGCCTATCACAGTGCTGTACTGAGTAGCTGTTGGCCAGTCCACCACGAAAGATACAGCAAAGCTGTTCAATCTTATGTGGACCCTGGAGCAAAAAGCTCACCACCCCCCCCCCCCGAACCATGGGGCACGTCGTGAACTGATCTCACGCAGAGCGAGCATCAGCACGCTCGATGGTCGGACTGGGAAGACTACAAGGATAGCGAACTACCCAACCTGTTGCCCAGCCGACAGTTGATAGAAGAATCACAAAAATAAAATAATAAAAGTTCAAAAAAAGAACAAAACGTTTCTTCAAGAGACTGGCTCTGAAGAGAGCTACGTCCTCTCCTCTGCTAGGCAGAAAAAAAACTGAGGCTGCTGGCTAAAGGTAGGAGGGTTATGTCCAGAGGGACCGCCCCCTGGGCAGGGCTGTTCAGCTCTGGTAATGGAATGCATGTTTAAACATCTAACATTCTGCCTAGTCTTCTCCTATGAGCAGGAACCTAACCCACTTTGTCAAGATTGAAGATGCTGGGTCAGTCCATGGACGGTAAGAGAAAATACTATTTATTCTTTGCTACTTCCTTGATAATACTAGTTTGTATTAAAGTCAAAGCCAGCCAGGCAATAAGCATGATCAGAAGGAAGATTTCCCTTAGGACAGATGTCCTTATCACTTTGTGTACACCTAGGTGTCGGTTCAAAGACACAAAAGGGGGTTACTTTCGAAAGGCAAATCCACTTTGCACTTGAAATTGCACTTGGAAGTGCAGTCGCTGTAAATTTGAGTAGATCATGTACAATGAGTGGAAAGCTCTGCTGATTTTATCATCCAATCACGTGCAAGCTAAAATGCTGTTTTTTATTTTCCTTGCATGTCCCCCTCGGATCTACAGCGACTGGAGTCACTTACAGTGCAATTTCAAGTGCACTTTGCACTTGTAGTGCAAAGTGGATTTGCCTTTCGTAAATAACCCCCAGAGCCCCCTTCTGTGAGAACATTAGTTATTACAGCAGAAAACTAGCAATGCACACATCTGCACATTCCTAGTTCTCAGACATCCAAAGTAAAAAAAACTGTCAAGTTCTATCAAAGCGCATTAAAAAAAAATATTTACTTCAGTGGTATCCTGAGGAGATCAACACAATGGGGGTTATTTAATAAATGCAAATCCACTTTGCACTTGGAAGTGCAGTCACTGTAGATCCAAGGCGGACATGCAAGGAAAATTTTAAAAAAACTGCATTTTAGCTTGCACGATTGAATAAAAAATCAGCAGAGCTTCCCCTCATTGCAGATTTAGGCCCCTTTCACACTGAGGCGCTTTGCAGGCGCTATTGCGCTAAAAATAGCGCCTACAATGTGCCCCAAAAAAGCCGCTCAATTGTATCCAGTGTGAAAGCCTGAGGGCTTTCACACTGGAGCGTTGCGCTTGCAGGAGGGTCAAAAAACTCCTGCAAGCCGCATCTTTGAGGCGCGATAGGAGCGGTAAAAATACCACTCCTATAGCGCCCCTGCCCATTGAAATCAATGGGGTAGCGCCTCCAAAACTCCGCAAAGAGGCGTTATTGCGGGCATTTTTAACCCATTTTCTGCCGCTAGCGGGGGTTAAAAATCCCCCCGCTAGCGCCCGCAAATCGCAGCAAAAATACGGTATAGTGGCGCTAAAAATAGCACCGCTATACCGCCAGCGCATCAGTGTGAAAGTAGCCTTACAGCAACTGCACTTCCAGTGCAAAGTGGATTTTCCTTTCGTAAATAACACCCAATGATACGTCATGAATATTGCTTTTTTGTTAACAGTTAGGTCCCTCTATTTTCTCATTGTAAAGATATTACATACGAGGTGGTATCAACAAGTTTCGAGACTTGCTCTTATTTCAACTTTTGCACACTCACCTTTACAGCAGTCCCTGCCGGTTCTGGAATGTGTCCAGGAAGTCTTCTTTTCAAAGTGTCTCCAGGATCTCTACAATGGTGTGTGCAGTCAGATCATGAGGTTTCTGGCGAGAAACACGCGTGAGGTGAGCTCAGTGACAGGGTGTGTTGTCACCATGGAGCATCTAGTTTTTCACGTTTGCTCTAAAGTGCAGATGTGGTCAGAATAGCACCAGTTGCACAGCTAAGAGCTGAAGGTCCCGGGCGCTGCACATCAGAAGACCTGGGGGGTGTGTGTGTGTGTGTTTTCAGTCTCAGCCTGTACCCCGCCAGGCCACACCCCCCAATGCATTTCACACTGCTCACTGGAGCTTACTCACAGGGATGGAGTCTCCCCATGAGTAAGATTCAGTGGGCAGGTTGAAACATGTTGGGGTGTGGCTTTGTGGGGGTCCAGCGGGTCTTGTTCAGATGTGCAGCTCCCAGGACCTTCAGCTCTTATTTATCATTTTCTGGAGCATAGGCAGTACGGAACTACACTACCTTGCAGCTTGAGCAGCTCACATAAACACCATGGGTTACCAGTTGCACAGCACAGCGCCCAATGTACACAGGACAATGTCTTTTGAAGGTAGGTGCTCCATGTGACTGTGCGTGCTGCCATTTGTTGGTGCGTTACAAAACCATTCTCAAAACTTTTTGATAACACCCCATATCAAATGTAATAAAATGAACTGATAATAAAGGGTAACACAATCATGAATTCCACGTATGAACTTTTTTTTTTTTTTTAAAGGTGAAAAGGTTTTAGATACTTTGAAATGAAATATACAGAGAGTAACCCCCGCTCGGACACTTGCCCTTACTTCCTTTCCTAAAGACTGGTTTTGAGAACAGACTGTGCGAGGAAATCTCACAAAAGTGTTTTTGGAGGAGTGTGGCAACAGCTGGCTTCAAATTTCTTGGGAACTCTGGTAGTAGTGAGATCTTCCCATCATAGTTCCTACGTTGATGATTTAAATCTACCTGCTCATATTTCTGGTGTTCTATTCTGCATAATAGAAAATTAACTAAAAATTCATTAAGAAGAGTGGAAGTCTCTTGTATTTAAAAAAAGTAAGTGACTCGTGGTGAGATCTCCAGGCTTTCCAAGTGTGTACAAAGACACATATATGTTGAGTTAAACCTTGTAGTAATTCCATAACATGGCCTGACCCTTTAAGGTGAACGCATTTTGAAGACAGATGGGAGGCTGCCATTGTCAAGCACCTGAAAATGCTGGTTGCCTGGTTAACAGATGCACTGTCCTCCAATATTTTTAAGTCACTAAGCCAAAACAAATACATTGATCAGACAAGGCTTTCTGTGCCTTCAACCCAAAGTACTGAAGGCAAATGGTCAGCAAAACAGACAGCTAGCATGTTGAGAAAGAAAGGACAGCAATGACAGCCTCTGGTTTTCTCTCATGACAGCGTTAATTTCATAAAAGAAAATCCAATTACAGGACAGGAAGTCTAATTTTACCAGACACAACGTGGCACTATACTCAAAATAAAAACCATAATGCAGTCTATAAAATTTGCATTAACACAAGTTTTAGTTTTTCCAAGTGCAATGTTACTGCTGCCCCCTAGATCTGTTATTTTAGGGGGATAGCTCTGTTTGCTCTGCGGTGGCCAAGGTAGTCTTGAATGGACATGTAGTTTTTGATGGTCTTTGAAGATACCCTGCCACCATTTTTAGAAAATTCCAGGTAAAAGCTCAGAAAAAGAAAAAAAGGATTTCAAATGCTTACTTGCACAGTTTTTGCTTAGCATGCATACTGTTTATGCACTTGCAATGTGCTTTGACTGCAAATTTAACTACTTCAGCATGAGTCAATTCCCTAAAACTGCCCCCTCTCTCCGTCAATGTCATGACCCTCTGCTCTTCTAGGAGTATTTTGTTGGCTCAGCTCCTCCACTCCCTCCATAATCATTTATGTAGCAGCAAAAAGAGTGAAGGGGAATAACAGAGCGACAGCACTGAGTCTGCTGGGGCCACTGACATATCCAAGATGGTGGTGCCTAGTAATAGTCTCAGGACTAGGGCTAATATTCTATTACTAGTCTGAAAATTTCAAAACTCACTTTTTCTTGAAAGCTCAGTCTGCATGTAAATGTGGAGAAAAAAAAATTGATTATACAGCTACCAGAATACAAATTGTCCTTTAAATACACCTATCACACCCTTTTTATAACCTAGAATTAAAGTTTGTCAACAAAGTAAAAGGCCAAACCACAGTTTAAAACAAGTCTATTGAAAACACACATTCTTTCCATAACATGCTGTATGCGTCATAAAGGCTTAATATACAATATTTTCTATCACTTACACATACACTCCCCTGACCAACAAATAAAATATTCACAAACCCATAATACCATACATGAACAATAAAAAAAAAAACCTTCATATAAAAGATCAAATATTTCTCAAATAAAGTTCTAAAATAATATTAAAAAGTGGTTCGTTTAGAAAATGTTACTGGTACAACAAAAACGTAATTGAAATGAAAAGGTGCAATGCGAGGTACGTATAGATGTATATAGGAAGAGTGATTATAATACACATTTTAGGCTTATTTCATCAACAGGAGCTGAGTGCAGAGATCCATAGCAACCAATCTGAATTCAAACCAATAAAAGTTGCAATCTGATTGGTTGGGTACGGCACTTTGCCCACTGCCCATTTTTACTAAATAAGCCTGACAGAGGTAAAGCAGCAGGATGTCAGTTCATGGACACAACGGTGCATGGCCATTCAGTAAACCAAAGTGCAGAAACCCCCAAAAAACTGAGCAAGACTCACGTTTCACCCATCTGATTTAAAGAGGACTGGTATTTTGCCCATTCAAGATTTTTTTTTTAAATAAATATATATATATATATATATATATATATATATATATACACACATACACACACACACACACACACACACACACACACACATATATATATATAAATATATATATATAATTTCTTAAATCGCACACTGGTCCATATAAACCATATAAACCTCTGCCTCCCACCACCTTTTGTCACAGTTACTGCACAATACCTGGGAGTTCCAGGTATGGGGATGTACAAGGGGTTTTCAAAAAGGTTTCCACACTTTTTTATATTTAATATAGTTTAACCACTTCAATACCGGGCATTTTCACCCCCTTCCTGCCCAGGCCAATTTTCAGCACTGTCACGCTTTGAATGACAATTGCGCGGTCGTGCGACGTGGCTCCCAAACAAAATTGTCGTTCTTTTTTTCCCCACAAATAGAGCTTTCTTTTGGTGGTATTTGATCATCTCTGCGGTTTTTATTTTTTGCACTATAAAACAAAAAAAAGGAGGGACAATTTTGGAAAAAAAAAATATATATATATGTTTTACTATAATAAATATCACAAATTAATATAAAAAATAAATAAAAAATTCTCAGTTTAGGCCGATACGTATTCTTCTACATATTTTTGGTAAAAAAAAAAATCAAAAAAAAAAAATCGCAATAAGCGTTTATTGATTGGTTTGCGCAAAAGTTATAGCGCCTTCAAAATAGGGGATAGTTTTATGACATTTATTTTTTACTAGTAATGGCGGATATCTGCGATCTTTGTTAGGACGGCGATATTGCGGACAGATCGAACACTTTTGACACTATTTTGGGACCATTCACATTTATACAGCGATCAGTGCTATAAATATGCACTGATTACTGTATAAATGTGACTGGCAGGGAAGGGGTTAACACTAGGGGGGCGATCAAGGGGTTAAATGTGTTCCTTAGGGAGTGATTCTAACTGTAGGGGAAGGGGACTGACTGGGGGAGGTGACCGAGCGGTGTCCCTATGTACAAGGGACACACCATCGGTCTTCTCTCCCTGACAAGACGTGGATCCCTGTGTTTTCACACAGAGATCCACGTCCCTGCCTCTGAGACGAGCAACCAAGGCCGCCGGGCACGCGCATCGGGTCCCCAGTGATGCAGCGAGTGCGCGCTCCACACTGCGGGAATCCCAGGACATCATATGACGGCCACCCGGAGGGATGAAGAGTTCCTGCGGCCGTCATTTGATAATATGCCGGGTGGGAAGTGGTTAAACAAAAAAGTGCGGAAACTTTTTGAAGAACCCTCGCACGTTACCTCCTCCCATGATGCAGTACTCAGACCAATCACCAGGATCAAATACTGTCATGTGAGGAGGATGAACAAATCAGTATACATGGGTTGGGATGTGGGCTTCACCCAAAGTCTCTTTAAAGTGAAACGGTGTGAAAAATAAGAAACATATGATGACGTCTGTCAAAAGCATTAGCACAGCAATTTCTGTTTCTCTGAGTCCTACTGTAAACAGTTGTACTACCATTTGCTCGTGCCAGTAAATCAATTTCCTGCAATGGTCCAAGATGCGCCACAAAAGTGGAGTTCCTATGATGGACAGCTTTTATTCATAAAGCTAAAACTCCCCCCACCCCCCTAAAAAAGGAAAAAATAAATGGCTGTAACTGTTGAGAGAAAAAAACCCAAAAAAAACATTCCCCTCTGGCTGATGTATGTACATTGCGAGTAGTTGTCTGTATCCATATGCAAAGGGAATGGAAATGTGAGTGACTTTATTATCAATCAGCTGCTACACTTGCAGGTTTCTAATGAGGAAAATAGGAGGATTTAAATCCCTTTCCCTTTGGGCATATCTCACCACACACAGCTTGCAGGTGATGCCCAAAATCTGACTTGTACATCAGTGCACGCTTCTGGGAAAATCTGTGAACCAATAACACATGCAAGAAATGACATTTCTGGGAGCGGTCTGTATACAGAACACCCTCAGATTGCCGCATTGCATTACACAGAATATTACAGAGCTGCAGATTGAAAAGGAAAAAGTAATTTTTAACAGGATTCAATTATAATATGACTCGTGTCGCAATTGTATATGCTATATTGTTTTATTTTGCAGTTCACCCTTTAAATCCAATTTACAAACTATGTTTTAACTATTTACAACTATCATGTGTCCCTAGTAAAATAACTGATCTACTGGCAGGCTCCAAAAAATTACCAAAACTATGTTACAGTGGGACTGCTGTTAATGCTACTAACAAAGTGCATCATATAAATCTTTGTATCGTGCCCATTTTTAAAAGTTAAAATAAAAAAAGGCATGCGATTACTTTGAGTATTTGCAGGTTGCACTTCTCTGCTGCAGAGAGTAGTACCAATAAAGGATTAATGGAAGCACCAGTAGTTCTAAGTATGAAGGTTAAAAGGACATACATTGTTGAGCGTCAGTATTTAGTAACCCTGAGTATTGTAAGGCTGTATCGACCAAATTACTTTTATTATTACCTGGGTTATATAGACAAGCTATATAAACAAAGCTCATACTATAAGCACAATAGGAATGGTAGCAGGAATCTGGTTTCATAGACGATGTTGAACCAAAAGGATTGTCGTTCTGTTAAATCTGGCCCAGTTAGATAATTGCAGATTTAGCAATCAGTGTCATGCATGCAGCTAGCCACTGAAAAAAGCTGTCATACTGCATATGTACAGTAAGACTAACTGTATGCATATAGATTAAGGGCTGGTGTTGATTGGCTTTTTTTCCCCCACTTCAAAGTGGGGGTTTTCATTCTTGTACAAGTTACTGGGAACACAAAACCTGCTTGAACAGGAGGCCAAATGTCCCAATCAATGAACTCCGAATGATCTCAGAAGTGTCTTAAACTGATACTATGGGCAGAAGCCCACAGATTCCTGACATTGCTGTTGGCTCTTTTGTTATATTTTTGATGAATAATTAGGGCGTGAGGAAACAAAAAGTGCTCTCTATACAACACTGGATCTCGTGTCCTAAACTGTACTGGTCCTAAGACCTTTTTTTTTTTACTTTTATGCAGAGGAGTTTGGACCACAATACACTAGTTATGTTTAGAAACCAATAGAACATATAATGAAAGTCTGCAGATGGTCGGTTCAGTCGAGAAGATAGGTGATCATAACCAAGACACGCCATTTGTTTGGTCCCATTGGTCCATGTCCTCCTTTCAAGTACTTGTCCAGGTAAAGCGAGATCCTACAAATAGTTTCCCAGGTTTAAATGAAGTATTCCAACAACATCTGGCTAGAATAAATCAACAACATAAAGTAAGAAACCCCTCCAAAGTGCACACTTTAGGTCATCATGTCCCAGTCTTTGAATCTGTAGCAGAGGGAAATATTTAGGCTGTTCATGTTTTAGAGAACGATCAATCCTTCAGGGACTGGTGATAGTTTGTAGATAGAAGGACCATGCTGTGCAACAATAAGGAAGCCTCAGACACTGTAAAAAGGGAAAAACACATCTCAGTATATCTATGTTTCTATGTTATTACCTGCTTAAGGAAAACCATATATTAATACACATTTATAGCAAAACTGATACTTATTCCGGCAAAGTTTACATTTTCCTAATGCCGCATACACACAGTCGGAATTTCCGATGGAAAAAGTCAGATGGGAGCTTTTTATCGGATATTTCGACCGTGTGTATGCCCCATCGGACTTTTCCTATCGGAATTTCCAAAAGACTTAGAAAGAGAGCAATGAAAACAAAAATGGTGAGGACAGCCGCACTCCAATCCAACGTATGTTTATTGAAGAAAGACAGGCACTACATAAACCAGGACAGCTGACGCGTTTCACACTTGTTCAGTGTTTACTCATATCAGCTATGAGTAAACACTGAACAAGTGTGAAACGCGTCAGCTGTCCTGGTTTATGCTGGGTTTTTGTAGTGCCTTGTGCATTGCCGGCACCCTTGGTCTCTGAGAGAGAAACATCTTTCCAAAACTTAATCTGCCTGGAGCGGCAATTTTTGGTCTTAGATAGAGAGCAGGTTCTCCATTTTTTCCGACGTAGTTTTGCCCGTGGCAAAGTCCGGCCGTGTGTACGCGGCATAAGACTTTACCTACAAAAACATAACAGGTAAAAGGAAAAGTTTTCAGGGCACAAGCAACATTTTTTAATGTTACTGGACGTATTCGTTTCTAGTGTTTTTTTGCCTAAACAGACTCATCCCTGGTTGCATCAACAAATTGACTTTTTCTTTTATACAAAGTTGATAGTGGATCCATGACCTTTGGATATTACATTGAAATCTTAATATTTGTATTACCTGCACTGCAGTTCCCCTGAGAGTCTGTACAGCAACCTGGAAATGTATTGCATCTCTAGTCAGCCCCCCACTGGCTGTCTTATCACGCTATCCCCGTAATGACAATCTGATTTATGTTTCTCACCTTGAAGTTTAGTAGCCCATGGCTCTTTAGTACCTGCGCCCTTACATAACTAGGAAGGACAATAAGAGGCCTTATAACTGGGAGGATAGATATATCTATTTTTTTTTTTTACTTTCATTTATAGTGCCAATACTTTATCCCCAGACCATTTCAGACAACACTGAATCAGCCATATTAGTCGCTGTTTAACAAGGAGCTTCCCTACCCATCATCCTTTCCACAAGCATAGACAATAGGGCAAATTTAGATGGAAGCCAATTAATCCATTAGAATACAGAGGAAACAGTCGAAGTAAAATGTGGGAATGTAGTACACTTGGTGCAAATGCAGCACTGTAAACCAAGGGTCCTAGCCACCCATCTATCTGCCCCTTCGTTATATTCCTCTTCGGCTGCATAAACAGCTCAGCCACCGATATATGTGCAAGAGAAATATATGAAAGCTGCCTAATATTATTATTATTAATAGGCCTAAACTTACATATTTTATTGGGATTTTTTGTGATAGACCAACACAAAGTGGTGCATAATTGTGAAGAGGAAGGAAAATGATTTTCAAAATTTTTTACAAATGAATATCTGAAAAGTGTGGCGTGCATTTGTATTCAGCCCCCTTTACTCTGATACCCGTAACAAAATCTAGTGGAACCAATTGCCTTCAGAAGTCACCTAATTAGTAAATAGAGTCCACCTGTGTGTAATTTAATCTCAGTATAAATACATCTGTTCTGTGAAGCCCTCAGAGGTTTGTTAGAGAACCTTAGTGAACAAAGAGCATCATGAAAGCCAAGGAACACACCAGACAGGTCAGGGATAAAGTGGTGGAGAAGTTTAAAAGCAGGGTTAGGTTATAACAAAAAAATATATATCCCGAGCTTTGAACATCTCACGGAGCAATGTTCAATCCATCATTCAAAAATGGAAAAACTGTAAACCTACCAAGACATGGCAATCCACCTAAACTGACAGGCTGGGCATGGAGAATATTAACCACTTCCATACTGGGCACTTATACAGCTTCCTGCCCAGACCAATTTTCAGCTTTCTGCGCTGTTGCACTTTGAATGACAATTGCGCGGTCATGCTACACTGTACCCAAACACAATTTTTATCATTTTGTTCCCACAAATAGAGCTTTCTTTTGGTGGTATTTGATCACCTCTGCAAAAAAAAATTTCTGCTAAAAAATAAATAAAAAAAGACCGAAAATTTTGAAAAAAAAACGTTTTTTTTTGTTTCAGTTACAAAACTTTGTAAATAATTACGTTTTCTCCTTCACTGATGGGCACGGATGGGGCTGCACTGATGAGGCGGCACCGATGAGGCGGCACGGATGGGCACCGATGAGGCGGCACTGTACTGTAATGTGTTACTAATGGATGCCAATCAGTGCCAAACAATAATGCCTGCCAATCAGTGATGCCCATTGTGGGCACTGATTGGCATCCATTAGGGGCACAGAATGGCATCCCTGGTGGTCTAGGGAGGCATACCTGGTGGTGGGCATCCCTGGTGGTCCAGTGGCATCCCTGGTGGTCCAGTGTGGGCATCCTCGGGAGGGCTGCGCTGATAATGGATCAGCACAAACCCCCTCTGTCAGAGGAGCAGCCGATCGGCTCTCCTCTACTCGCGTCTGACACACGCAAGTGAGGAAAAGCCGATGACCGGCTTTTCCTGTTTACATCGTGATCAGCCGTGATTGGACACGGCTGATCACGTGGTAAAGAGTCTCCGTCAGAGACTCTATACCTAGATCGGTGTTGCGGGGTGTCAGACTGACACCCTGCAACAACGATCGCCGCGCAGCGGCTCAAAATCCTGACGACGTCATATGACGTCCAGTCAGGATTTTGAAACCACTTTGCCGCCGTCAATCCGCTATAGGGCGGGCGGCAAGTGGTTAATCAGAGAAGCAGCCAAGAGGCCCATGGTCAGAGTTGATGGGAATATGGATGAAGCAAAATACAGGGTAATCTTAGAAGAAAACCTGTTATGCCTTGTACACACGATCGGACTGTCCGTCAAAATAAAGTCAGACGGAATTCCGTTCAAGCTGTCTTGCATACACACTGTCAGACCAAATTCCGATCTTCAAGAACGCGGTGACGTACAACACTACGACGAGCCGAGAAAAATGAAGTTCAATGCTTCCGAGCATGTGTCAACTTGATTCTGAGCATGCGTGGTTTTTTCTCCATCGGAGTTCCATACAGACGATTGGAATTTCTGATCAAATTTTTTTTTTGTTCTCTTTCTAAATCCGTTGGAATTTCCGATGGAAAAAGTCAGATGGGGTATACACACAGTCGGAATATCCGATGAAAAAATTCCGTCAGACTTTTTTCATCCGATCGCGTTTACAAGGCATCAGAGTCTCCAAAAGACTTGAGCGGAGATTCACCTTCCCGCAGGACAATGACCCTAAACATACAGCCAGAGCTACAACGGAATGGTTTAGATCAAAGCATATTCATGTGGTAGAATGTCCCAGTCAAAGTCCAGACCTAAATCCAATTGAGAATCTGTGGTAAAAAAAACTTTTGAAAAGTAAATTGCTGTTCAGACGCTCTCCATCCAATCTGACAGAGCTTGAGCTATTTTACAAAGAAGAATGGGCAAAAATGTCACTCTAGATGTGCAAAGCTGGTAGAGACATATCCAAAAGGACTTATTGACTCAGGGGGGCTGAATACAAATGCACGCCACACTTTTCACATATATTTGTAAAAATCTTTGAAAACCATTTATCATTTTCCTTGTACTTCACAATTATATGCCACTTTGTGTTGGTTATTCACATAAAATACATTTACCTTTTTGGTTGCAACATGACAAAATGTGGAAAAATTGCAAGGCGTATGAATATTTTTTCAAGGCACTGTATACAACAGGGTCCTTACCTTCCAATTTTCCAGACAGCTGGATCCAGCAGCTTAACCACCTTCTGCAAGCTTCTGTACCAAGATTGTTAGAATTTAGCCCTCTGAGGTAACACGCCTGCAATTGCAGCAAGCAAAGACACAGAATTATCACATGCAGCAGAATAACCTGTAACATTTATTCCCAAAATACCACTGCACCACTTTTTTTTTTTTTTAAAGGAACCGGTCTGGGAGCTGCCAATGCTCACTTTTTCAAAATAAATGCTCATGGACAGTTATCCTTATCCTCGCTGCAATACCAAGCGAGTCACTGACCTGAAACAAGCATATTTCTTTTTCGTACATCACGGGACACAGAGCGACTTAGTCATTACTAATGGGTTATATAGTTTACCTTCAGGTGCTGGCACTGGCCACTTCCAAACCGGAAGTACCCTCCCCTATATAAGCCCCTCCCATCCGGGAGCACCTCAGTTTTTTGCCAGTGTCTAAGGTGTTGGCCAAAGAGTAACATGTGTTTTCACTGGGCTTGCGTACAGGTTCTTTTGGGCCTTAGTAAGCTGTTCCGGATCCCACCAAAAAAGCTTCATAGCTAAACGGTCGGTACCCGGGCCTTGCAGCAGAAGAGCAAGGTTTTGCCTGTAATGCCTCTCTTAGGAGGGCTGGACCCTGGGATCCAGAGCTCTGGTCATACCCACGACCAAGATGTTTTCTGTGCAGGGTGCTATACAGGTCCAGGGGAGTGGAATCCTTGGGAACCCGGTCCCTGAAGGTTTAATTACAATGCCTGCCGTGTTAGGTGAAGTTTGGGCTTCTGTGGACCAAACAGAGTCCTGCGGCGGGGAACAGGTAAGTGGGGGCCCCCAGGAACTTGGTTCTATTGGAGGACCCCCAAGCCTAATTTGTCTTTCTGTCTGTTACCTAACGGTATTCCCGCTAATATCTGTGTATGCCTGTAACTACTGAAAATGTAAAATTTTAATAGTAGTCAAGAAAAAAAAAAAAAAAAAAAAAGGACCGCGGTACCTGTGTTAAACCACTAGAGGCCGCTGTAGTCCATTTTTCTTGTCATGTGGATCTTTGGTTTTCTCAAGTCAAAAGATCCAGGCAGTTGGTAAGTTTCTCTGTGGGAATCCACTTCCTCTGCCCTGTTGCTGCGCTCATCCACCGCACAGGCCCTCCGGCAAAAAGGGCCCTGGCTCCTAGTCCCTGTTTGATTTTCGAAAAGGGCGCCAATGGCGCACGGGCGCGCGCACGCGCCTCCTATGAAAAAAGGGGCGGGGCGGGTGGATGACGCTCGATGCGCGCCACGGCGCTTCTGCGCATGTGCAGGCGTCCCAGCTTGTATAAAGACACAGTACAAGTGTCAGCTGGATGCAAACAGAGCTAGCAACAAACAGTGGCACACAGAGGCGATTGATGCAGGCATCCCCATAGAAAGGCACTTTAGTGGACACCAGCTGGTATATAGCAGCAACTGTGTTCGACTATTACCAGCAAAATTGGTGTATGACGACGGGAATACCTCAGCTTTGTGCTTAAAGGATATGTCGTCCAGACGCTCCGGAAATAGGTCTTCCAGGAAGCCAAAGGGGTCTCCACCGGGCTCTGAGGATATTGGGCATGCTTGTACTGCACCAATCTCCCCTGAGAATTCAGAGGTCAGTAGCCGTAGAAACCCCGCAGGAGTGCCTGGTGCTGCGGCTGTCCCCAGTCCACCTGCTCCTGTATATATATATAACAGAGGAGGTTTTATCCTCAACTCTGGGAGGATTGGAAGAGAGATTAACAGCATTGATCGCTGCTTCCCTGTCACAGGGAAAGCGCGTCCGATCTCCGTCTCCTCCTTCAGAGTGCCTGTTAGTGGAGGAACAGCCCCACACAGAGATCGACCTACCTGAAGGGGATCAGGATGAGGTTGATTCAGTTATGGAGGAATCAACAGTGGAAGAACCTTTCTCAGCATCTCAGGCTGAAAGATTATGGGTTCAGTCTCTGACTAACATGGTCCGATCAGCATTTAAAATGCCTCTGGCGGAACCACCATCCACTACGGTTTCCTCGCTGGGGTCGCTAAAAGCTCCCCAGGCTGTCTGTTCCTTCCCAATCCACCCTTTATTAGAAGGGCTTATTTACCAGGATTGGGAGCATCCTGATAAAATATTTGCTCCCCCCCAAGAGATTTCCGGTGATCTATCCCATGGAGGATAAGTTCATAAAAAAATGGAGGGTCCCTACAGTGGACGCAGCCATCTCTTCTGTGAACAAATCACTGACATGTCCAGTAGATAATGTTCCAATGTTCAAAGACCCAATAGATAAAAAATTGGAGTCTTTACTAAAATCTGCTTTCTCTACAGCAAGCATGGTGACACAACCTGCGGTAGCAGCGATTGGAGTCTGCCAAGCAGTGAAAGATCAGTTGAAACAAGTCTTAAGGGACTTACCAGATCAGCAGGCTCTTGCCCTAGCTGACCTGCCTAGAGCCTTGTGTTTTGCAGTGGACGCCATAAAGGATACAATCCAACAGGCCTCCCGCTTTACGCTGTCTGTAGTACATATGCGTAGGCTTCTGTGGCTCAAAAACTGGTCTGCTGAAGCTCCCTGTAAGAAACTGCTGGTTAGCTTCCCATTTCATGGAGAACGCTTATTTGGAGAAGATCTGGACAAATATATCCAGAAAATTTCTGCCGGTAAAAGTTCACTCTTACCGGTTAAGAACAAGAGTAGAAGTCCTTCTTTTAAGAGGCCTACTTCTCCAGTCCCTGGCACATCGGCTGTGAAACAGTTCCGACGGCCTCCGCGGTCAAATTCAGGGGGCAGAAATCAGGGACAATCACAGGGTAACAAGAAGCCCTGGATCAAGAGAGGTACAAAACCTCCCCCCAAGGCATGAAGCGTTGCCCCCACTCAATCGGGTGGGGGGAAGACTTCAGTTGTTCACAGAGACCTGGCGGGACACCATCAGAGACAGATGGGTGCTCTCCGCAGTAAGTCTGGGATACAGGCTGGAGTTAAAAGGCACTCCTCCTGCCCAATTTATGAGGTCAAACGTGCCAAGAGATCCCCAGAAGAGAGGATCCCTCCTTCTGGCACTAGAACAACTATTGCTCCAAGGTGTAATCATGAAGGTTCCCCTGGAAGAAAGCGGATTCGGGTTTTACTCGAACCTTTTCACAGTCCCCAAACCAAATGGGGACGTGAGGCCCATATTAAATCTAAAAGGGCTAAACAAGTTCCTAAATATCAGGACTTTTCGGATGGAGTCGATCCGATCGGTGGCCACCGCCCTACAAGGGCAGGAATGGTTATCCTCGATCGACATAAGGGATGCTTATCTGCATATTCCCATCTTTCCGGCCCACCAGAAATTTCTACGCTTTGCAGTAGAAGGGCGCCATTTTCAGTTCAGAGCCTTACCTTTCGGTCTGGCCACAGCACCACGACTGTTCACAAAAATTCTGGCCCCATTATTGGCCAATCTAAGAACACAAGGTGTAACGATAATGGCATATCTATACGACCTGCTACTAATAGACCACTCAGTGGAAAAGCTGGAAGTAGCTATTCACAAGACAATCAAGTATCTGGAATATCACGGTTGGATTATCAACCGGGACAAGTCAGCTCTAAGACCAGTCAAAAGTCTGGAATACTTAGGGCTAAGGCTGGATTCAAATCAGAGAAAGATTTTCTTACCTCCAGAGAAGATGTCGTCTTTAAAAGATTTGACCCACTTAGTGGGTACAAAAAGAAAACCATCCATACGCCTGTGCATGAGGCTGCTGGGAAAAATGGTGGCTTCATTCGAAGCGGTACCCTACGGTCAATTCCATTCAAGGATTTTGCAAAGGGCCATACTGTCAGCCTGGAACAAAAAAGTTCAGGCTTTAGACTTACCAATGTCCCTGTCCCCTTCCGTTCGCAAGAGCCTCCATTGGTGGTTGGTGCCCCAGAATCTGGAAAAAGGGAAACCCTTCAGTCCGGTTTCTTGGAAGGTGGTCACTACAGATGCCAGCCTCATAGGCTGGGGGGCAGTACTGGAGCAATGGTCTCTCCAGGGCAAGTGGTCAGAAGCAGAAAAGGCCCTGCCCATCAATCTCTTAGAGATACGAGCAGCCCGGTATGCCCTAGTAGCATGGACATCCAAACTCCAAGGGTCCCCGGTCAGAATTCAATCAGACAATGCCACAGCAGTGGCATATATCAATCACCAGGGTGGCACCAGGAGTCGTGCAGCCCAGAGGGAAGCAAATTGCATCGTGGAGTGGGCAGAAAGATATGTTCCAGCCATATCCGTGGTTTTTATCCCAGGAGTGGAAAATTGGAGAGCGGACTTTTTAAGTCGCCAACAATTATGCCCGGGGGAATGGTCTCTTCACCCCAAGGTTTTCCAGGCAATATGCCAGCGGTGGGGAACACCGGATGTAGATCTGCTAGCATCCAGATTCAACGCAAAGGTGGACAGATTTGTGACTCGCACAAGAGATCCCCTAGCTTGCGGCTCGGATGCCCTAGTGTTCCCTTGGGATCAGTTCAAGCTGATATATGCATTCCCACCGCCACAATTGTTACCGCGATTACTCCGCAGAATCAGGGTAGAAAAGAAACCAGTGATTCTGGTGGCTCCAGCGTGGCCCCGAAGGGCATGGTACGCGGAGATTGTAAAAATGTCAGTGAGGAGTCCTTGGACCCTCCCACATCGTCCGGACCTGCTGTCGCAAGGACCGATATACCACCCTTCCTTACCAGCCCTAGGTTTGACGGCCTGGCTATTGAAGCCCACATTCTGAAAAAGAGAGGGCTCTCTAATTCTGTGGTATCTACCACGATCAATGCCAGGAAGCCGGTATCCAGGCAGATCTATTATAGGATCTGGAAGGCGTACATTACGTGGTGTGAGGCCAAGAAATGGCATCCACGTAAGTACGTGATAGGTAGGATTTTGGACTTCCTACAGTGGGCTGTAGATAGGAAGCTGGCCTTGAGTACTATCAAGGGTCAGATTTCGGCCTTGTCAATATTTTTTCAAAGGCCCTTGGCTTCGCATTCACTAGTCAAAGCTTTCATACAAGGAGTGATGCGTATTAGCCCTCCGGTTAGTATTCCCATATGTCCATGGGACTTAAACCTGGTTCTGTCGGTTCTACAGAAACAACCGTTTGAACCATTGCAACACATTTCCTTGGTTCTTCTCACCAGGAAATTGATTTTCTTAGTAGCCATTTGTTCGGCTAAAAGAGTATCGGAATTAGCTGCCTTGTCCTGTAGGGAGCCATATCTGGTTGTCCATAAGGACAGAGTAGTATTACGTCCTCATCCAGCCTTTCTTCCCAAGGTGGTATCGAGGTTTCATTTGAACCAAGATGTGGTTCTTCCTTCTTTTTTCCCCAAACCTAGCTCGGTAGAGGAAAAGTTATTACATTCTTTGGATGTAGTAAGAGCAGTTAAAGCTTATCTAAAAGCCACTGCTCAGATTCGCAGAACGGATACTTTGTTTATTCTGCCGGAAGGCCCTAGAAAGGGTCAGGCAGCATCAAAATCTACTTTAGCCAAGTGGATTCGACAGGTCATAATACAAGCCTATGGCTTGAGAAAGAGACCGCCTCCGTTCAAAGTTAGGGCGCACTCCACAAGAGCAGTTGGAACTTCATGGGCAGTGCATCACCAGGCCTCCCTGGCTCAAGTATGTAAGGCCGCAACATGGTCTTCGGTACACACGTTTACTAGATTCTACCAGGTAGACGTTAGAAGTCAGGAGGATGTCGCCTTTGGGCGCAGTGTGTTGCAGGCCGCAAAAGATCCTCATGCCTGATGGCGCCCAGCTTATGTATCCCTCCCCTCATTTGGCATTGCTTTGGGACGTCCCATTAGTAATGACTAAGTCGCTCTGTGTCCCATGATGTACGAAAAAGGGATTTTTATAACAGCTTACCTGTAAAATCCTTTTCTTGGAGTACATCACGGGACACAGAGCTCCCACCCCTCTTTTTGGGACACTTATTGCTTTGCTACAAAACTGAGGTGCTCCCGGATGGGAGGGGCTTATATAGGGGAGGGTACTTCCTGTTTGGAAGTGGCCAGTGCCAGCACCTGAAGGTAAACTATATAACCCATTAGTAATGACTAAGTCGCTCTGTGTCCCGTGATGTACTCCAAGAAAAGGATTTTACAGGTAAGCTGTTATAAAAATCCCTTTATCTGGGTGTTAAACATTTAACAAATGTACCCCACCATTCCACATCACATTATTAATGAAGATAATTGGCCTGTGACAAGATAATTGGCCTGTGGGTATAGAAAATAATCACCCTTTTAAAATAATCACATTTTGTTGCTTTGCAGCCTGAAATGAAGACAGACACTGTTTTTGTTTTATCCAGCTGTATTTACTCAGTGCAACTTATAACAGCCAAGTGAAAGATAGAACACCAACATGTCAGAAAAAAAATAAAAGGCTGTAGATAAAGCAAAAGGTGGTTCAACAAAATTTTGACACCAGGGGGTGATTTTTTTCTCCCAACCCAGTGATTGCATTTTTGATTTAATTTTTATTTTTTCCTTGACCTGTTGGTGTTAAATCTTTTTACTTGGATGTTATAAATTACAGCTGGATGAAAAAAAAAAAAAAAACACACAACGGTGTCTGTCTTCATTTCAGGCTGCAAAGCAACAAAAAGCATGATTTAAAAAAAGGGGGCGATTCTTTTCTATACCCACTGTATGTGTTTATTAATGCAATTGCGGGGGGGGGGGGGGGGGGGTCCATGATTGTCATGAATGAGCACTTTTCACAGTACATGTGACAGGATCGCACAGCTTCTATATCCACTAGCAGGTGCAGAGCTTCAATAGCGCACATGACTTCTGCTGGAATCTCTATGGAAACAACTGTTAGGTAGTCGACAAAGGCAGCTCGAGAACAAAAAAATAAAAAAAATGGGGGGGAGAGAATGGCCTGTCTAAGTCAGTGTCTAAAATGTTCTCCAAATCTAGAACTTTGTTTTGAGTGAGGTTTGGTCTTTAAAATATAAATTTTTAACCTCCAAACCATAGGAATACATTATTGCAGGCACCGACACATTCACAGATTTTTTTTGCCACAGAGTAGGTGCAGGCATTTACTACTCTCCTACAGGGCCCCAGATCTGTAAAGTGTGGGTGTGGTCAAGTTGCATTTAAAGCCAGAACAGAAAATCGTACAAAAAAAAAAAAAAAAACACCTCAGTGTGTTTTTTTAAATTACTTTTTACAATTTTTTTTTTATTATTTATTGCATTTTTTTTTTTTTTTTTTTATCAGCCCTGTTGGGGGGCTATGGTGAGATATCAGGGGTCTTAACAGACCTCTGATATCTACCATTTGAGACAGGGAAAGGGACTAGGGACACAGATTCCCCAGTCCCTTTCTCTGCAGCCTCAGTTGCACTGATAATGAATGGAGAGAAGACAACGGCTTCTCTTCATTCATTAACTGAGACATCGTAATCACAGGAGGTTACAATGTTTCAGTTATGTGAATGGACAAAGTCAGTGATCACTGACTCTGTCCATTCAGAAAACGAAGGAGCCGGGTTTACCGGCTCCTACCTCCGCTCTCCATCCTGAGATACCAAGGGGGACGGCAGCACGGAGGGGGGAGAAGAGAGAGAGGGACAGCAGCATGGAGGGGGACACGGAGGAGAGAGGGAGACATGGAGCAGCATGGAAGGGGACAGCAGCATAGAGGGGGACAGATGCACGGAGCAGCATGGAGGGGGACAGATGCACGGAGGAGAGAGGGAGACATGGAGCAGCATGGAAGGGGACAGCAGCATAGAGGGGGACAGATGCACGGAGCAGCATGGAGGGGGACAGATGCACGGAGGAGAGAGGGAGACACGGAGCAGCATGGAGGGGGACAGCAGCATGGAGAAGGACGGATGGGGACTGGAGGAGGATAGAAGACAGTCAGCGGTGATCGTGTGTGGGAGAGAAGCACCGCGCTGAAAGCCGCGGTGGGGGTGTATTGACCCGCAACGTGTGACGCGTCGACGCCTTTCACGCACGTCAACGTATTTCTGTAGTCGACGTAATCGATTACGTCGAAGCGTTGTGGTAGCTCTAACCCACACAATATGCTTTTATTACTGTGCCACAAGCAACAGTAATCCTCCCAGTGAAGATCTTTCCCAAATCCCTCCCGATGCATGAACTTTCCCCCATATCCCTACAGTAAAGAGCTTTCTCCTGTCATCCCCAAATAGCAGCCAATAGCAGATGTCAGTTTCACCCATGCAAGTTTCCATCTCCGCCTGGCAAACAGGGCTCATAAGAAAGGCTGCACCCACCTTCAACTCATAGGGTATCATGTCAGTGTGTGGACTTTACCCTGCCTCCTATACCTGTACCTTGCTGGCTGTAGCTATTTTAGGCGGTTGCCCTTTTCAGTGTGCTGATCCGCCACTGGAAATTACCCACCTGCTCTAATCCTCCTCCCTAGCCTGTAGGCAGTACATTCATCATTGGGGCTGCCCACAAACCTACTTCAGGTTCCTGAAGTCTTCCTTTGGACCCGTCTTCTCTGTCCCCTCACTACTGCTCCATCACTACAATGGACAATCTCACTGACCAAATAGAAAGGCATAGGAGGGCAAACTGGAATGCACATTGGCATTTGCACAATAGAGCACCCTTGTTTGGAGCTCTGGGTGAGTGAAAGTTCACTCCAAACACCATTACACAGGAAGGACAGAGTTCACGGATACCACGTCAGTAAATAAAAATAAAAATCACTAAAGGCCCCTTTCACACTGGCACGTTTTTCAGGCGGTTTAGCGCTAATATTAGCGCTGTTATAACGCCTGAAAAATCGTGCCCTGTATTCTTCAATGTGAAAGCCCGAAGGCTTTCCCACTGAAGCGGTGCGCTAGCAGGACCCATCCAAAAGTCCTGCTAGCCACATCTTTACAGCGGTGAAGGAGCGGTGTGTTCACCGCTCCTTTACCGCGGCTGCCCATTGAAATCAATGGGACACCGCGGTAATACCGCCCGCAAACCGGTTTGCGGGCAGTATTAACCCTTTTTTGGCCGCTAGCGGGGTTAAATTCACCCCGCTAGCGGCCGCATACCGCGGTGATAACGACGGTATAGCGGCACTGAAAACCGCGCCGCTATACCACCACCGCACCTGCCCGCCCCAGTGTGAAAGGGGCTTAACAGCAATGCAACAACTGACTTGACTTTGAACAGGTTGTATGGAATAAAAATTATCTAACCCTTTTTACTTCCTCGTCAGTAAGTTCATCGATCCCGAGTTGGAGCAGCGCGGCGTCTAGGTGCCAAATCTCCAAAACGTGCGATTTGAGCCAGCGCTTCAGGAAGAAGCCTGGGAGGTGTGGTGTCAGGAACATAATGCGGCTTAAAGCTTTCTGCAGAAAACAAAAGGTTGTATCAGTTATCCACATCATGTCATAGGACACTACTTCCTAAACCTGCCCTGGCCTCACAAGCAAGGCAGGCTTTGTGGGCTTCCCAGGAGCACAGGTGTTACACTGGCTGCTTTATGAAGAAAGATCCATAAGACAAGCACCGCTAGTGAGACCCAACCCACCATCATGAAAGCATTACCACATTCAAAGGGAAACTTTACATTGTGTCTACAGCTAGGGGCATATAAGCATTCTCTGAAAGATCTGCAGCATTCAGCACCTTTATAAATGGCAAATGTGTACCATCACAGGAGAATGTATACAAGAATATTCCTGCAGTATCTGTGAAAAGTTGGCAGCTATATTATAGCAGGGTGATGCATGGTTTACAGGTTTCCCCTAGCAATCAGTCTTATTCTGTTTTATGTTCCACGTTCGCCATAGTTTAGTTTCCTGGGATTAATATAAGTAAGTGTGACTCAACATCTACCTACCAAAAAAAAAGTTTGATATTACTATAAGGCCCCTTTCACACTGAGGCGTATTTCAGGCGTTTTAGCGCTAAAAATAGCGCATAAATAACGCCTGAAATAATCCTGCCCCAGCATTCTCAATGTGAAAGCCAGAGGGCGGGAGGAAATAAAATATCCTGCAAGCAGCATCTTTGGAGCGGTGTGTATACCGCTCCTTCCCATTGAAATCAATGGGACAGCGCGGCTATACCGCCCGCAAAGCGCGGCTGTAGCCACGCTTTGCGGGCGGTATTAACCCTTTCTCGGCCGCTAGCGGGGGTTAAAACTGCCCCGCTAGCGGCCGAATATCATGGTAAAAACGACGGTATAGCGAAGCTAAAAATAGTGCCGCTATACTGCCAGCGCACCTCCCCGCCCCAGTGTGAAAGGGGCCTTATGGTCTTGTAAACCAGCAATATGTTAATAATACCATTTGAGGAATATCCAAGTCTGTCATACAGAGAGGGGGGCCTGAGAAAGCTGCTTTGATTGCTTCAATGTCCGTCAGCTGGGGATGAGCTCCATTCTGCACCTGGAATAGAAAGCTTTGTTACACAACTGGGAACTAAAATGTACACCGCTTTATATTAACTAAATAAAATGAGTAAAGTGTTTAGTGCTGGGGTCTTGCAGAGCTGAAGGTCTTCAGTTCAATTCTCACCCAGGATGTTAGTGATATTTGCATGGAATCCATATGTTCTCTCTGTGGGCTTTCTCCTACACACAAAAACATACTGGCAATCTGGCTCCGGGGTAATTTTGCATCTGTGTACCTGGTAAATGGACACAGGGAGGAACTAATGTGAATCACACATTCTTAAGGTTCTAAATCTTAATTTGTTCAAGCAGAAGCCAGGAGGAAGTATCTGCAGAGTTCCCTACATCACTTCAGGTAAACATTGGTGTTCCAGTCAATCCTACTATCCCCATGAGCCCTCAGGAGTTTTGTGGGCTGGCTCTGGGGAGTAAGAGACCTTCGCTGAGGCTCAGCATATGGGTGGTGATAGGGAGGCAGAGAGCTACCCTGTTACCGCTCAAGTAAATTGAAGCCAGCCATAGATGGTTTGAATCTTCGTTAGTTCATCAGGGACCTGCCGGTGATTTAAACCATGTATGGGCAGGCCGATTGTACCCAATTTATGAACTGCTAGCAAAAATCACTGTGTTCTCCCGGCAGGGACGGATTCCCCCCTCCCCGGGGGAGAACACAATAGCTCGGCGGGAGGGATTCTCCCATCAACATTGGCTGAGCGGTTGCAAGAAAGAAAAAATTGCACCGTCTGTGGCCAGCTTAACAGAGACAGACAGAGCTGTAGAAGCTTGTATATCACAATTCTAGCACCAATGCAAATAGAGTCTGCAGAGCTGTAGCAGCTGCCACTCAGTTTGCCGTCTCCAGCACCGATTGGTGTTAGTGAAGTGGAATTAAAGGAAACTGAGCCTTTGGTGTGCAAGCTCCTGCAAAGTACGAGGCATCAGATGTGTAGCAGCTTTCACAGAAGCTCATTTTTCTAGCTCTACTAAAGCTGATCAGTGAAACAGGGTGTAGCAAGGCAGGGAAAGACAGGCAATGGCAGAACAGCCTGCCTTTATTTTTCAAGCAAGGACCTCCTACTGAATGCAGCACTTGTATAGTGACATCAATGCTGCCTGCATAAATCTACAAGGGGACGGTAAGGAGTGCGGGTTACCCAGAGCAAAGGTAGCCTGATCAAGAGATCGGTCTCTGTTCTAGCACATGCTTTGCTGTAGGTAGTTTGAAGACCTGCCAGAACAGACGATTTTTGTTCAGATCACTTTTTATTCTGTTGTATGAGAATTTTCGTACTTTAGTAAACTCTTAATTTTGAAATGGAGACTAGCATGCAAAAAATGCATATAGTTCTCCCTAAACTTCGTTAACAAATGCAATAGAACTAAGGTTAGGCATTGTGCACAAATTCATCTTTAGGTTCACAGCACAGGCAGTGAAAATCTTAGTTTTTACTTTCTATTGCAGTAGAATCTGACCAGTCTAATAGTGGTAAAAAAAAAAAAAAAAAGGAGCGTCTTTGAAGATCCTTAAAAATAAATTACTTCACACTACATGCAGCAGTAGAGGCTTGTTTTTAAGCGCTTTTAATTGTTTAAAATATGTAGACTATACCTTGGACAGTCTTAAATAACCCTACGTCACTGGGTGGAGCTGCTTTCCCCAATTTTCACAACTACTACCTGGCCTCTCAATTATCCCATTTTTACCATTTAGATAAAACAGACCTTCAGCGATATCAGTCTTTGGTATGCAACAACCCAAAACACCCTGCTTATAACCCCTCTTCAGTATATTTTTAGAGGTAAATCACACCATGGGCCCTCTCGGCATGAAGATGGTATGCTCGCACATCAGTGTATCTGGGAACTTACTTTGTATAAACTAAATGTTCAGCCAATCCACTCCCACATCCCCCCATGGTTCAATAGTCATTTACCAGAACTACTGACAATCTGGACTCTGTCATTTGGGCTACTCATAGAATACTATACTTAAACCAAGTTATGACTCCCATTGGACCCAAGACATTCCAAGCACTGAAGGGGAGAATTCTCTCTCCCCAACCACCTATTTAGACATCTTTAACTTCTACACGCCCTATGAACCTAGTTTCATACCCTGAACCCCTCCTTGACTACCACCACCCCTATACTCATGCACTCTGCAGTGTAGTTGAGCATCATGGGAAATTTAGTTCCAAAACATCTGCAGTGCCAAGGTTTGCCATGACTGCCCTAGAGCCTAAACTGTGTTTGCTTGGTCTACTACCAGACCTGGACATTGACAAGTTCCTTGCTACTTTCCTGCGTGAAACACTTTTCCTGGCTAGGAAGACAGTGGCTCAGAACTGGATACAGGCATTGCCTCCCTTGGTCCAGGGATAAAAAAAAGAGATTTAAAGGATACCCTCCCATATAAGAAACTGATCTATACACAGAGGATGCCCACTCAAATATAGCAAGATATGGGACAGATGGTTATCCAATTGTGAAACTTGCACTTAATGTATGATTTGTAATAGGAAGCATTTAGTTAACGAACTACTAAGTTACCATAGTATACATGATAAAGTATGAGCTTCAATGTGTAATGCTTTGAGGACTGTTGCCTTAGTTTACACTGTGTATGTGGTCTCCTTATATCTATGCACTGGATACTTGTACCATGTGCTTTCTTTCTTTATATATATATATATATATTATACACACACAGTAAAATATTTAATGGTTTATATAGTTTAGGCAAAGGTGTACTTCAAGGCCAACCATAGACGTGTGATGAGGTGTACCTGATCCAGCCGAAAACAGTCCAATTGTTGGTCTACCTACACACGCTCAGAGACTTCTGCTGATGAGCCCTGGCCTACCAAAGAGCATACAAAACATGTCTGTTGTAAACAGCACTGGCCATTTAAACAAATGTCTGTAATTTTCTAATGCATTTTTATTTTATTTTTTAAATCAACAGAAGGCAGCCATGTACAATCAACATATATTCAGACTGTCCATGATGTGGACCTGGGTATCCAGTGCATAGATATAAGGAGACCACATAGACAGTGTAAACTAAGGCAACAGTCATCTGTGATATGGTATAAAATATACCTGTGTAAACAACTGGACCATGTGATTGTGCAGAGGCTCCTTGGAGACTTTAGAAGCAGCAATTTGTAAACTTTCTAGCACATCCCCGTAGACCTCTTTTCTCATGTTGTGGTAAATTTCCAGAAACTCTTGTTGTTGTCTGGGAGTCCAAAAATGTCGGATTAACATCTGGCGAGGAAAAAAATACCTGGAGAGAAGAAAAGAGAGCCTTCCATTTATTATAAGGATTTATGGGACTTTCCATAGAAACTACTACTACAATAATTGATTACATGCAGCATTTTTAGTCTGTCTCTCTCACAGTTCACCAAAACTAATTCCAGTCAAGAGGAAAAGCCAATAATATTATACAGTGCCTTGAAAAAGTATTCATACCCCTTGAAATTTTCATGTTACAACTGTAGCGGGGTATCGTTTTCACCCACAAGACTACAGTTCCCAGCACGCTTTGCGGCACCCAGGGTGCATTTCCCCGCGCAAGGACTGCTGGGGTGGACTTTAAAGGGAGAGGAGGGGCCTCGCTCTCTCTCTTGGAACGCCGCCCTCCTTGCAAGAGGATCCCTGCACTCACCTGCTGCGCGTGCAAGGCCTGAAGCCTGGGCCTCGCACTTTGTTCCAGAGAGCCTTCGGAGCATCCGATCCACCTGAGGTGCCACCATCTTCTGTAGGACCGAAGACCCGGTGTATCGTGGGCACTGTGAAGCCGCTCACAGTAGCAGAGGAACCAGACAGGAGTCAGTCCGGTCTGGGTGAGAGAGCGCCAGCTCAGAACCACATCTAAGTAACTTTGTTGCCTATTAACTTTGCCTAGGCCCACCATTGACCACAGTGATACTTTGAAGAGACTGTCTGCTGAACTGAGTTTATTGGTCTCTCCAGCTTTACCAAGTTAAAGAATCATCTGCTACCCCTATTGGATTACAGTTTGTTTCTTTATGTGCACCACCGAGAGTTGCTAGCGAAGATTCTTCAACGAACTATACCCCAAAGTTATAGTCAGGCCTGACTGGGTAGTATAGGACATTGCAGGGCGCCATTTTTTTGCTCACGAGGGAGGATAGCTGCAGCGGGGTTATTATATTGTCATTGCATTATTGAATGTTATACTCTTTTAATGCGTGCATCTGCATTGCAGGGATCTGCATGAGATATTGTATGCAAATTACCTTTTATACTTTTACCAATAGTAAAAAGTTATAGTTAAGTAATTTGGTGGTCAGTGTCAATTACTGTGCTGGGATACGGAAAGGGGGTTGTACCATATAACAATATAGAGATATTGCAGTTGTGCCATCTTTTCCCCCTTTCCCAACTGTGTCACGAGAGGTTAGAGCCGATTGCCAGGGGTTGGTAGCAGTGCATTACAAGGCCCAAAACAAACAAGCAGCCCTCTTAAACTGAGGGTATCGCTATACAACCAAAAAGCTAAATGTATTTTTGGGGGATTTTATGTGATGGACCAACACAAAGTGGCACAAAATTGTAACGTGAAAGGAAAATGATAAATATTTTAAATTTTTTTTTTTAAATAAATGTGAAAAGTGTGGCGTGCATTTGTATTCAGCCCCCCGAGTCAATACTTTGTAGAACCACCTTTCACTGCAATTATTGCTGCAAGTCTTTTTGGGGATGTCTCTTCCAGCTTTGCACATCTGAGTGACATTTTTGCCCATTCTGCTTTGCAAAATAGCTCAAGCTCTGTCAGATTGGATGGAGAGCATCTGAACAGCAATTTTAAAATTTCTTGCCACAGATTCTTAATTGGATTTAAGTCTGGACTTTGATTGGGCCATTCTAACACATGAATATGCTTTGATCTAAACCATTCCATTGTAGCTCTGGCTGTATGTTTAGGGTCTTTGTCCTGCTGGAAGGTGAACCTCCACCCCAGTCTCAAGTCTTTTGGAGACTCTAACAGCAACTCTGACCAGCTTCTCTGTCCCTGTTGAAGAAAAGCATCCCCACAACATGATGCTGCCACCCACCACCATGTTTCACAGTGGGGATGGTGTGTTCAGGGTGATGTGCAGTGTTAAACCCCCCCCCCCCCCACACACACACACACATAGCGTTGTGCTTTTAGGCCAAAAAGTTCAGTTTTGGTCTCATCTGACCAGAGCACCTTCTTCCACATGTTTGCTGTGTCCCCCACATGACTTTTCACAAACTGCAAACAGGACTTTTTATGGCTCTCTTTCAACAATGGCTTTCTTCTTGCCACTCTTTCATAAAGGACAGATTTGTGGAGTGCACAACCAATAGTTGTCCTGTGGAAAAATCCTCCCATCTGAGCTGTGGATCTCTGCAGCGCCTCCAGAGTTCCCATGGGCCTCTTGGCTGCTTCTCTGGTAAATGCTCTCCTTGCCCAGACTGTCAGTTGAGGTGGGCGGCCATGTCTTGGTAGGTTTGCAGCTGTGCCATACTCTTTCCATTTTTGGATGATAAATTGAACAGTGCTCCGTAAAATGTTCAAAGCTTGGGATTTTTTTTAAAAACCTAACCACGCTTTAAAAAACGTCTCCACAACTTTATCCCTGACCTGTCTGGTGTGTGCCTTGGCCTTCATGATGCCGTTTGTTCACTAAGCTTCTCTAACATACCTCTGAGGGCTTCACAGAACAGCTGTATTTATACGGAGATTAAATTACACACAGGTGGACTCTATTTACGAATTAGGTGACTTCTGAAGGCAATTAGTTCCACTAGATTTTAGTTAGGGGTATCAGAGTAAAGGGGGCTGAATACAAATGCACGCCACACTTCAGATTTTTTTTTTTACAAATAAAATAACACGTTGAAAACCATTTATCATTTTCCTTCTACTTCACATCTATGTGTCACTTTGTGTTGATCTATCACATAAAATCCATTTAGATTTTTGGTTGCAACGTGATAAAATGTGGAAAATTTCAAGGGGTGTGAATACTTTTTCAAGGCACTGTAGTTTCTGCTGCTTTATTCGCCCTATTTGTAAACTGACACAACACATTATGTCAACTAATTTACATAAGCTCAAAAAAAAAAAAAAAAAAAAACGAAAAACACTCTAATGGCAGAGTCCTCATATTTCAGATACTGGCTTCCATAACAGTAACAAAACTAATTCAATAAAAGTAAAATTCTTTAGAGAAGGCGCTACAAGGTACCCACTCTATTAGACCTCATGCACATTGCATGTTTTTTTACAACTGCCGTTTTTGGCTTCAGGGTTTTCTGCAGCTAGTAAACTCCCCATCATGTTATCCTATGTGACCATGCACACACATAGGCTTTTAATCAGCGTTTTTTTAGTCTAAAACTTAAGCTACTGGTGTTTTTATAACGACCAGTGTGCATGAGGTCTCTTGTTTGCCAGAAAATCATTTTCCGTGCATCCCTGTAATCCTGGTTACTACAGACTTGACTTCCTACATAGTTTAGCAGAACTCCCCAAAGCTAAGCCCCAGAGGGTGAAGTCAGGAAAGTATCAGAAGAGCAATCCAGGCAAACCTTTTCTGGGTTGGAAGTAAACACAGTCACCATAAATGTACTTTAATTTATATTTTTTTAGAACTTCATTAAAAGATACATTTTTCAGAAAGTGAATGAGTGTCTCAAGCGTAGCTGAGCAGTATTGATACAGCACTTGTAAGAAAGCCATAGATAGAATGTACATTTGCAAAGAACAGTGCACAAGATATAGGTTTAGTATTCTTATCCTGCTAAATCCCTTTTGTTGTAACTGTATCCTGCATTCTTAGGCTTCATGCACACGGGATGTTTTTACGGCTGCTGTTTTTGGCATCAAACTTTTTTTTTGCAGCCAGTAAACTCCCCAGCATGTTATCCTGTGCCCATGTACACATGGGCTATTATCAGCAGTTTTTGGCAGGGGCTTTTTCTGGCAGGAAAAAAACCCCCAGAAATAGTGGGCTTTAAGAGGAGTTTCAGCTGTAAAAACGCTAAAAAGCTCTGCTAAAAGCTGAAACCCCCCCCCCCCCCCCCACGGATATTCTGCATTAATCAGCATTTTTGAACCATAAGCTTTTATGTGGGTATAGTTTTAGAAAGAAGAAGAGAAAATCTGAAAAACTCTCTACAGCTACAGCTTTCTACAGCTAGTGACTTTTTTTTTTTTATAACGTCCAGTGTGCATGAGGCCTATTTTGCATCAAAAGTGCATGGACGGTGTTTAACATGCATTCCAATGGCCCTAATTCACACCAGTGCAGTCAACAAAAGTAGAACATTCTGCTTATTTTCTGTATGGAACGCATCTGGAACATGGCAAAACTCATAAAAAAAATAAAAAAATAAAAATCGCATGCAGAAATGCATCCGGAATGCAGACATTGCAGTGTGAACCAGCCCTTAACCACATCAATACTGGGCACTTAAACCCCCTTCCTTCCCAGACCAATTTTCAGCTTTCAGTGCTCTCGCACTTTGAATGATAATTATTCAGTCATGCTACACTGTACCCAAATGAAATTTTTATCATTTTGTTCACACAAATAGAGCTTTCTTTTGGTGGTATTTGTTCACAATTTCATTTTCAATTTTTTGCGATAAAAGCGAAAAAAGAGCGAATATTTTGAAAAAAAACAACATTTTCTACATTCTGTTTTAAAAGAAATCCAAACAAATCAAATTTCGGCAAAAATTTAGGCCAAAATGAATTCTGCTACATGTCTTTGGTAAAAAAAATCCTGATAAGTGTATGATAATTGGTTTGTGTGAAAGTTATATAGTCTACAAACTAAGCTACGCATTATTGCAAATTGATCAATCCTAATGCACTGATGGCCTATCTCATTTCTTGAGGCCCTAAAATGTCAGGACAGTACAAATACCCCCCAAATGACCACTTTTTGGAAAGAAGACAGTCGGAGGTATTTAGTAAGAGGCATCGTGAATTTTTTGAAGTTGCAATTTTTTTCCCACAATGCCTTGGAAAATTAAGAAATATATATATATATTTTTTTTCTTCACAAAGTTGTCAATTTAGAAGATCTTTCTAACACATAGTATGTACATAGCAAAAATAACACCCCAAAATACATTCTGCTACTCATCCTGAGTATGGCGATACCCAGTGTGTGAGACTTTTCCACATCCTGGCCACATACGGAGGCCAAACATCCAAGTAGCACCATCAGGCGCTCTAAAGGCATAAATTACACATTTCATTTCCTGAGTACCTATCACATTTTTGAAGGCCCTGGAGAACAAGGACAATGGAATTACCCACAAAATGACCTCATTTTGGAAAGAAAACAACCCAATGTATTTTCTATGAGGCATAATAAGTCTTTTGAACATGTCATTTCTTTCCAAAAGTTTTTGGAAAGTGTGGAAAAAAAATTAAAACATATTTTTTTTTCACAAAGTTGTCAATTCAGAAGATCTTTCTAACACATAGTATGTACACAGCAAAAATAACACCCCAAAATACATTCTGCTACTCGTCCTGAGTATAGTGATACCCCATGTGTGAGACTTTTCCACAGCCTGGCCACATACAGAGGCCCAACATGCAAGTAGCACCTTCAGGCTTCTAACACATAGCATGTACACACCAAGAATTACACCCCAAAATACATTCTGCTGAGCAAAAGGTAATAAAAAAAAAGGCTCACCTATGGTTTTAGCAGGCAGGAATACCGTTCCAGAGCAGTCAAAGCATTGGTCCAGACAGCCATAGGAAATGTCCAGGAATTGTCCAGCAGGGAAACAGAGATATGGAAACCTATGAACATGGTCCATGGTTTAGCAGGCAGTTCAGGTGGCAGGCAGAGGCATGGCCAGTTCAGGTGGCAGGCAGAGGCATGGCCAGTTCAGGTGGCAGGCAGAGGCACGGCCAGTTCAGGTGGCAGGCAGAGGCACGGCCAGTTCAGGTGGCAGGCAGAGGCACGGCCAGTTCAGGTGGCAGGCAGAGGCACGGCCAGTTCAGGTGGCAGGCAGAGGCACGGCCAGTTCAGGTGGCAGGCAGAGGCACGGCCAGTTCAGGTGGCAGGCAGAGGCACGGCCAGTTCAGGTGGCAGGCAGAGGCACGGCCAGTTCAGGTGGCAGGCAGAGGCACGGCCAGTTCAGGTGGCAGGCAGAGGCACGGCCAGTTCAGGTGGCAGCACTATAACATTTAGGCCTTGGTCAGGAAAGACCTAAGAACAGGGGTAGAGGCTTCTTCCCACCCAAATCTCTACGAAGCCTCCGAGTCTCCAGACCCTAATCCGAGAAAAACATTTTCTCCACTCGGAAACTCTTTTCTGGAGCCCCTCAAATATGTGAGACCCCTGTGCTGTACTCAAATGATCAGTTTAGGAGGCAGGCAAAAAGCATGGTCATTTAACAGGCCGAGGTCAATTCACGTTGAAGGCAGAAACATGGTTGGCAGAGGCATAGTCGAAAACAGTCCGGGTCATTCACAGAAATGGCAGATGGTGGAAACTGGAAAAAAATTCATCTTCACTTTACTAATAGTTTAGTAAAGTATGATAGCTCTGAAAGCACTTTCCAATACAAAGGCCTGGCTGGGAGGGACATTGGGGACAGTAGTATCGGGTGTCACGACGAATTCCTCTACTTGAACACACACGACATTTTTTTGGGGGTTTGCGACCTGTTTCGGTAAGAGGGAGGATTTCGGAGAAGTGCCTTTCGTGGAGTCTGGCTACTGCATCGGAGCGAATTAGTTGAGGGGCTTGGCCATGGGGATAGAGAAGGGCTTCGATCAAGTCTTCTTGGAATTTTAGATAGGTTAGGGAACTTTGGGTGCACTTAGAAAAAATGATATAAGAATTGAAAAGGGCTAGTTGCATCAAATAAATGGCAACTTTTTTGTACCAAAACAGTGATTTCCTGGTGGCCAAGTAGGGCTGCATCATCTGGTCATTCATATCCACCCCCCCCATGTAAAGATTATAGTCATGCACACATTTTGGCTTCTGGACGGGGCCTCTTCTTCTCTGCAGTTCCACCAAGGTGTCATCATGCATTGTGGAAAGGATGTAGACATCTCTTTTTTTATCTCTCCACTTCAATGCTAGGACCTCTTCAGTCCGCATACTGGCCATTTCCCCCTGTTTCAGTTTCTTGGCAACCAATCTCTGTGGGAAGCCTTTACGGTTGGTCTGTGCTGTCCCACAGGCCACAGTTTTCTTTTGGTACAGATGGCGAAAAAGTGGGAGACTTGTAGAGAAATTGTCTACGTATAGGTGGTAACCTTTCCCAAGCAATGGTTCAATCAGCTGCCAGACAATTTTGCCACTTGTTCCCATGTAGGTAGGGCATCCAGGGGGGTTTAGCTGTCTGTCTTTTCCCTCAAAATTATAAAATCATATGTGTAACCCGTGGCCCTGTCACATGCCTTATAAAATTTTACCCCACGTCTGGCTCTTTTACTGGGGAGGTATTGCTTTATTCCAAGTCTTCCTGTGAAGTGTACTAATGATTCATCTACACATATATTTACATCAGGGGTAAACATCTGCTTGAAGCTGGCGCAAAAAAAATTGATTAGGGGCCGAATTTTAAATAATTTATCATAATTGGGATGATTTCGAGGGAGGCATTGGGCATTGTCGTTGAAGTGTAGAAACCTCATTATCATCTCGTAACGGGTTCTTTTCATAAAAGATGAATAGATTGGCATGTGGTAGATAGGTCGGGTAGACCAGTAGGAATGGAGTTCATTTTTTTTTGTCAGCCCCATGTTGAGGGTTAGGCCAAGGAAAATTTTAAATTCTTCCACGGTGAGGGGTTTCCAAACAAAAGGACGGGCATAGGAAGAATTTGGATTGTTGGCTATATATTGACTGGCGTATAGATTACACTGCTCCACAATGTAGGTTAGGATATCATCAGTAAAAAATAATTCAAAATAATAAATCGGGGTAGCATTTTCCGACTGTATCTGAGGGCCTGGCTGGGCTGTAAAAGGGGGAATGATAGGTTCTACTGACGTATCGGGCAGCCATGTTGGATACAGTAGAAGATCGGGGAGGCTAGTATGGGCCCTGCCTCGTTGTTGATGGGACGCCCCATTGCTAGCATTTGGCCTATCCTCTAGAAAAGTTGCAGAACTGCTGGCGGATGCCTGCCTATCCTGGCGTGATGCGCTGCTGGCGGATGCCTGCCTATCCTGGCGTGATGCGCTGCTGGCGGATGCCTGCCTATCCTGGCGTGATGCGCTGCTGGCGGATGCCTGCCTATCCTGGCGTGATGCGCTGCTGGCGGATGCCTGCCTATCCTGGCGTGATGCGCTGCTGGCGGATGCCTGCATATCATCATGGAGTCCTGCGCTGCTGGTGGATGCCTGCTGGTGGATGTCCTGGAGTGCTGCGCTGCTGGTGGATGTCTGCGGCGCCTGCTCATAACTCCTGATCTCACTTGTTACGATTCTATCCTCAGTTTCTATTTCAGAGCCACTACTTTCCTCTGGATAATAGTCACTATCCGATTCTGACAGAGAGAGTTCCTCGCTACTCTCGTCCGACATACCCTGGAGTATCTGGAGAGCCTCCTCGCTGCTGTAGAATCGTTTAGCCATGTGGGCAGATGTGCCAGATGTTGGCGGTCAGATGTGCCAGATGTTGGCAGGGCAGATGTTGGCGGTCAGCTGTTGGCGGCCAGCTGTGTCAGATGTTGGCGGGCAGATGTGCCAGATGTTGGCGGGCAGATGTGCCAGATGTTGGCGGGCAGATGTGCCAGATGTTGGCGGGCAGATGTCAGATGTTGGCGGCCAGATGTTGGCGGGCAGATGTGGCAGCTGTTGGCGGGCAGATGTTTACTGCCAGATGTTGGGAGACAGATGTGCCAGATGTTGGCAGGGTAGATGTTGGCGGGCAGATGTGCCAGCTGTTGGCGGTCAGATGCTGGCGATCAGATGTTGGCGGGCAGCTGTGCCAGATGTTGGCGGGCAGCTGTTGGCGGGCAGATGGCGGGCAGATGTGGCAGCTGTTGGCGGGCAGATGTGGCAGCTGTTGGCGGGCAGATGTGGCAGCTGTTGGCGGGCAGATGTGGCAGCTGTTGGCGGGCAGATGTTTACTGCCAGATGTTGGGAGTCAGATGTGCCAGATGTTGGCAGGGCAGATGTTGGCGGGCAGATGTGCCAGCTGTTGGCGGTCAGATGCTGGCGGCCAGATGTTGGCGGGCAGCTGCGCCAGATGTTGGCGGGCAGCTGCGCAAGATGTTGGCGGGCAGCTGCGCAAGATGTTGGCGGGCAGCTGCGCAAGATGTTGGCGGGCAGCTGCGCAAGATGTTGGCGGGCAGCTGTTGGCGGGCAGCTGTGCCAAATGTTGGCGGGCAGCTGTGCCAGATGTTGGCGGGCAGATGCGCAAGATGTTGGCGGGCAGATGTTTTCACTGTTTTATGGACACTGTGTTTTATGGACACTGTGTTTTGGGGACACTGTGTTTTGGGGACACTAGCTGGGTGATCAGTGGGTAAACAGCAGACAAACAGCTAAAAACTCACTGATCTCCCGGCTGCAGCACAGATTGTCTCTTCCTCTCCTCACTGACAGGCTCTGTGTGAGGAGAGGAAGAGATCAGAGCAGTTACAACTGCTCTGTGTTTACATTACATGACGGCTGTCATTGGACAGCCGTCATGTCATCAGGAGGGCCAATCACATGGCCCTCCTGTTTGCACACACCTTCTATCTCTGGGGGGTACAGGCAGATCGGGATCGCGCCGCTGCGCGTGCACGTGGCGGCACGATCCCCTCACAAGTGCCAGCCCCCCCTCTCTGTGTTTACATCACGATGGCTGTGATTACACACAGCCATCGTGCCGATCAGGAGGGCGAATCACAGTGCCCTCCTGCTGTTCCGAGATGCGGCGTGTCCGCGGGACACGCGCATCGGGATCGCGCGGGTGCGCGCGCGATCACGCTCCTTCTGAAGGACGTTCATGAACGTCCACTCAGAAGGATAGAGCACCCACCCGGCCGTATATATACAGTGGCCGGGTGGGAAGTGGTTAAAGAGGAATGGGCTCCCTCACGGCATATCTGCCCTTAATTCAGCCATTGCTATTTACGCTCCAATATGGAGACTCTCAAGTATAAGAATTAAGACCTTTCTCAGCCAAAAAAAAAGAAGAAGATATATGAACTTCCTTACCAGGCGCAGTACACATGCGCCACTGATGTCACCGGCTGCAGAGATAGTGAAAAATCTGTTAAAATTATGCACGTTTAGGAGATATTCCTTGTACCTACAGGTAAGCTTTATTATAAGCTTACCTGTAGGTACAAGTCACCAAGTGGTGTTTACTAACGCTTTAAATAGAGGGAGGAGGAAAATGGTGTAAAGCAGTGGTCATCAACCCTGTCCTCAGGGCCTACTAACAGGTCAGGTTTGCAAGATAACTGAAATACATCACAGGTGATATAATTTGCTGCTCAGGGATTGCAGTATTCTAGTCTGCATCTCCCCAAGGTAATACATAAAATCTGGCCTATTAGTGGGCCCTGAGGACTGGAGTTGATGCCCACTGGTGTAAGGGATGCATCCCACTGGACCCATGTCATATTGGTAAGCCTCTAATTATCATAAACTTACTTTTAAAAATTACGCTGGTTTGCTTCAATTGTTATTTTATCTATAACAGATATCAAAGTTAGGCATGCAAGCTTAATAAATACAGAGCCACCACTGAATTTCTCATGAAGGCTCCAGTAAAAAAGAAGATCTTCCCATCAATGTTCCTGGTTCTGCTTCTTGTGCCATACATCACCCCTTCTGCTGCAGTGTAAAATGAAATGCAACAGAAAGGAGACCCACTAGAATAAATTCTGCTGGATGAAAACTATAGTGGGTGTGAGGATTTTACGGATAGAGCCACATCAAGCCAGGGCATGACACAGCTCTTTAGCAAAATTCAATACAGATATAAAAGGGTCTCTTACAGGGAGAGGCCAATGTATGTATGCATGATATCTTACAAAGCAGCAAATCCATATCTTACACTGATCAGCTGTCATTTTATGACCATTGACAGGTTAAGTAAATAACATTGGTGATCTTGTAGCAATGGCATCAGAAAGATGGCACCAGGATGCAGTATGGAAAGAAGGCAAGCTGGCAGAGGTAGTGTGATGCTCTGGGCAATGTTCTGCTGGGAAACCTTAGATAGTGCCATTCATGTGGATGTTACTTTGAAATGTACCACCTACCTAAACATTGTTGCTGACTAGGGATGAGCTTCCAGTTCGAGTCGAACTCATGTTCGACTCGAACATTGCCCGTTCGCCGAACAGCGAACAAATTAGGGGGATTCGCGGAAAATTCGAAAAGTCTATGGGAGAAATCTAAAGTGCTAATTATAAAGGCTTATATGCAAGTTATTGTCATAAAAAGTGTTTGGGGACCCGGGTCCTGCCCCAGGGGACATGTATCAATGCAAAAAAAAGTTTTAAAAACGGCCGTTTTTTTGGGAGCAGTGATTTTAATAATGCTTAAAATGAAACAATAAAAGTGAAATATTCCTTTAAATTTCGTACCTAGGGGGTGTGTATGATATGCATGTAAAGTGGCGCACGTTTCCCGTGCTTAGAACTGTCCCTGCACAAAGTGTCATTTTTGAAGGAAAAAATAAATCATTTAAAACTCACTTGCGGCTATTAATGAATTGTCGGCTCCCGGCAATACATAGAAAAGTCATTGATAAAAATAAAAAAAAGCGTAGGGGTCCCCCAGAATTCAATTACCAGGCCCTTCAGGTCTGGTAAAGATATTAAGGGGAACCCCGCCGCAAATAAAAAAAAAAAAAAAAAAAAATGCGTGCGGTTCCCCCAAATATCCATACCAGGCCCTTCAGATCTGGCTTGGATTTTAAGGGGAACTCCACCCCAAATTTTTTTTTAAATGGCGTGGAGTCCCCCCAAAAATCCATACCAGACTCTTATCCGAGCATGCAACCTGGCAGGCCGCAGGAAAAGAGGGGGGGGGGGGGGGGACGGACGAGAGAGCGCCCCCCCTCCTGAACCGTACCAGGCCACATGCCCTCAACATGGGGAGGATGTCCCCATGTTGATGGGGAAAAGGGCCTCATCCCCACAACCCTTGCCCGGTGGTTGTGGGGGTCTGCGGGCGGGGGGCTTATCGGAATCTGGAAGACCCCTTTAACAAAGGGGACCCCCAGATCCCGCCCCCCCCTATGTGAATTGGTAAGGGGTACATTTGTACCCCTACCATTTCACGAAAAAAGTGTCAAAAAATAAATAAAACACACCTTGGAAAAAAGTCCTTTATTAAAAAGAAAAAAAAAAAAAAAAACAACACCATTCCAGCGGTGAAATCCAGTGTCCCGCGGCGATCCGATGTCCAGCGCTGTCCGTCATTGGCTGAGCCTGAGCGGACCTGATGGGGAACTTCCTCCGCAGTCTATTACATGTATAGACCCGCCCCTTCTAAAGTTCCCCATCAGGTCCGCTCAGCCAATCACTAGGTGTAAGGCTGAGGACCTGATGCGGAACATGAGAAGGGGCGGCTCTATTCATGAATTACACAGTGAAGGAAGTTCCCCATCAGGTCCGCCCCCTCAGTTTGTCAGACCGCGCCTACGTCATTGGCCTGAGCGGACCTGATGGGGAACTTCCTTCACTGTGTAAATTACACAGTGAAGGAAGTTCCCCGCTCAGGCCAATGACGTAGGCAGGGTCTGACATACCGAGGGGGCGGACCTGATGGGGAACTTCCTTCACTGTGTAATTCATGAATAGACCCGCCCCTTCTCATGTTCCGCATCAGGTCCTCAGCCTTACACCTAGTCATTGGCTGAGCGGGCCTGATGGGGAACTTTAGAAGGGGAACTTCCTCCGCAGTCTATTACATGTATAGACCCGCCCCAACAGGTCCGCTCAGGCTCAGCCAATGACGGACAGTGCTGGACATCGGATCGCCGCGGGACACTGGATTTCACCGCTGGAATGTTTTTTTTTTATTTTAATTTTTTTTTTTTAATAAAGGACTTTTCCAAGGTGTTGGTGTGTTTTTTTTTTACATTTTTTGACACTTTCTTCGTGAAATGGTAGGGGTACAATGTACCCCTTACCAGTTCACATAGGGGGGGGCCGGGATCTGGGGGTCCCCTTTGTTAAAGGGGTCTTCCAGATTCCGATAAGCCCCCTGCCCGCAGACCCCCACAACCACAGGGCAAGGGTTGTGGGGATGAGGCCCTTGTCCCCATCAACATGGGGACATCCTCCCCATGTTGAGGGCATGTGGCCTGGTACGGTTCAGGAGGGGGGGGCTCTCTCTCGTTCCCCCCTCTTTTCCTGCGGCCTGCCAGGTTGCGTGGTCGGATAAGGGTCTGGTATGGATTTTTGGGGGGACTCCACGCCATTTTTTTTAAATTTGGGGTGGAGTTCCCCTTAAAATCCATGCCAGATCTGAAGGGCCTGGTATGGATATTTAGGGGAACCGCACGCATTTTTTTTTTAAATTTGCGGCGGGGTTCCTCTTAATATCTATACCAGACCTGAAGGGCCTGGTAATTTAAATCTGGGGGACCCCCACTTTTTTTTTTTTTTTTTATCAATGACTTTTCTATGTATTGCCGGGAGCCGACAATTCATTAATAGCCGCGAGTGAGTTTTAAATGACTTTTTTTCCTTCAAAAATTACATTTTATGCAGGGACAGTTCTAACCACGGGAAACATGCGCCACTTTACATGCATATCATACACACCCCCCAGGTACGAAATTTAAAGGAATATTTTACCTTTATTTTTTCATTTTAAGCATTATTAAAATCACTGCTCCCGGGAAAACGGCAGTTTTTAAAACTTCTTTTTGCATTGATACATGTCCCCTGGGGCAGGACCCGGGTCCCCAAACACTTTTTAGGACAATAACTTGCATATAAGCCTTTATAATTAGCACTTTAGATTTCAAACGTTCGAGTCCATTGTATTTAATAGGGTTCTAAAGTTCACGCGAACATTCTGTCTGTTCGCATGTTCTGGTGCGAACCGAACAGGGGGGTGTTCGGCTCATCCCTGTTGCTGACCAAGTACACCCCTTCATGCAAACAGTATTCCCTATGGCGATGGCCTCTTTCAGCAGGATAACGTGTCCTGCCACATTGCAAAAAATGGTTTGAAGAACACAACAATGAGTTTAGGGTATTGACCTGGCTGTGAAACTCTCCAGATTTTCATTCAATCGAGCATCTGTGCTCGAAAAACAACTTTGATCTATGGAGGCCCCACCTCACAACTTACAGAAAGAACTTAAAGGATTTGTTACTGACAGCTTGGTGCCAAATACCACAGCCTAACTTCACAGGTCTAATGGTCTCCACGGGTCAGGGCTGTTTTGGCAACGAAAGGGGGGGATCTAGTCATTAGGTGGGTGGTCATAAAGTTCTGGATGATCGGTGTACACTGTAACATGTCATTTAACAGTAGAAATGTTTGTGCTATACTTACATCAGAACAAAGACTAAGTAATTGGCAAAGGGTGGAATTGAAATAATCATCACCGGTGCTGCTTTAATAATATCTCTTCGGAACTAAGAGAGACAGAGAAAGGCTATTTGGGGGAACAAACAAACAAACACAAATGCAGATCTAAAGAAGACGACAAACACATCCAATAAAACCTAACTGACTTGTAATTATTAAGTCACAAATGTAAAAATTCAAGTTAAACACTTTCTAGGACAGACCTTTACACCGCTTCCCTGCAGACAGCTATGGTCCCACACAGTTAAGCCAGACATAGACGATTCAAATCTCGGCCAGGTCAGCAGGAACCGGCCAAGATTTAAACCATGTATGGGGCAGGCTGAATGTACCCAAGTTGATCGATCCATCAACTTGGGTACAACCAGCCTGTCGGAATTTACCTGTGATTGCTAGCGGCTGTTTGAAGGGAGAACACAATAGCTCAGAGGGAGGGATTCCCTCAGTTACACGGACTGTGTTTATGTGGGAATTGATCAATGTTCTTTCCTGCAACCTGAGGGCAATTTTGTAATTTTTCACATATACACATTACAATCTGCATTTTTTGCAAGAAAAACTATGATATTTGTACGGCTTGTTAAACAGGTTTTTAATAAAGAAACACACTAAAATAAATTATAAAATGTATAAGTGGTCTTGCGCTATTCCTTTGTGAATAAACATACAAATATAAAACCGTGTCCAATAATGTATAGTGTAAATAAAATAAAAATAAATAAAAACCAAACACACAATCCAGAAACCAAAATGTGATTGCTACCCAAAACATATGTCTAATAGGCTGATGGGAATCAAGTACTCAAGTATTAACGGATGATCAGTCCTTTTAAGGAATACTTCTACCAAGACCTTAGTGCTCACAGAACTCACCTCATAACCACATCTCAAGAGCCTTTGATCAAATTCCAATATGGGGCAAGTGATCCTTCCTCCCAGAACCTCCTTTGTCTACAAACAAGGATCCAGTTCCATATGTAGGGATGAAATAGACCATATGCCTCCAATGGTGTAATACGTTTAAAATAAATCCATTTTATTTAGAAGACGATGACATGCTTACATCAAAGCAAAATTTAAAAAAAAAAATTAATCGCATGGAATTGTAAAAAACAACGGAGTTATCCGCCTCTCACGTGACCCCTGGTCCGCTCCGGCCATGCCCTACACATTACGTCATGCGACTTCCTCAGGGGTCTCCTGAGGAAGTCATGCAACGCATAGGGTGTGGCCGGAAGTGACGTGAGGCGAATAACGCAGTTTTTAAAATTCAATTTGCTTTTTATTTTGCTTTGATGTAAGCATGTCATCCTCTTTTAAATAAATAATAGAAAAGGAAAAAGTTGCGCTAAAAAGTGAGTGACATATAAATGAAAAATGATTATTGAAAATATCACCAGTACAACAACTGGTAAAAATTTAAATATGAGCCAACGGCTCACACAGTAAATAAATAACACAAATTGTTAAAGATGAGTGATACAAACATGTGATGCGGAATCACTACATGTGAGTGATCCATAAACCATAAACCACTAAAATTGTCACATAAAGTCCAAACGATAAAGTTCATATGCACATATATTAGGGATGCTCCTCCACCGTGCTGATTGTGATCCAATGCATTACACCCAGAGCAAGTGTAAGATAGGACAGCCTCCACCAATGAAATTACTGCCTCTTACCGAAAAAGATGGATCCCTTGTCACAGGGGATCAAAGAAAGCCCCTTGGTATTTTCCTGGAGCCCAGGCTCTGATGAAGAGGAATCCCCCCGAAATGCGTTAGCCTTTATTCAACCTATACCCTTGCATGGGTTCTAATGTTTCCTACTGCTGAGAGTTGCTGATCTCCTGGTCAAAGAGACGCTGCTTGCCCCATACCCCTGGCTGGGGAATAGCCACAGGTTTTCTTTGATCCCCTGTGACAAGGGATCCATCTTTTTCGGTAAGAGGCAGTAATTTCATTGGTGGAGGCTGTCCTATCTTACACTTGCTCTGGACTTTATGTGACAATTTTAGTGGTTTATGGATCACTCACATGTAGTGATTCCGCATCACATGTTTGTATCACTCATCTTTAACAATTTGTGTTATTTATTTACTGTGTGAGCCGTTGGCTCATATTTACATTTTTACCAGTTGTTGTACTGGTGATATTTTCAATAATCATTTTTCATTTATATGTCACTAACTTTTTAGCGCAACTTTTTCCTTTTCTATTATCTGTTTTGGTTAGTATAACACTTATGGTTGCAGCTTTGATTTTATTTTTTTATTCACTAGCGCAGTTTTTTTCTTTTCACATTCTTTTAAATAAATAGTTTTTTTTTAAACGTATTACACCATTGGAGGCATATTGTCTATTTCATCCCCACATATGGAACTGGAGCCTGGATCCTTGTTTGTAGACAAAGGAGATGCGGAGGAGGTTCTGGGAGGAAGGATCACTTACCCCATATTGAAATTTGATCAAAGGCTCTTGAGATGTGGTTATGAGGTGAGTTCTGTGAGCACTGAGGTGTTGGTGGAAGTACAAAGAATTTGTAGCATTGTTCCTTAAAAAGGACTGATCATCAGGAAATACTTGAGTACTTGATTCCATCAGCCAATTGGACATTATATGTTTGGATAACAATCACATTTGGTTTCTGGATTGTTTATTTACACTATACATTATTGGACACGTTTATTCACTGATTTCTGAAATTTTACTTTATGCACGTGTAGTTGTGAACACATTAGGTATTGCAGCAATTCCCCTGAAGTCATTTGTGTTTATTCACTTTTTCAGTACATAGTAGCGCAGGGGATTATTAACATTCAACCCATTGTACTAAAATAATTATAACACCCATTTTTTTGTAATATATAAAAAAAAAAAACCAGGCTGCATTGAGTCAAGCCTCTATGACACCTTTTATAAATTCCCTTTATACATTTCTAAGGATGTCCAATACTGAACTGAAAAATAGCTACACTCACATTGCAAGAAATGGAAGCAAAATTGGTTCTCTTTTAAAGCCTTCATGTTAGACTGGAGTCCTACTTTTTTTATGTCCATTCTCTTCAATGTAAAATCCCTGTTAAGGGTTTAAAAAACACACACACACACACACACACACACACACACACACACACACACACACACACACACACACACAGTTGTTTTGAGTACACAAACATACCTGTCTCAGTTTCTCCATTTCTCTGTAAGGCAGTTGGTAATATTTTAATCCCCGACTTCTCATATTCATCTTGATCATGTGTACATCTTTTCCATCTACCAACAACATCCGAAAACCTGTAGAGTAGAAGACAAGGTCACTCACTCATTGTGACATGACCGGGGACCAGCAGAACTGATATGAAGACAAAAGCCAAAAAGTCTACAAATAATTAAGGAAGGTCAATTATTTTAAGTCAACCACACACTATAGGACAACAGTTAAAGTAGAACTTAAGGCACAACTCCCCCCCCCCCCCCCCATTTTGGATAGAGCAAGGGAGGGTTATAACCCGTCAGATTTTTTTCTTCGACATCTGTGTCCCATTTTGTGGATTTCCCTTCACTACCTGTCCCATAACCAAACAGAAAGAGAGAGGAAATCCCTGCAAAGTAGGGGAATTCCTTGGGGACCCCCAGGTCACCAGAACTAGTGTCCCCATTGGAAGATTTCGCCGCCGTTATTTTTCTAGGGACAACCCTCAATTTGGGATTTACTTTCACCGATAATGGTAAACAGGACAAATAGAGAGGGTGAATCTCTCTAACAGGGGCACAGACAGCAATAAAAACTGACAGGTGTTCTAATCCCTCCCCACTCTATCCAAAACTAAAGAAAAAGTTTTGCCTTTAGTTACGTTAACACTTTCTTCCAGTAATGTACTCAAATATGATCCGAATATTTACCCTTCATAAAAGTGGAATATAATGTATAAAAATTGGGGAACTTTCTTTCCAAAAACTGCTCATATCTTGCATTCAGGTGTCTGGCCTTTAAAGTCAATATGGATAGAATGCTTTGTGGCTTCTGGTTTGTTGACAGATGGCATTGCTGGTACCTGCGAAAATAACGAATTGTATTTGTTGGCAGTGAACACAGTGATCACACACACTTTTTTGGCAATTTTTATTGCATAGGTATACGCCACATGAGTGGCTAAAGGGTGCCTTACAGATAAATAGATTTAGGGCTGTGCACCTGCATTGATATGATATTGGGACACAGCAGCTGTGTCCATGCAGCCACTTGTCCCAATACACATCTATGGGACTTGACAGCAACACAGCCCTGCACAGGACACTAAACCAATCGTCCCACGTGAACGAGGCCTTACACATGATTTGGGAATCTGACCGATGGAGTTTCTGGTCCAATGTAATTCTGCAGCTAATCATCCACAGAATGGCATTGCGTCCAGAGGCCACATCTGAACACTGCAGCCTATCCGTGCTCATTCATCCATCTTAATGAGGCTTTATGGCAGGGGTGCTCAACCTGTGGCCCTCGGAGCCCTCTGATGTAGCAGTCGACCTCAAACCAGGGAAGCGCATGCCTGGGGTCAACAACCCATCGTGATCTGGGCTTGCCGACCCACCATCCCTGAGCATCAGAGTACATCGAGCCAGTGGAGGAAGGAAGTGGCCACGGAGAGAGCAGGAGCCACATAAGCCCATGCTTCCTGTGTAGCATCGGGACCTGTCCCAGGCGGAGGTATATCAAGTGTTTTTACCGTAGACTGACCCCGACCCCCGTCAACCACTGGTGTAGCGTCAGGGGTCCACCCCATGCTCCAGGGTCCCTGTTATCCCGAGCTGACCAATGGAGATACCCGAAGATTGGCACCTGGGAAGAAGATGCCAGCAATGGCGAGGGACCCAGGCTGTTAGGCTTGATTCACACCTATGCATGTTGCTTTTGAGCATTTCTGCAGTGCTTTTTGCTGTGCTTTCCGCCTTTTTTATTGCGATTTTGTTGTAATTTGCGTTTTGTTTGCTTTACATTCACAGTATATAGGTGGTTGCTAAATCGCAGACCACCCCCCCATGTTGAGGGCATGTGGCCTGGTATGGTTTGGGGGGGGCGCTCACTAGTCTGTCCCCCCCCCATCTTTCCTGGCCTGCCAGGCTGCACGATTGGATAAAGGTCTGGTATGGATTTTTGAGGGGATCCCACACCGGTTTTTATTTTGGTGTGGGGTTACCCCTCAAAATCCATACCAGACCCTTCGTGGGGGGTTGTTTGTTTCTTTCTGTCAAACTTTATCTTTTTTTTAATATTCAGCCGACGACTCATCGGTCGTTAAAAACGTGGCGGTCGGCTTCCTGGCCTGATACTTAGTAACTTGCTATATACAGTGAATGTAACGCACAAAAAAAAAAAAAAAAAAAAAAAACCCACACACGAAAGACAGTTTGCAGTAAAAACGCAGTACTTGCGTTTTGGATGCAGGTCCATTAAAGTCTATTACATGCAATACGCTGAATGAAAGAGAGTCCCTGACCCTTTCCAAAAATGCAGAGGCACAAAAATGCATTGATGTAAACGTTGAACCCATGTTAAAAAACATGTCCTGCAAAAAAAAAAAAAAAAAAAAGCACTGTATATAGTCAGCAAAAACGCATTGGTGTGAATGAATCCTTAGAGAGAAGGCAAGTTGAATGACTTTAGGTTCTGCTTTAAAGCTGCACTTCAGCTTTTGTTACACTTTACATAGATTGTTTGGGCCAAGCTGGTCCAAACAAATGATGTCCCTCGCCAACAGATGAGGCCGCTGGATGTGCAGTATAAACTGTATGTAGCTGAGGCCACATACAGCAATACCACACTGTGTTCTGGGTGTGAGCGAGACCTTCCTGTCTCATACCCGGAACATAAATAGTCTGTCTGAGCGCTGCTCGACCATTCAAGGAAAGCGATGAATATATAGCTTCCTCTGATTGGCTGATCCAGAGGTTGTGACATCAACCTGCCTCTCTGACTCAGCCAATCAAAGGAAGCTTTGTATTCATTGCTAGAATATGTCGCTTTCTTTGAATGGCTGAGCGCCGCTCAGATAGACTATAATGTGTTCCGGGTATGAGACTGGAAGTCACGGCTCCAACCCAGAACACAGTGTGGTATTGCTGCATGTGGCCTCAGGTTTATACAGCACATCCAGCGGCCTCACGTTAGCGAGGGACATCATTTGTCTGGGCCAGCTTGGCCCAAATGAACTATATAAAGTGTAACAAAAGCTGGAGTGTAGCTAACAATGATGAGCTCAGAGTGATACGAGTCTGAATGCACCTAAGCTATCCTGCCGGGAAGTTGTCAAAGCCAACAGCCAATCATACTTGCAGCTGAGGGACGGGGAATGCTTCCGCCACCTAAGATTGGTTATCAGGCTGGACAGTGTTCCATCAGGATAGCTCAGGTGGGTTTGAAGTCGCGTCTGACTACGCCTGAGCTCATCTCTAATTGGTAAGTGTATGGTGCAATGAACAATCTTTTCCATGACTGATTGTATTTACTTGGACAAGGCTAGGATCACGCGGTTGTGGGTGCAAACAGCGTGTAAATCACACCTGTTCCCGCACCCATAAAGCGCTGCTCTTTTGCAGACACGCAGAGCGGCCGTTTAATTTGAATGGAACCCTTAACCAGGGGGTCTCAAACTGGAGGCCCTCCAGCTGTTGCAGAACTACAAGTCCCATCATGCCTCTGCCTGTGGGAGTCATGCTTGTATCTGTCAGCCTTGCAATTCCTCATGGGACTTGGCGTTTAGCAACAGCTGGAGAGCCGCCAGTTTGAGACCCTGCAAGCGTTTTCGGGTGCCGGAAATTTTCATGGTGCAATAGTACTGCGCGAATTCCCTGCGGCTGCGTTTTTAAGAAGGTGCAGGGACCTTTTTCCTACGTTTCCCCTGGATACAGCAGTTCATTCAAATGAATGGACTACTCTGAGTGTGCAAACGTGAGGCGCAGCGAGTGCATAGGTGTGACCCTAGCATTAATCGCTCGCCAATACGATTGTATAGAAAATCATTCTGTGTATAGCCATTGTCCACCATTGGAGAGATTTCCTGTCATCCCCTGCACACTATTCACCATGATGAGGGGTTGTTAGCAGCAGGTGCAGTCATGATGGCAGACATGTGCGATCTAAGGACACACACCCCCCTCCTCTCCTCCCCGACTACTCACAGGGTTATAACACATCTCATTAGTCGCCGGTCCCCCACATCCATCCCCGATCTGTACAGCGCCATGTTTAAGGAGGAGAGCCGCTGTTACCGCCTCAGTCATCGGCAAGGTCAGTAATGCACAGGTCACATGACAGGACGTGGTGCCAGAGAGGCCATGTTTGTTGAGGGCACGCAGCCTCTTCCCTTCCCTGCTCTGAGGATGATGTGGTGTGCGGAGTGCCTGGGATGAGGAGGCTCCCCAGGTCCTGTAGTGGAAGTAGCAGGTCAAGGAATCGTCACCATTGCAAGGCTGAAGAGAGAATTAGTATAGTCGGTAATGACCGGCTTTTATGGCACTTGTCTGTCATTGTGAAATGAAGACTAGGTGTCTTTACCAGCCACAAGATGGCAACAGTGAGTTTTGGGAGAACTATGGGCGCTGCTATTGCTGGTCTGCTGAAAATGCTAATTACCTGGCAGATTAGTGACACAAAAAACATATCTGCCTGGCAGCCAGTGAACTAACTGTAACAAAAAGAGATGTCTGTCTACAGAACACTTTCATGACGGGTGTACTTTTGTAGAAAGAGCCCTGAATGGGACCCTCCACCGCCTACTTAGCGATTATACACAGAAATAGACCTCAGATGCCATCTGATTCTCCACTGACCCCCTGTGTGCCATTTGATTTTCCACTGACCCCCTGTGTGCCATCTGATTCTCCACTGACCCCCTGTGTGCCATCTGATTCTCCACTGACCCCCTGTGTGCCATCTGATTCTCCACTGACCCCTATGTGCCATCTGATTCTCCACTGACCCCCTGTGTGCCATCTGATTCTCCACTGACCCCCTGTGTGCCATCTGATTCTCCACTGACCCCCTGTGTGCCATCTGATTCTCCACTGACCCCCTGTGTGCCATCTGATTCTCCACTGACCCCTATGTGCCACCTGGTTTCCTTAAGGCCCTCTGCACACCGCCTGACTCTCTGCAAACCCATGCGCCCTGCCTGGCTTTCCACTGACCCTCCGTGTGCTGTCTGGCTCTCTGCAGACCTCTTGCGCCCGGGCTGGCTCTCCTCCGTGGACCCTCTGCTTCATGTCTGGCTCTCCGTGGACCCTCCTTAACATGCCTGGCTGCGCGCGGACCCCCTGCTCCCTGCCTGGCTGCGCGCGGACCCCCTGCTCCCTGCCTGGCTGCGCGCGGACCCCCTGCTCCCTGCCTGGCTGCGCGCGGACCCCCTGCTCCCTGCCTGGCTAAGCGCAGGCCCTCTTTACCATGCCTGGCTGCGTGTGGATCCCCTGCTGCTCCCTCCCTCCCTCCCTCCCTGCCTGGCTGCGCGTGATCAACCCTGCTCCCTGCCTGGCTAAGCGCAGGCCCTCCTCACCATGCCTGGCTGCGTGTGGATCCCCTGCTGCTCCCTCCCTGCCTGGCTGCGCGTGATCAACCCTGCTCCCTGCCTGGCTCTTCGCTGACCCACGTCACCCTGCCTGGGTCTCTGCTGACCCCTGCTCCCTGCCTGGCTGCTCTCAGACTTCCTGCATGGCTGCCTGCGGATCCTCTGCTCTCTCTCAGGTTTTCTGTGGACCCCCTGTGCCCTGCCTGGCTCTCAGAGAAGCTCCTGCGCCCTGCCTGGCTCTCCGGGGACCCCCTGCACCCTGCTTAGCTCTCTGTGGACCCCTTGCACCTGCCTGGCTCTCAGCTAAACCCACCTCACCCTGCCTGGGTCTCTTCTGACCCCCTGCTCCCTGCCTGGCTGCCCCCAGACTGTTCCTGTCTGGCTGCCCGCGGATCCCCTGCTCCCTGCCTGGCTCTCTGTGGACCCCTGTGCCCTGCCTGGCTCTCCGCGAACCCCCTGCGCCCTGCCTGGCTCTCTGCGGAACCCCTGCTCCCTGCCCCCAGACTTCCTGCCTGACTGCCCGCGGATCCCCTGCTCCCTTACAGGCTCTGTGGATGCCCTGCTCCCTTCCTGGCTCTCTGCAAACCCCCTGTGCCTTGCCTGTCTTTTCGGGGACCCCCTGTGCCTTGCCTGGCTCTCTGCAGACCCCCTGCTTCCTGCCTGGCTCTCCGCAGACCCCCTGCTTCCTGCCTGGCTGGCCACGGACCCCCTGCGCACTGCCTGGCTGCCTGCAGACACTCTGTGCCCTGCCTGGCTCTCTGCTGACCTCCTGCGCCCTTCCTGGCTCTCCATGGACCACCAGCGCCCTGCCAGACTCTCTGCTGACACCCTGTCTGGCTCTCCGCGGATCCCCTGGGCCCTGCCTGGCTCCCAGTGGACCCTCTGTTTTACACCTGGCTCTCTGTGGGCCCTATGCACCCCTCCCGGCTCTCCGCAGACCCTTTGCACCCACCTGGCTCTCCGCAGATCCTTGTGCACTGCCTAGCTCTCTGCAGACCTTGTGCCTGCTGTTTGGCTCTTTACTGCGCAGGGCAATATTACACATTATTCCCTATGGCACCTGTGTCACAGGGCAACTACATGCACTATAGTGAATTATGCAGAGTTTTGGAATCATGCGCTGGTAGCTTGTTTTATACGGCAATACGCTTTGCTTTTATGGAGGAAAATCAGAACATGTCTTTTCTCCTATCACCTTACAGGACGGCACACCTGAGAGATGAGGGCTCCTCCCTACAGGAAACACAATCAATTGACAGCTTGTTATAAGGCCCCCCCCCTTCCCCTAGATCCCCAGTATTGATTGTGTTTCTCCCGAACACAGCGACATGTTTGTTTTGTTTTAAAGAAACCTATAGACCGGGGAGGGTCTGATGGTACCCCTTGTGACAGCAGGAAGGTAAAGTCACCTGGTTGCATCCAGGGGGGTAGATATATTTCTCCCAGATTCAGGCTTTATGCCGACTTATACAACTAGGGAGTTGATGAAGCCCAGCTGAGGCTAGTGGGCTCATGGATGACTCATACCTCTAGGGAGAGGGCTGGGCGTCGTGCAGGCAGGGAGTTGATGAGACCAGCTGAAGCTTGTCAGCTCGTTTAAGGCCTCTATAAAAACTCCCAGATTCATTAGGTGTTTGCTCATGCCTGGACCCAGACCTGTGTGGACTGTCTAGGGAGAGTGAACCCCTGTGCGGTGAGAAAAAGCCTGTGTGGCTATTTGTTTGGACATTTACTAAACCAGGGACTTAGGGACTAGGACAGCACCAGGCTGATCCCAGTTGTTAGTTTAGGAAACCTGCATGTTTAGTCAGAGGTCAAACTGACCAGGATTTATTTTGTTTATGTTTCTTTTTGGCTTTGCTGTGTTTTTGTCACTGTACATAGAGAAATAAACCGCACCTTTTGATTTTGAAAACCACAACCTCCGTCTGCTGGCCCTGTTTTTGTGTGGGGAGGCCAACCAGGGGGTCACACACACCCGCTACCGAGTTAACCCCCTCACAGTTGGTGGAGAACCAGTGGCAGTTTTTTTTAAGCCAGCATGGAGGAGATACTGAAACAGCTGGCTCTAGCAAATGCCAATCAACAGCAGACAAATGCAGGTTTGCAAAGGAGCCTTGCAGCCCAGCAGCAAGCTCATCAACAAGCCCAGCAGCAATCTGAGGCCCGCTTCATAGACCTGTTACAGAAGCAAGAGCAGAGACTACAACAAATGGAAGCAGTAATGCAGCAACGTCCGCAGACCAGTGAGGAAAGCCGTCCCACTAATACCGCGTCCTTTGGGGTGAGTCGTTTATTGACAAAAATGACTGGAGAGGATGATCCAGAGGTATTTTTGACCACATTTGAAAGGACTGCTGAAAGAGAAAAGTGGCCTGAGGAGCAGTGGGCTGGACTGGTGGCTCCTCTGTTAACTGGTGAATCGCAGAAGGCTTACTATGACCTAGAGCCTGACCAAGCAAAAGACTATGTGATGCTAAAAGCTGAAATATTGGCAAGGCTGGGTGTCACCCTGGCTGTCCGGGCTCAGCGTGTGCATAACTGGACTTTCCAGCTTGGAAAACCCCCCAGGTCTCAAATGTATGATCTCATTCACCTGAGCAGGAAGTGGCTACAGCCAGAGACTTTGTCCGCACCAGAGATTGTGGAACGTGTTGTAATGGATCGGTTTTTGAGAGCTCTTCCTACTGCCATCCAAAAGTGGGTAAGCCATGGAGACCCAGAGACGGCCGGTGGTCTTGTGGATCGTGTAGAGAAATACTTGGCTACAGAGAACCTGACGGCCTCTTCCAGAGACTCTCGGACTTTCCACCCTAAGACCAGACCATCCCCAGGGGCGGATAAGAGGATTCCAAGGGGTGAGGGTGGAGAGAGTGAGAGGGTGGGAGCTCTACCCAAAGTTTGGCGAGAACAGCTTGGGAAGTCAGGGGCTCAAGAGGCAGCCAAATGGATTGTTTGCTACCGCTGCCGGCAAGCGGGACATATTGCAGCAAATTGCCCGGTTGTGGAGGAACCCATGCAATGTGACTTTCTGATGGACAGACGTCAGTCGCTGTGTGCGACAGTCGCATGCACTGCCATTCGGGGAACTGAGAAACATTTATGCAAAATGTGTATTAATGGTAGAAATGTTGTGGTATTACTGGATTCAGGTAGCCTTGTGACCCTGATAAAGGCTGAATTAGTTAAAACAGAGGTCTCTGGGAATAGCAAGGTAGCTGTTATTTGTGTGCATGGGGACACCCGAGAGTATCCAGTGACTACAGTGTGTTTCGAGACCCCCAAAGGTACCCTCTCTCATCCAGTGGGGTTAGTATCTCAATTACCGCATGATGCCATTGTGGGAAGGGATTTTCCGAAGTTCTGGGAACTGTGGGATGATCCTGAGCCCCCCACTGGTGCCCCTATGTACCAGGAATGTGATAGCCAGAACTCCTCTGAGAGTGGTGAGGACTCTCCAGAATTTCCCTTGTCAGTATTGGCAGGGGAGACTCAAGAAACTGGAGAGGAGCCCACCTCCTCAGACGAAAACCTACCGTCTGTGGAGTTTTCTGATCTGGAGGTTCACAGGGAAAATTTTGCCACAGAACAGTTAAAAGACCCCGCCCTAATAAAGGCACGGGAAAACGTAGTGGAAATAGATGGCGAGTTAGTGAACCCAGATAATACCTGCACTTACCCATACTTCAGCGTAGAGAAGGACCTACTGTATCGGGTGGCAAAAAGGGCAGAAGAAACCGTTGAGCAGCTTGTGGTGCCCAAACCTTACAGGAAGTTGGTGTTGGAGTTGGCCCATGGGCACATTCTTGGAGGTCATCTGGGGACAGAGAAAACCCGAGAGAGGGTATTACAGAGATTCTATTGGCCTGGGGTGATGAAGGACATAGAAAATTATTGTTCCTCCTGCCCTGTGTGTCAGAGGTCGGCCCCAATGCCACATTTCCGTAGCCCGCTGGTCCCTCTACCCATCATTGAGGTCCCGTTTGAGAGAATCGCAATGGTTTTGGTAGGTCCTATAATCAAGTCCGCTAGGGGGCACCAGTACATATTGGTTATAATGGACTATGCCACCCGTTATCCAGAAGCGATCCCTCTCAGAAATACCTCGGCCAAAACCATAGCCAAAGAGCTATCTCTTGTTTTTAGCCGGGTGGGTATTTGTAAAGAACTGCTTACGGACCAAGGTACACCCTTTATGTCCCGGGTTATGAAAGAGCTGTGTAAATTGCTCAAAGTGACGCAATTGCGTACATCTGTGTATCACCCCCAAACCGATGGGCTGGTTGAAAGATTCAACAAAACCCTAAAACAAATGTTGAAGAAAGTGGTGGATAGAGATGGAAAGGATTGGGACTGTCTACTTCCTTATTTGATGTTTGCTATTAGGGAGGTGCCCCAATCCTCTACGGGATTCTCCCCCTTTGAGTTACTGTATGGGAGACACCCAAGAGGGCTGTTGGATATTGCCAAGGAAACTTGGGAAAGTGAGAGTTCTCCCCACAGGAGTGTGATTGAGCATGTCGCCCTGATGCAAGATCGAATTGCACAGGTAATGCCCATCGTGAAGGAACATTTGGCCCAAGCGCAGTTGGCACAGCAGAGAGTGTACAACCGTGGAGCAAAGACCCGTACCTTTTCCCCGGGGGATAGGATATTGGTACTTGTCCCTACGGTTGAAAGTAAATTCCTTGCCAAATGGCAAGGCCCCTACGAGATAATGGAAAAAGTGAGCGAAGTGAATTACAAGGTCAGACAACCAGGAAGGCGAAAGCCCGAACAGATATATCACGTTAATCTGTTGAAAGCCTGGAGGGATAGAGAGTCCCTAGTCGCAGAAACTTGGTCACCAGCTCAAACTGGTTGCGTGATTCCGGAGGTTGGAATAGCAGCCACCTTGTCACAACCCCAACAACAGGAGGTTAAGGAGTTTGTGCTTCGCAACAAGGAGGTGTTCTCTGAGCTGCCGGGACAAACATCTGGGGTAGAGCATGATATTATTACCCCGCCCGGTGAAAGGGTGAAGTTAAAACCCTATCGGATCCCAGAGGCCCGACGGGAGGCAATACGGGAGGAAGTACAGAAAATGCTGAACTTAGGGGTGATAGAGGAGTCCCAAAGTGATTGGTCTAGTCCCATTGTGTTGGTGCCTAAACCGGATGGGAGCTGGCGATTTTGTAACGATTTTCGTCAGTTGAACAAAGTTACAAAATTTGACTCCTACCCCATGCCACGTATAGATGAGTTGATCGACCGGCTGGGAACAGCCCGATACATGACGACTCTTGACCTCACAAAAGGGTATTGGCAAATTCCCCTGGCCAAGTCGGCCAAAGAGAAAACCGCATTTGTAACCCCAGACGGGGCGTTCCAATATAAGAGAATGCCGTTCGGGTTACAGAATGCGCCGGCCACATTCCAGCGGAAAATGGACCAGATACTGAGGCCCCATCGGAAGTATGCTGCGGCTTACCTGGATGACGTAATTGTCCATAGCACAGATTGGGCCTCACATCTGCCAAAAGTGCAAGCAGTCCTAGACTCTATCCGGGAAGCGGGGTTTACGGCTAACCCCAAGAAGTGTACCATTGGGCAGGAGGAGGCCAAATATCTTGGGTACACCATTGACAGGGGAGTGATAAAACCCCAACTCAACAAAGTCGAGGCCATCCAGAGTTGGCCACGTCCCAACAGCAAGAAGCAGGTACGGGCCTTTCTGGGAATCGCGGGTTATTATCGGCGCTTCATTCCCCACTTTGCTTCTAAGGCTGTGCCCCTAACCAACCTGACGAAAGGGAAAGGGTCGGTCATGATTAAATGGACCCCCGAGGCTGAGGCAGCATTCCAATTCTTGAAACAAGCCTTATGTAGCCAGCCAGTGTTGTACTCACCCGACTTCTCTAAAGACTTTGTCGTACAAAGTGATGCGTCAGATGTGGGGTTAGGAGCAGTATTGTCCCAGGTCTGGAACGGGGAAGAGCACCCAGTCATTTACCTCAGCAGGAAGTTGAAGTCCCATGAGGTAAATTACGCCACGGTTGAAAAGGAGTGTTTAGCGGTGAAGTGGGCTCTAGATTCCCTTCGGTACTATCTGCTAGGTAGGCACTTTGACATGGTTACGGATCACGCTCCGTTAAAGTGGATGGCTCAAAACAAGGAGACAAATAGAAGAGTGAATAGGTGGTTCCTGGCCCTACAGGAATTCAACTTCACAGTAAAGCATCGCCCTGGCGTTCAAATGGGGAATGTGGATGCTTTGTCTCGAGTACATGAATGCCTGATTGCTGGTGTTCCAACCCCAAGGTTAAAACAAGAGGGGGGGGTATGTGACAGCAGGAAGGTAAAGTCACCTGGTTGCATCCAGGGGGGTAGATATATTTCTCCCAGATTCAGGCTTTATGCCGACTTATACAACTAGGGAGTTGATGAAGCCCAGCTGAGGCTAGTGGGCTCATGGATGACTCATACCTCTAGGGAGAGGGCTGGGCGTCGTGCAGGCAGGGAGTTGATGAGACCAGCTGAAGCTTGTCAGCTCGTTTAAGGCCTCTATAAAAACTCCCAGATTCATTAGGTGTTTGCTCATGCCTGGACCCAGACCTGTGTGGACTGTCTAGGGAGAGTGAACCCCTGTGCGGTGAGAAAAAGCCTGTGTGGCTATTTGTTTGGACATTTACTAAACCAGGGACTTAGGGACTAGGACAGCACCAGGCTGATCCCAGTTGTTAGTTTAGGAAACCTGCATGTTTAGTCAGAGGTCAAACTGACCAGGATTTATTTTGTTTATGTTTCTTTTTGGCTTTGCTGTGTTTTTGTCACTGTACATAGAGAAATAAACCGCACCTTTTGATTTTGAAAACCACAACCTCCGTCTGCTGGCCCTGTTTTTGTGTGGGGAGCCCAACCAGGGGGTCACACACACCCGCTACCGAGTTAACCCCCTCACACCCTGTTGAGACAGGTTTTAGGGAGGCCGGGGAGGGCTGAACTAACCTGTAGGCTTCGGCCCTTCTCACAGGTCGCCCCCAAGATGAACCAGCGCTCTGGCCGCGGGGAGTGCGCGCCACCGCTGTAGTTCAAAATTACCGCCGTCAGGTCGCTCTTCTCACTTCCGGATTCTCAGGGCAGGAAGCACTGTACTCCAAGCCTCGCTCTGAGCGGCCGCGTCACAGGAAGTGGGCGGCACCGCTGACTCAGACAACCAGGAAGTGATAGACACCGGGAGACAGCGTGGAGAGCGGCGCGGACACGGCGTGAAGTGGTCGGCTATACAGTACCAGCCTTTCTTGCGGTACTCGTAGCCCAGGACCCAGCCAACCTCCTCATGGAGCAAGAGGAAGGGAAGGCCACTGCAACTGCAGGCAGATCCAGGTCGGGGACTGGTGAGTACAGGACCCCCTTGGAAAGGGAGGAGGAAAGGGAGTGAGAGTTCCTGGCCCTCAGGGATATGAATTGCTGGCACCAGCCAGTACAGGAACTGGAAATTACTATTCGCTTCCCTTTCCCCTCCCCAGTACAAACCTGCAGTTTGGAAAGACAAAGCAATGTTAGTGCATGTATACTATATCTCTTGTCTTTCAGAAACCCCCAGCGGTACCCAGGAGGCCTCAGTACAACCTCCTGCCGCAACAGGGAGTAGTTCCTCTAAAAGATGCGGAAACTGTGGGGATAAACTCCCTAAGTCCCACCAGAAGGCCTTATGCTACAAATGCATAAATAATTTAGCAGGGAAGGAGGCTTCAGCAATGATGAAAAAGTTCCTTGCATCTATGCAGACGGAAATGCTGGCTACAGTTAGAGCTTTCCGTGAAGCTGCTGGACAATCAGCATCCCAAGGTCTTGACACAGAGGAGCTTACCCCTAGAGAAGGCACATCTTCCTAAGACAGCCTCTTTACAGGGGGACCCAGTGCCCTACTCCCACCCTCACAACCACCTCCTCTAGAGCAGATAGAGGGAGCAGAGGAAGAAAAGGGGGAGATAGAAAGCCTAGCCAGATCCGGTCACAGCTCAGAGGGGGAGTTGGATATAGAATCCTTAAGCCAGTCTCAGGAAGAGATCAGACTAAGGAGACACCTCTTCGCTGTAGAAGATCTGGATGGACTCTTACAGGCAATTTACGCCACAGAGGAGATTCCAGAAACCCCTAAGATCACCTCAGCACAGGACAGGGTCTATAGGGGGCTGGGAAAATCTGAATCTAGAGTGTTTCCACTTCACCAATCCCTTAAAGATTTAGTCTAACAGGAATGGAAGGAGCCTGAGAGAAGGATTGTCAGACAAAAGACCTGGAAAAGGAGATTCCCCTTTGACCAGTCTGACGAAGAGACATTTTTTAAGCCCCCTAAATTGGATGCACCTTTGTCTCAAGTCACTAAATTGTCTGACCTCTCCTTTGAGGACGCAGGCAGTATTAAAGATCTAATGGACCGCAGAGCAGAATCCCTTCTTAGGAAGGCCTGGGAGGCTAACACATCAGCCATGGGTCCAGCCTTAGCGGCAGCCTGCGTAGCCAGGAATACAGATTCATGGGTAGAAAAGCTAACTAGGCACATATCCCAGGAAACCAATTCAGAAGATGTTATTGATTCCCTGACAGTCATAGGAAAAGCTGTTGCTTATCTCGCAGATGCTGCTATTGAGTCCGCAAGAGCTTCAGCTAAAACAGCAGCTTTAATCAATTCAGCTAGGAGAGCTGTCTGGATTAAAGCTTGGGAAGGAGATATAACATCCAAAGGTAAACTATGTGGCCTTCCCTTTCAATGTTCACTGTTGTTCGGACAGGGCCTAGACGATGTACTTTCAAGGTCATCCGAAAAGGGTAAAAAGTTTCCAGCAAAACCCAAAAAAGAAAAATTTAAGAAATTTTTTCGAGGCCCCCCGGGGCAACAACAGTATAGAACCAAAAAGGAACCCAACAGACCCTGGGGTTTTGGCAGGGGAAAGCAAAAGAATAATCCTTCTGTTTACCTCCCCCAAAGTTGGTACTAAAGAGTCGAAGTGACGCCAAGATCAGGGTGGGGGGGTCGACTGTCCCATTTTGCTCCTCATTGGGAAAAGATTTCGGACAGCACCTACATTTGCCAGATTCTGCGAGAAGGTTATCGGTTGGAATTTCTGACAAAACCCCCCTCTATGATCACTCTGACACATCCTCCCAGGGATGCCTTAAAGAGATCTGCCCTCCTGGAAGGTATCCAGGAATTGGTACAACAGCACGTGGTGGTACCAGTACCAAAAGAACAACAATACCAAGGATTCTATTCCCACGTATTTGTTGTTCGCAAACCATCAGGGAAGTACCGACTAATAGTGAACTTAAGAAACCTGAACAGGTATCTGGAATACAAAAAGTTCACTATGGACAGTATCTACTCGGTACGCAAAAACCTCATGAAAGAAGCCTTCATGACGACCTTGGACCTCAAGGATGCCTACCTGCACGTGCCAATTCACGTGGAACATCAGGCATACTTGAGGTTCGCGGTAGTAGTCGGAGAGATTTTTCACTGGCAATTCAGAGCCCTCCCAGTCGGGCTAACAGCCAGTCCAAGGATTTTTACAAAAATCCTAGCAGAGGCAGTAGCCTTTCTACATCTCCAGGGTATATCTCTAATACCTTACCTGGTCAATCTACTGATCTCCGGACAAACTGCCCCCCTGGTCAGGTCACATACCAACAAAGCAATTTCAGTCCTGGAAAGCCTGGGTTGGATAATCAATACAGAAAAATCCTCCCTTGTACCAGAACAGGTCAAGACCTTTCTGGGCTACATTGTGGACACCAGGCTGCAGAAGCACTTCTTACCAGAAGACAAAGTGACAAAACTAACTTTGTCAGTAGGGGATCTGATAAAGACCCCATTGCTTTCCAGAAGGGAAGTATTAAGAACCCTAGGCCTGATGTCAGCAAGTATACCAGCAATAGTCTGGGCACAACTCCACTCAAGGATGCTCCATTTCTTCTTCCTGTCCTCATGGGACAAAAAGAAGGAGTCCTTGGATCAGGAGATTCTGCTAACCCCTCAGGTCCTGTCCTCCTTGGAGTGGTGGACAATTCCCAAGAACCTGAAAGGAGGCAGACTTTGGGCCCAGTGGAGTCCGGTAAAGGTCACCACCGATGCCAGTTCTTGGGGGTGGGGAGCCCACCTAGGAAAGGAAGTAGCCCAGGGGCAATGGAACAACTTGTTAAGTCGGATGTCATCCAACTACAGGGAGCTCAAAGCAGTAGGGGAAGCCCTAAAAGCCTTTCAGGAGAACATCACGGGCAAGGAGGTTCAAGTAAGCTCCGACCAACGCCACGGTGGTAGCCTACCTGAGTCACCAGGGAGGCACCAGGTCCAGACCCCTGTTGGAACTATCCAAAGAGATTCTGGATTGGGCAGAGGAAAAGATCCTCTCCATTTCCGCCATCCACATAAAGGGGATAAGCAATACCGAGGCAGACTTCCTCAGCCGTCAGACTATAAGTCAAGGAGATTGGGAATTAAATCCAGAGGTATTTCTAAACCTGGTACAGTGCTTTGGAAATCCGGAAATAGACCTATTTGCCAACCGGCAAAACAGGAAAGTAAAAAGATATTTCTCAATTTCCCAAGAGAAGGAATTGGAAGGTCTAGATGCACTGACTCAGACCTGGAATTACAGGCTGGCATACGCCTTCCCACCCTTGGCCTTGATTCCACGGGTCCTTCAGAAGCTCAGCAGATCTCCAGGTCAGATCCTCCTGATAGCACCCTGGTGGCCAAGGAGAGCTTGGTTTGCAAGCCTGAGATCCATGGCAGTAGTGGAACCAGTGAAGCTCCCGTACAGGACAGATCTTCTCAGACAGGGGCCAATACTACACCCAAAACCGGAATTTTTCCAGTTGACGGCCTGGTTACTGAGCGCCAGATCTTGAAACGCAAAGGCTGCTCAGAGAAAGTAATAAGTACCCTTCTTCTGAGTAGAAAACTAGTAACTAAAAAAAGGTATTTAAAAGTTTGGAAGACTTTTTGTTCCTGGGGAAAAGAAAGACAGATGACCTCCACTTCTGTGCCGGTTATCCTGGAGTTCCTCCAAGACGTAGACAAAGGCCTAACTGTCAGTACCCTTAGGGTTCAAATAGCGGCCCTCTCAGTCTATCCTGAGAAAAGATTGGCAAAAGAGGACCTCATTAAGCGTTTTCTGTTAGCAAGGGAAAGAGTTTCCCCAGTCCTTAAAGGTAGTTTTCCACCTTGGGACTTGACTACGGTGTTAGAGGCATTATCTAAACACCCGTTTGAACCTATAGAAGAGGTTCCCTTTAAGTTTCTAACTTTAAAAATAGCATTTTTGTTAGCTATTACTACAGCCAGGAGGGTTGGGGATTTGCAGGGACTATCCATGAAGGAACCATTCCTACTGGCACAGCCAGACAGTCACCCTCAGAGCAGATCCCTCGTATCTACCAAAAGTGGCATCCTTATTTCATAGGACGCAAGACATAATATTGCCGTCCTTTTGTGATAAACCAAAAAATGAGAAAGAAAAGAAATTTCATTGCCTTGATGTAAGAAGGTGTCTCCTTACCTATCTAGAAAGAACAAAAAGTTTTAGGAGATCCAATCACCTACTCATTTTGTACACTGGGCCTAGGAAGGGACTTCAGGCCTCTAAGGCCTCAGTTTCCAGATGGATCAGAGAAGCTATCACTAGAGCTTATGAATGCTCTGGGAAGCAAGCACCAGCTAAAGTCAAAGCTCATTCAACCAGATCACTAGCAGCTTCCTGGGCTGAAAAAGCAGAGGCCTCCTGGGAACAAATCCGCAGCGCGGCCACCTGGTCCAGTCAACATACGTTCCTGAAGCACTATCGTGTGGAAGTGTTGTCACAGCAAGACTTGGCCTTCGGCCGGAAGGTCCTACAAGCTGTGGTCCCACCCTGAAGGTAGGCCTGTGGTTACTTGATTATCCTCTCAGGTGTGCCATCCTGGAAGGTGATAGGAGAAAACCTACGCCAGACTTACCGGTAATGGTATTTCTACGAACCTTCCAGGACGGCAGGCCTACTTCCTGCCCTATGTGGAGGGAAAAAATAAGCTAAGCGCTAGGTGGTAAGTACCTATATGGAGCTATGTCCCTTGTGAACCAGTTCGGGATTACTTTATTACATACTGGGGATCAAGGGGAAGGGGGGGGCCTTATAACAAGCTGATTGTGTTTCCTGTAGGGAGGAGCCCTCATCTCTCAGGTGTGCCGTCCTGGAAGGTTCGTAGAAATACCGTTACCGGTAAGTCTAACGTAGGTTTTCATCATAGAACAGGAAGAGAACAACAAACAAGTGCACATAGAGGAAAGCAAACACTTCCTCTAATTAGATTACCATAGAATACACATAACACTACAGTGCCACCTTCTGGATAGAAAAGTATAATGCATATTGTGAGATTGCGGGTTGTTTAGCTCAAGTGGTAGATGCGTTTTCCCAGCGATTCAAGCCAGTCAAGAACTATATTTAAGGGCATGGTAGCCTATTTTTATTTAAAAAGGCAAAATAAAAGTCCAAACAAAGGTTTCCCACACAGGGTTCTTCTCCATCAAATACACATAACAGAAAATGCTAGCCCACCTGGCTCTCTGTAGCAGTACTTCTGCACTTTCCTGGTCACCCAGACCACCGGACTCCTCAAAGTAGACGGCTTCCCTTTAGCGTCCACAGCTCTGCCTCTTGCAGTCACCAATGTTCTGGCTGTCGCCTACAGCCTCTCTGACTCCTGAAGACCTCCTGTCCCTTGGTGTGGAGCCGTCTCCAACTGGGAGCCATGGGGTCTTCCCATACACTCATTATAAGGGCTGTGCTCACCTGAGCACACACCCTGCTGGTAATCAGCAAAGTCTGGACACAGGGTTGGAGATCCCATCCCTCCCAAGACACTGTGGAATCTCCAAACTACAAAGCCCCTATCCAGAATACCAAAACCTGGAGAAAGCTGCGAAAGCAGTCTTCTCCAGTCCACATCTACGCTCTGTAGTCTTGCACCTTGCAAATGTGCAGACCCCGTGTCCAGCAAACTGTCCATTTTACCGTGACAGTAGCTCCTACTGTCACATATCTCCCCCCCCATGTTTCGGACCCGAAGGGGGCGGAACACACAAGCCCGAATCCTTAATTGGGGCACCTCTGTGCCAGCTGTTCGCTGCGTAGGCGCAGTCTTTTTTTCGGGTGCGTTTCCAGGCACGCCTTACCCAGGATCGCAACGGGGTCCTACCTTTCTGTATCCCCAGCCTACTCCCTCTGTCCTTGGGGTTCCTGAGCTCACATTTCTTTTCTGGCGGCCCCCTGCCTTTCCTCATACTTCCTTTAAACTCAGTTTCTGGATTCTGTAAGGAACCTGCTCCAGACACTACGCCTGATGAGGAACCACCTTTTCCCTCACTGGTACCCGTTTTCCCCATCACAATAGGTCCCTTGGGTTTACCAACTCCTTTGCCCTTGACTACCAACTCCCCAGGGCTCAACATCTGTGTACCACACTCATTTTCCAAGAAATTATTCATTTTCATATCCAGGCCATTATTTACATTAACAGTCAGTAATAAGTCACCATTTCTCCAATTATCAATATCATCAGTTATTTCTCGTTCAGGGTTTGTTAGGGCCAAGCCCAAGGAGGGACAACACACAGGTGAGCAGCTATCCCCTATGAGACCTTCACAAGGCTTCACTTCACCTGTTGTCCAAATCTCTGTGGGCAGTTGTCCCAACAACTGACATTGAACAATGCATGACCCATTTTCTAGCAGTACCAATCTATGCCAACTCACACTTTTCCATGTTACAATTTTTGTTCCTCTCCATACTATATTTGAGAGCGTCTCCGGGTACCCCAACTTGTACCTCTCTGCAGGCGACAGACAGAATCTCTGCTTTTGCCGCGTCCATATCTGGCCCTTCCTTCTTAGGAGGTCTAGCGGGTGAGGCAGTATCCATGCCATTTACTAATCCCTGCTCAGCCACACCTCGGACCGCACTAGCAGACATGTCCATCACCGCATCAGGCGGAGAAACCTCTGTCTCCAGCAGCCCCCCAGAGCGCCTTCCGTACTGAACCGTATCCGGAAGCACCCGCACAGGAAACTGGGAGATCATTTGCCACACTATTAGAAAGCACTGTACCAACCAGTTCCACTGGTGATTAATTTTAACCAGCACAGGTTGTACTACCTGACTCCATCCATTGGTACCACGCAGCACCACCACATCCGACTGTAATGGAGGCACCCAGGTATACAAGGACTGTGCTTTCACCATTTCAAGCAGTTCCACTAACATATCTGTAATTTCTACACACTCCACATCAATATGCAAAACATTTTTGGTGACCTTAACCTTATCAGAGACATGGAGGGGCTCATTCACTGCGGCTTGAGGGGCCAAGACATTTAAACAGGCCTCCACCTCACTGGCGGTACCCATCACAGCCTGATGCTCCTCTGGAACACTATCAGACGCATGTCTCCCACTCATCCCTTCCAACTCAACAATGAGCCCCTGCACGTAAACATTTGTTACATTGTCACCTTCACACTTGACATTCAGCGGCTGGGCTGTGAACACCACATCTGCCATGCATGCGCCCTGATCTGGTCCTTCCGACTGGGGGAAAACAACCCTTGTAGGGACCTGTTGTGTTACACTATGTGATTATTCTTGCTCTGTGTCTTTAAGATCTGTCCCCTTCTTTCTAGCTGAACTCTCTCTCTCACCGTAGTTCTTTATATATCTCCTCCACTTCCTGATTCTGGTCATTACTCCTGTATATCTTCCATGCTAAACATCTTACATGTGGCTTACAACTGCAACGTTTTTCTACCTATGAATATCCATCATTAAACGGAACATTCGAAAGGATTCATCGTCTGTCGTCCTAACTGAGTTTATTCATTGAGTTAAACTGCCTGTATCGATGCAAGGGATGAATATCAAACCAGCTTGAGTAAGGCCTACTTAAACCTGGAGATGAACTTTATCGCTTTGTAGTTGAGACAGAACAGGACCAATGCACCCTCAACCATCGGTCGCTCTGCGATTTCCCTGTCTGGCATAGCAGTTGTTGTATTCACACCCCTGTAGCTCAACATAGCCTTGTCTATCATGGCTAGTAATTGTTTGGCCCAACTGTCCCAATCCGGTGTGCTTCCATTATGAGGGCTCAGCAGTACCTCATCATCGGCTCTAGGAGGCACCTGGGATTCTGCAGCGCAAACAGTAACTTTGTCAGTTCTATATAAATCACATTTTGACAACATGCTTTTATTCTTTGCTAAAGCTTCATTAAACAAGGCAGGCTGCAATACACCATCACTACCTTGCTCTGGGGGCGCTAACACACTCAGCTGTGTACCTTCAGCTCTGGCCAGCTGACTTAACCCATTACCAACTGGGTTACACATATGATAAATGGACTGCTCACACAAACTCTCACTGCATGGTGTAGACCCAGTTTGTTCCATCAGAGCAATATCAGGGCTGTCCTGGACAATCTCTGGCTCCAACACCTGGAGACCCCCAGAGATTTCCATGGACAACACTGTGGCTCTGCTTCTGGTTGCCAAGGGAGACATCCCCCTTTTCTCATTACTAAAGAACACATCACCATAAGTACATGTATCATCAGCAATACCTTTATCATCAGCATTCATAAACATAGCAGTTTCATAAGCTCTATCAGGTTTTCTTTTGTCATAACGCATGGCACCCTGCATGCCACTCAGCACACCACCCTTCCTCTCCAAAGGAATTATTTTTCCTACTAGGGCGGCTTCACAGTTGTCCTGGGAAACCACTTGCCTCACCACTGCAGGCTCCTTGGCGGTTTCCCTTGGCAACTCTGCAGCACCTGTCACTGTCACTAGGGAACATGGCACACCAACTGCTTTGGTTACCCCTAGCACATCTCTCCCAGCACTCTGCTGGATTACCTTAGGTGCACACAGAGTCCACATGTCCTTTTCAGTCCTTGACCTTGCTGCAAGCTGGGTTTTAACCTGTGTCTCCCCGCTGATTTGGGTAGCACACTGCAGCAAGTTAATTTTTACACCTGCAGATCTCCCCACCGAACACAATGCCACTCCACTGGGATCAGACCCACAAATTGCAACAGTCTTACCATATCCTGTAGCAGGTAACTCTGGATTTCCAAAACCGAAGTCTACCGGTGACACTTCTCCCATCCTGGAGCATTGCTGGCGGCCCATGATACGATGGAACTCACCTCTGAGAAGGATTTCCTCTTTAAACCTGCGGTAGTCATCCTGGTCCCCATCCATCAAATGGTAAACCGACCGGTACTCTATCCGTAACAATGTTTGCAGCAATTTTGGCAACCGGTTCCTAGGCCATTTTCTCTTTACAGCAACTTTTTCAAATCTTAGCAGAAAGTCCCCAACCTCCTCTGTAGGCAGCATGGGTTGCATATAGTCAGAGGCCACGATCACAGCCCCTTGCACTGCATCCCAGTCTTTGCGATTCCGCTTGAACCATCCATGCACTGTCTCACGCATCACTAGGCCTTTTGGACTGACCCTTCTAGGTGGAGACATCTTCTCAGGCCACGCTGAGCTCACTTTCACAGGTACACCACCTGTATGCAACACAGTCCATCAATTGAACTTCTGTGCAATGCAGTTCACCTGGCTGCCACACACAGCTAGCAGCAGTTCACCGCAGAAAAAAAAAATAGTTTTCATTCACAGGTACACCACCTGCAACACGCAATGCCTTTTGCCTGGCTGCACTTCCACACACAGCCAACAGTTCCTGACCTGAACTCACTGTGGAGCAAGGACCCGGATTCCACCGTCTTGTGCCCGCTGAATCCACCACTTGTGAGATGGGGGTTGTTTAGCTCAAGTGGTAGATGCGTTTTCCCAGCGATTCAAGCCAGTCAAGAACTATATTTAAGGGCATGGTAGCCTATTTTTATTTAAAAAAGCAAAATAAAAGTCCAAACAAAGGTTTCCCACACAGGGGTTCTTCTCCATCAAATACACATAACAGAAAATGCTAGCCCACCTGGCTCTCTGTAGCAGTACTTCTGCACTTTTCTGGTCACCCAGACCACCGGACTCCTCAAAGTAGACGGCTTCCCTTTAGCGTCCACAGCTCTGCCTCTTGCAGTCACCAATGTTCTGGCTGTCACCTACAGCCTCTCTGACTCCTGAAGACCTCCTGTCTCTTGGTGTGGAGCCGTCTCCAACTGGGAGCCATGAGGTCTTCCCATACACTCATTATAAGGGCTGTGCTCACCTGAGCACACACCCTGCTGGTAATCAGCAAAGTGTGGACACAGGGTTGGAGATGCCATCCCTCCCAAGACACTGTGGAATCTCCAAACTACAAAGCCCCTATCCAGAATACCAAAACCTGGAGAAAGCTGCGAAAGCAGTCTTCTCCAGTCCACATCTACGCTCTGTAGTCTTGCACCTTGCAAATGTGCAGACCCTGTGTTCCCCAAACTGTCCATTTTACTGTGACAGTAGCTCCTACTGTCACAATATATATTGTTCACGATACTTGCTGTTGTTTTTCCAACACCCCTTCTCAAAAGCATATGCTTTGTCAAATTTCATTCAGCTTCTTCTGGATATAATGACGTTCCTTCAACAAAGGCTTGGTGAGTGTATCGGCAGTCATCTCCTCTGATGGGCAGTATTGAATGTCAATAACACCTTGCTCTTGATTATCCCTCAGTAGGTGGTGATACTTGACATCAATGGTCCTAGGATTGACCCTTTCTGATTGCGTAAGCTTTATACATCCCTGGTTGTCTTCAAAAATAGGAATGGGTTTTGATATGTCTATCCCAATGTCCACAAAAAGTTAAGTCCATATCGGTTATTGACATGCATGTGCTGCTGCAATGTACTCTGCTTCAGTTGAAGATAAAGTGACAGTTGCTTGCTTTCGATTAGACCAACTTATGGTTCCTTCCCCATACTGGAAGATGAATCCTCTTGTGGATTTGCAGTCTGTGCAGTCCACGGCCCAATCAGATTCCACATATCCGACCAGTTTTGGATTGGATGTTGCTGATAACCGTAACTTCATCAGAATTGTTCCTTTGAGGTATTGTATCACTCTTTTTACTGTGTTTGAGGCATGCTGACAGGGAGCTAAAACTTTCCTGCATAGTATGCCCACTGTTCCGGCTATGTCTGGTTTTGTCACAGTGGCAACATATAGCAACTTACTGATTGCTCTGCAATACATGCAATTGTTGGGTAGCAAGTTTTCTGCCTCATTGCTTCATTGATAGCCTGGTTCCATAGGAGTTTTCACTTCCTTTGCCAAGATTTCTGAGATTTTCTGGTTGAGAAGATAACTTCCATCCTCTTCTCTCTCTATTTGGATTCCCAGATAGTAGCTAATGTTCCCTAGCTCTTTGATTTCAAAAATTTCTTTCAGCTTGTGAACTATCTGATTGTAATCCCCTTCTTGTTCAAAACAAGTTATAATGTCATCAACATAGATATCCATCTGTGTCCTTGATTCCTGGAGTAGAGACAGGGGTCTGCTTTACTTCTTGAGAATCCCTCTCTAGTAAGCCCTTCATTCACTTTCTCATTCCACATCCTTGCAGATTGCTTAAGACCGTAGATGCTCTTCTGAAGTCAGGGGCGTCGGAACAGGACAGGCAAACCAAGCAGCTGCTTGGGGCCCCGAGCTGTCCTGGGGCCCCAGCAGAGGGCAGCACAGCAGAAAGAGGAGCCAGAGGACTCGAGGAGGCAGCACGGGAGGAGGAGGTAAGACATCCCCCCCCTGCATATCCACTGTAATATCGTGCGATCTGCGCCCCCCCTCACGCAAACGGCGTCAATGTCCCGCGGTAGCACCCCCCCATTGTGCTTGGGGCCCCCAAATTCCTTCAAACGGCCCTGTCTGAAGTTTACACACAAGGTTGTCTCCTTGCTCAAACCCTGGTGGTTTCTCCATGTAGAGGTCTTCTTTAATGTTTCCATAAAGGAAAGCAGTTTTATTATCTAGGTGTTTAACGTGCATGCCCTTCCCGGCTGCAGCTCTAAGAAGTGCTCTGATGGTGGAGTGTTTTACGACGGGAGCGAATGTTTCATCATAATCTTCATCGAATTTCAGGGAGTAACCCTTGGCAACTAGTCTGGCTTTGTATTTGTGGATATTCCCTTCTGCGTCTGACTTTACTTTGAAAGTCCACTTACTTTCTATAGTTTTGCGGTTAGGAGGGAGTTCTGTCCAGGTTTTATTTTCTTGAAGTGGCTTTAATTCTTCTGCTGCCTTTCTCCATTTATCGGCTTCACGGTTTGGCAGTTGTTCTATGTCTTCCCAGGATGTTGGTTCAAGTATGCTGTGTGTTTTGAAAGTGTAAGACAGCTTGCGGGGTATTATCCTCTTTGTAGTCTGAGTGGATCTTCTGCTTTCAGACAGTTCAGCAGGATCTGGTGGGGAACTTGATTTAGGCATTGTGAGTTCTAACTCTTGTTCTGACTCCTGCAAATGATCGCTTTGGTTGACCTTTTCTTCTGGTTTGTTGGGCATATTCACTTCACAGCTTTCAGGGATTGGTGTTTCTGGTGATGGGCTCATCAAAATAAACACTACGGCTTATTGTCACTTTGTCAGTCTTTGGGTGTAGAATTCTGTAACCTTTAGCATGCTCGCTGTAGCCTACTAGAATGCCCCCTATGGCTCTGTTCTCCAGCTTGGTCGCTTTTCACTTGGAATATAGGCATATGCTTTACATCCAAACACTCTGATGTGCCCTATGCTAGGCTTTTGATCCATGCCACATTTCGAATTGAGTACTTTTAATGGCTCTTGAGGGTAGTCTGTTCGTTAGGTAGGTTGCAGTCATGACTGCTTCTCCCCAATACTTGTCAGGTAGGTTGACATCTGACAACATGCACCTGGCCATTTCTATAAGAGTGCAATTTTTCCTTACTGCTACACCGTTTTGTTCAGGAGTGTATGGTGCGGTTGTCTGGTGTACTATTCCTTGTTTCTTCAGGTATGAGGCCACTTCTTTGCTTATGTATTCTCCCCCATTGTCGGTGCGTATTATTCCTGGTTTGCTTTGGAATTTGTTGCAAGACATGGCAACAAACTCTTGAAGTTTCTCTGATGTTTCATCAGATAATTTTGGAGTGTACCTGTAATAGTCATCAATGAAAGTCAGTTGATATCTGTTCCCGCCTGACGTGGGAGTTTTCATTGGACCGCATACGTCACTGTGTATGAGCTGTAGGGGGTGGGTGGTTTTTCTTTGAGATCCCTGTGGAAGGGGAGCATGTGTGACTTTTGCTTCAATACAGCATTTTCATTTCATGAGCACTTTGCAAGGCGCTATTGTTAAGTCTTCTGATAAGCTTCTCTTTATAAGAGCTTCTGGACTTCTGTGCCCCAGCCGCCTGTGCCATAAATTAAAACATTTGCTGTGTATGTCATTAGAAATTATATTGGTTTGCTGGTCTGTGGTGATGAGCTTTTATAGGTGGTCATCCAGTTTTTCTTTTGCGAGGAATCGCTTATTATTGTGAATTGTGCATTCATCAGCCTGGAACACAACTGTGAGACCGTTATTTGCAAGTTTTCACTGATAGAAGGCTGCCTTCTAGTTCTGGAACATACAGCACTTTCTTTACAAGGATACTCTGCTTACCTCCTTGTGGTGTAATGCAGTTCAGGAAGCCCTGGCCTTTACCATCGGAGGTGATACTTTTCCTATTTGATAGGAAAATGTTGTCTTTAGCACTGTACTCAATGCTTGTGAAGAACGTCTCATCGCTAGTCATGTGACTTGTCGCATCTGAGTCTATGCACTAGCCGCTTTGCTTGCCGTTCATTGTTACTTTAAGGGCCAGTTCACATCAGATGCAATTCCGTTCAGTTCCGTGTGTTTTTTTTCTGCACAAAATGCATGCACAGTGTTTTCCATGTATTCCAATGGCTCTAGTTGGCTCCAGTGCAGTCAGTTTCCGGTCAGTTTCTGCACCAAAAACTGACTGCATAGTGTGAACTAGAGCCAACAAGAGCCATTGAAATACATGGAAAACACTGTGCATGCATTATTTGTGCAGAAAAAATGCGCACAAAACTGTACGGAACTGCATCTGGTGTGAACTGGCCCTAAAGGTGCCACTCTATGATGTGTCTGCAGTTTTTCTTTTGCGATTGCTTTGACTCTTTCTTTAGTGGACAGCTCTAGCTTTTGCTGCTCGGCTTTTCAGATAGAACAGTCCTTTTTTACGTGACCGGTCCTTTTACAATGAAAACAGGCTCTGCTTTCTTTGTTATGCTTTGTGCCTTTGTATTGCCCCGTACACACGATCGTTTTTCATGCCGTTAAAACTGCCATTTTAAAAAATGGCCCTGAAAAATGATCGTGTGTATGCTCCAGAGCATTTTTAACGACGTGAAAAACGGCCATTAAAAATTCCGGACATGCTCTCTTTTTTCACGTCGTTTTTCATGTCGTTTTTTTTAACGACGTGAAAAACTATATAGTGTGTATGCTTTCACGACGTGAAAAAAAACGCGCATGCTCAGAAGCAACTATGAGACGGGAGCGTTCGTTTTGGTAAAGCTAATGTTGGAAATGGAGATGGCACATTCGTCACGGTGGAATTAATAGCATCGTTTTAATGCTGCGCATTCCGTTCTTCTTTTGATAATGCTTTAAAATTACCCTCTTTTGATAATGACATTGAGAGTTATGCCAAACTTGTTTCTAAAGTAATTCCAAATTGCTCTAATGTTTGTAAAATATTATTTATAAGCCGCACCTCCCTCCTAAATAATACTAATAATAATAAAATAATGTAATTCTCCTTTTTTCTTTAAATTTTATTTTCCTATTGTGTTTTTTTTTGTGGCCTTTTTTTTATTATTTAGGCTTAAATTATTCTTGTGTAAAGTTACCACACCAACCTTCAAAATGTGTCTCATTTGGCCTCAGGGAGGTTTGTGTCCCCTGATAATAACAATAATATAATTTGAGATGTCCCTGCCTGCTCCCTAGCAAGCTCTCTTTTGAAATACAAATCACATAGTCAAGTATTTTAAGGGCACTAAAATTTTTTTTATTTCAGAACATTGACAAATTAAAGTGGAAGGCAGCACTGGAGAGCCTGCTTGCATTTGTGCATCCCTTTGACCCCACAACAACCATCCAAGATGTCCAAACCAAAATATAGATTAGATCCCCAAAAAAAAGGAGCCCTATCTTGTTTTGAGCTCCCAGAGGTCAGGAGCCACAGCAGATAAGTCCTATATGTCCCCAGTCTGTGGTACTACAGCAGGCCTTATTTTCTCCTCTTCCTTGTAGCCTTCTCTCCAGCCTTCTCTGCAGCCTTGGTTGGTTTCTTCCTTGGAGGCTGGGGATCAGGAGGAGAGGTTGTGGCAGGAGGAGTAGTAGGAGGAGGAGGAGGAGGTGGAGGAGTAGGGACAACCTCCGTTATGTCCGTGTACCTAGTAAGTTCACCCAGCACGCCCTTATTGATGACTTTCAATAGCAGGGTCTCACTGAATTTTTTTTGCTGCAACTCCATTTGCCCTAGTTTGTGGGCGAGGACTGCGGCAAATCCCTCATCAACAGAGGGTGCCTCTCTGAGGGCTGCTGTTGCCTCTCTGAGGAAGGCCCTGGTTTCCTCCTCCACCTGCCTACCTCTCCTTGGCCCTCGTGGTTTAACTACCAGGGGAGGCATCTGGGCTCTTGTGCTGGGCCAAGCCTCCTCCTGGGTGCCACTGGGCCCAGCCTCCTCCTGGGTGCCACTGGGCCCTGCCTCCTCCTGATCCCCAACATCACCCTCTTCCTGGCTCTGCTCTGGCTGTAAAAAAAGAAAGGGACATTATTTATTTTGCCACATCATCAATCACAGACATTGTTCACCTCTAGACATTGTTGAAATCAATGCCAAAAGTTATGTGATTTTCATTGATTCCGCATCCTGGTTTTGTTGTCTTGTGCACATAAAATTAGGCCACTACTGTATCTTGCTCTTCACAAACTTTATTGGTAGAAGTGTACATACCTTTAACAATACTAACATCTATTTAAATTCTACAATTTTGTAAGATATAAATATAGATATCAATACTTTACCTGGCTCCATATCTCCAAATCTGCCTCCTCAAGGCCCTGATCTTGATCCTCAGAGGAAGCCAGAGCAGGGTTGACAGGAAGGCTGGAGGACTGGCTGCAGGGAAGGCTGGAGGGTTGGGTACAAGAAAGGCTGGATTGACCTCTGGGGGGAAGGGTGGAGAGAAATTCCCGCACTTCCAGCTGGTCATCCAGAAAAGCAAGCTTACTGTAGTACCACAGACTGGGTTTATAAACCTTATCTGCTGGTGCACCTGACCTCTGGGACCTCAAGACCATAGTCCTCTGGGTCCTGTATGTCCCTCTGATGGTCGCAATTTTGTTTTTGACATCTTGGAGAGTTGTTGTGGGTATCTTTGTTTGCACAAATGCAAGCAGGCTCTCCAGTGCTGCTTTCCTGGCGTCTTTATTTTTATTACCGCCACTTTTTGTTTGCCATAATATAGGGAGCTCTTGCCATTTGTCGATGAACTCCCCCATGAAGTCTGGGTTTTTAAAAGTATTCATGATATCTGTAAAAGCGAGAAACCAAAAAAAATATATATTTCAGGCAACATTCCTCAACTGTGCACTGTCTACATATTTTGAGCACACAAATCTCCTCGTCTGATGAACCTCAAAAAGTAAAATTGTTAGGTACCTTCGTCACGACGTTCGTTGCTAACTCCCTCTCCCGACAAATGAACGTATTTCCCAGAAATGGATCTTCACAGCGCATGCGTGAAACTCTGCACGCTTTCCCCGCCCCTGACGTTCGATATTGTACTTTCCCCGCCCCTTCTCGCTCGTAGTGCTGAACAAAACATGGAGGAGACACAGGTGGCTGAGATTACCTCTACAGAGGATGAAATTACAGAGGAGCCCAAATCAAGACCCAAGAGATATAAGGCATCCAACATGTCATTCGAGGAAATGGTGGAGATGGTCGCCATTTTAAAGAAGGAGGATTATGATGCCAAGCATGGTCCGTATAAAAGGCCTAATCTGGTCAGGTCCAGAATTATGGGCAAAGTGGTCAAAAGTCTTCACAAAAAATTCGGGGTGTGCAGAACGAAGGAACAGCTCAGAAAACGATGGTCAGATCTGAAGTTGCGGGAGGCCGACCAATATAAAAGAATCAAGAAAGTTATATTAAAAAGTAATTTTTTTTTAGTTTCCATGGTACATATTATTTTCTTGTATTCTGTCGTGTATTTTTAACTTTCATATAGTACACTGAAAGATACCATCTTTCAGGTTCGTCCGCACAGTAAACGGACGTATTAAACCTCTTTCTCCGTACAGTTCCTCAAACGATGTTTTAGGATCATCCAGTGTGAACACCCATGTATTTTGGTTTATTTGGGGGAGTAAATTTGGGCCTCACTTATTTTTTGGGTGCTAATCCAAAGGAAATTTGTTCGTTTGAAAAAACGATATGCATGGTAATGTTAAAAGGGAGTGAATGCTCAGCAGCTGATGAAACATCTGAACACAGTAGTACAAGTGTGGGCCTAAAGCCAAAAAGCTTGAGGGTGTCACACACAGGTGATCCTGTGTAGATACTTTGGGGTGTTACAATGTGTCAAATTTGTGTTCAAAATGTATATGCTCTGGTTTGGGCTATGTATCCAATCATTTGTCCCGGTTGGCACAGGGGGTAAAATTTAAAATGGAGCATGCTTCAAAAGAATGATTACAAAGTATTTTTTCATGTTTCTTATTTTAGCAAAATTGAGTCGCTACTAATGAAACTATTCCTTTTATTTCAATCTCCCTAGGGATTCGAAAAGCTACCTCAGATGAGACGAGAATTGCAACACCTACAACAATACCCCCAGAACCCCAGGATGGAGAGGAATGTGATGTTGTGGAAGTGGAAAGTGGCACCACCACAGGTCAGAGAGAAACCAGACACATGCATGTTAAATAGATGTAGGCCTACATATTCTATCCTACATATTTCTTTTTACATTTAGGTGCAGTTCTGGCCGAAGACCCCAATAAGTTGACACATCACAGTGCCCAGATCCTGATCCAATACCTGAAGGTCTGCTGTCGTGACCTCGAAAAAATTAAGGGAGACTTGCTAGAGATCAGGGCAAATACAAAGCGGGTGGAGGAAAGGCTCCAAAATATCATGGCTGTGCTTGGGCGTGTCTAATGTTTTTACACCAAATAATGTTTTGGAATACGCAGTTCAGTTTTGGGCACCAGTTCTCAAAAAGCATATCGGGGAACTGGAGAAAGTGCAGAGAAGGGCAACCAAACTGATAAGAGGCATGGAGGAGCTCAGCTATGAAGAAAGATTAGAGGAACTGAATTTATTCACTCTTGAGAAGAGGAGAATAAGGGGGGATATGATTAACATGTACAAATATATAAGGGGTCCATATAGTGAACTTGGTGATGAGTTATTCACTTTACGGTCAACACAGAGAACAAGGGGGCACTCTTTACGTCTAGAAGAAAAAAGATTTCATCTCCAAATGCGGAAAGGTTTCTTCACAGTAAGAGCTGTGAAAATGTGGAACAGACTCCCTGCAGAGGTGGTTCTGGCCAGCTCAGTAGATTGCTTTAAGAAAGGCCTGGATACTTTCCTAAATGTACATAATATAACTGAGTACTAACAGTTCTAGGTAAAGTTGATCCAGGGTAAATCCGATTGCCTCTCGGGGGATCAGGAAGGAATTTTTTCCCCTGCTTTAGCAAATTGGATCATGCTCTGCTGGGGTTTTTTGCCTTCCTCTGGATCAACTATGGGTATAGAATTGGGTATATGGGATTGCACGATATTTTTTTATTTTATTTTAGTTATTTTTTTATGGTTGAACTGGATGGACTTTGTCTTTTTTCAACCTGACTAACTATGTAACTATGTAACTATGTAACTATGTAACTAGCAGAGTTTTATAAGTTTTTTTGTTATTTTACTCTTTAATGACTAGCACATGTTTAGCTTTTTCAAAATTTTGACGAATATAGTTTGTTTATGCATGGCTGGTCATGCGTTTTAATACACCCGAAATTAAGGGAACATCCACATTTCTAAGGAAGTTTCCCACCTAAAAAAAGAAATAAAGGTATTTTTACATAACAAATCATTGTGGCTTCATTATGTAAATGTAGTGCTGAGTGAACTAATCAATGTTTGGTGTTTACACTGACAATGAAGGCTAATTAAAAGATTGTTTAATCCACATGGCAAAACAAGTGCACTAGGTAAACCTACCAGAAACATCAAACATTATACAATAAAAAATCCAAACCAATCTTTACTCAAGAAAAAGTTTTATTTTTTTGGTAGAAAATTATTATAGATTGTCTGGCATTTCAATGGCCCCCCTACCCATAAAATAGTCCACATATTGGTTACGGACCTCACGTCCGGTTGGGGGGGCCAAGCCAGGACGGCCAGGTTCCAGGGCCACCAAAGTTTCTGCATTGATTAAAGAGGCCTCAGGCCCACTCAAAGATATATAACTCGTTGAATGCACCCTTAGGAAATTATGCAGCACACAGCACGTCATAACCACATGGTTCCATTTGTATGGGGCAAGGTGGATGGAGGTAAGGAAGAGGCGAAATCGGCTGGCCATGATCCCAAACGCATTTTCCACCACCCTTCTGGCTCTGGCCAGCCGATAATTGAACACCCTCCTCTCAGGGGTGAGGGTGCGTTGCGGGAATGGCCTCATCAAATGGGGTCCCAGGCCAAACGCCTCATCCGCCACAAACACAAAAGGTAGTCCCTCCACATTCTGCTCCGCTGGTGGCAAGGCCAGCAGATCCAAAAGGAGCCGTTCTCCAAACTCCGTCTGGGCAAAAACTCCTCCATCAGACATCCTGCCATTCTTACCAACGTCCACATAGAGGAACTCGTAGGTGGCCAACACCACTGCCATCATCACGACGCTGTGGAACCCCTTATAATTATAAAAAAAGGATCCCGAATGGGGTGGTGGGACGACCCGAACATGTTTGCCGTCGATGGCTCCTCCACAGTTCGGAAAGTTCCATCGCTGGGCAAACTCGGAAGCCACATTCTGCCATTCATGTGGCGAAGAAGGGAACTGTGGAATTAAAGAAATAACAAATTAATACTTGGAGCCAGAAACATTGAAAGCTGATTTCATACACACATTCATGGCCAACATTGGTAGAAACTGTTAAAAACATAAAAAATTGGAAGCAAGAAAAAAAAAATATGGGGGGGGGGGGGGGGTTGAAGATGAGTTGGGAATATCACACATGAAGGCTGTAGCACTCTGTATTGAAGTTAACAAAAATGAAACATTCCTAGGCAAAATTTAGGGTGCGTTTTGGGTAAAGCACTACGATGGAACATAGAATAAAAAACATGGAAATGACTAGGCAAGGTAGGTATGGCCCCAGGATAGCATGCTGGAGAGGTTAGGTAAGCCAAATTTACAGGTAGGCCTCAAACCCCAAACTTTAAATAATAAAACATGGGGAGAAAGGGGACATTCCCTGCAGCTAAGAATCATGTGAATTAGGGACTGCAAATAAAGCAAATTAAAATTATCCAAAAATAAAAACCATACAATGTGAATTTTTGAAGAAGAACACTTACCTTAATATAGTCCTCCTGCAAAACTTGAAGGATGGCAGAACAAGTCTGTGGTATAATGATCCCCAGAGCCTGGGGGGATATGCCTGTGGAGAACTTAAGGTCCTGCAGGCTTCTCCCAGTAGCCAGGTATCGCAACGTGGCGATGAGCCTCTGCTCAGCACTGATGGCTTCCCGCATAACGGTGTCCTGCCTGGTAATATAGGGGGACACCAAAGCCAACAGCTGCTGAAATACGGGGTCAGACATCCTGAGAAAATTCCTGAAATCATCAGGATTATTCTCCCTGATCTCCCGCAACAAAGGCATGTGACAGAATTGGTGCCGCTGGAGCAACCAATTCTTGGTCCATGAACTCCTCCTGACCCTGCTCATGGCATGGAGTCGGGATACAGCATGAACCCCTGCACCAACTACAGCACGAACTCTACGACGAGTACGTAGCCGCAACATGGCTAGATAACGGTCGGCTGAACAGAACGAACTAGAAGAACGCACGGAAGAACAGCAAGGCCTATGAAGAACAAGCTGAAAAACACGAACGTGCAGAGCAGGCCGCACTGAATAAACAGATACGAACTGACTACAAGCAGTGCTAAACAGATACGAACCCACAGGCGCAAACTGAACTCCCGAAAACGATCTTCAAAGCACGAAGACTGAAAAGCGCGAATAGTCTCTCACCAAACTTTTACTAACACGCGGTAACACGGAATTAGCAAAAGCGTCCCAAAGGGTGGCGTCATTCGAACGGAACTTCCCCTTTATAGTGCCGTCGTACGTGTTGAACGTCACTGCGCTTTGCTTGATCGTTTTTTTTAATGATGGTGTGTACGCAAGGCAGGCTTGAGAGGAAACATGAAAAAAAACGAGGAGAAAAACGTCGGTTTAAAAAATTACATTAAAAACGATCGTGTGTACGGGGCATATGTCTTAAGTAGGGCTGCAACTAACGATTATTTTCATAATCGATTAGTTGGTCGATTAATCGGATAAATTCATAAAAAAAAAATAAGCTAATTTTTGGTTTATTTAAAATAAAATGAAAAAACTGAGTGTTACAATCAAACTGCATCACAACATAACTATTAAAGTAAATTCCTGACAATGCAGTGAGGGGGCTGGCCCTGAATGGGAGAGGGGACCGTACTGGAGGGTGGGGGAGAGTTAGCTAGTTTGGAGACCAGGCGTTAGCCACTTAAGCCCCGGACCATTTGGTAGCTAGAGGACCAGAGGTGAATTCAGAATTTTGCACTGCGCTGCTTTAACTGTAAATTGTGCGGACATGCAATGTTGTACCCAAACGAAATTTGCGTCCTTTTCTTCCCACAAATAGAGCTTTCTTTTAATGGTATTTGATTGCCTCTGCGATTTTTATTTTTTGCGATTATAAACGGAAAAAGACCGAAAATTTTGAAAAAAAATGATATTTTCTACTTTTTGTGATAAGAAAAATCGAATAAACTCAATTTTAGTCATACATTTAGGCTAAAATGTATTCAGCCACATGTCTTTAGTAAAAAAAATGTCAATAAGCGTATATTTATTGGTTTGCGCAAAAGTTATAGCGTTTACAAACTAGGGTACATTTTCTGGAATTTACACAGCTTTTAATTTATGACTGCCTATCTCATTTCTTGAGGTGCTAAAATGACAGGGCAGTACAAAACCCCCCCAAATGACCCCATTTTAGAAAGTAGACACCCCAAGGAAATTGCTGAGCGGCATGTTGAGCCCATTGAATATTTTTTTTTTGTCCCAAGTGATTGAATAATGACAAAAAAATAAATAAAAAATTACAAAAAGTTGTCACTAAATGATATATTGCTCACACATGCCATGGTTATATGTGGAATTGCACCCCAAAATACATTCTGCTGCTTCTCCTGAGTACGGGGATACCACATGTGTGGGACTTTTTAGGAGCCTAGCCACGTACGGGACCCCGGAAACCAAGCACCGCCTTCAGGATTTCTAAGGGCGCAAATTTTTGATTTCACTTCTCACTACCTATCACAGTTCTGAAGGCCATAAAATGCCAAAATAGCACAAACCCCCCCAAATGACCCCATTTTAGAAAGTAGACACCCCAAGGAAATTGCTGAGAGGCCTGTTGAGCCCATTGAATATTTTTTTTTTGTCCCAAGTGATTGAATAATGACAAAAAAAAAAAAAAATTACAAAAAGTTGTCACTAAATGATATATTGCTCACACATGCCATGGTTATATGTGGAATTGCACCCCAAAATACATTCTGCTGCTTCTCCTGAGTACGGGGATACCACATGTGTGAGACTTTTTAGGAGCCTAGCCACGTACGGGACCCCGGAAACCAAGCACCGCCTCCAGGATTTCTAAGGGCGCAAATTTTTGATTTCACTCCTCACTACCTATCACAGTTTTGAAGGCCATAAAATGCCAAAATAGCACAAAACCCCCCCAAATGACCCCATTTTGGAAAGTAGACACCCCAAGCTGTTTGCTGAGAGGCATGATGAGTATTTTACAGCTCTCATTTGTTTTTGAAAATGAAGAAAGAACTTTTTTTTTTTCTTTTTTTTTTTCAATTTTCAAAACTTTGTGACAAAAAGCGAGATCTGCAAAATACTCACAATACCTCTCAGCAAATAGCTTGGGGTGTCTACTTTCCAAAATGGGGTCATTTGGGGGGGTTTTGTGCCATCTGGGCATTCCATGGCCTCCGAAACTGTGATAGGCAGTGAGAAGTGAAATCAAAAATTGACACCCTTAGAAAGCCTGAAGGCGGTGATTGGTTTTTGGGGTCCCGTACGCGGCTAGGCTCCCAAAAAGTCTCACACATGTGGTATCCCCGTACTCAGGAGAAGCAACAGAATGTATTTTGGGGTGTAATTCCACATATGCCCATGGCATGTTTGAGCAATATATCATTTAGTGACAACTTTGTGCAAAAAAAATAAATAAATAAATAAAATTGTATTTTTTCCGCAACTTGTGTCAACATATAAAATATTCCATGGACTCGACATGCCTCTCAGTATATAGCTTGGGGTGTCTACTTTCCAAAATGGGGTCATTTGGGGGGGTTTTGAACTGTTCTGGCATTTTATACACAACATTAGGAAGCTTACATCCACTCTTCTAACCACTTGAAGACAAAGCCCTTTTTGACACTTTTTGTTTACATGAAAACAAATTTTTTTTTGCAAGAAAATTATGTTGAACCCCCAAACATTATATATATTTTTAAAGCAAAGGCCCTACAGAATAAAATGGTGGGTGTTGCATTTTTTTTTCTACACAGTATTTGCGCAGCGATTTTTCAAACGCATTTTTTTGGGAAAAAATACACTTTTTTAATTTTAATGCACTAAAACACACTATATTGCCCAAATGTTTGATGAAATAAAAAAGATGATCTTAGGCCGAGTACATAGATACCAAACACGACATGCTTTAAAATTTCGCACAAACGCGCATTGGCGACAAACTACATACATTTTTAAAAGCCTTTAAAAGCATTTACAGGTTACCCAGTTAGATTTACAGAGGAGGTCTACTGCTAAAATTACTGCCCTCGATCTGACCTTCGCGGTGATACCTCACATGCATGGTGCAATTGCTGTTTACATATGACGCCAGACCGACGCTTGCGTTCGCCATTGGGCAAGAGCAGGGCAGGGCAGGGGTGCTTTTTTTATTTTATTTTTATTTTTATTATTAATTTTGCTTTTTTATTTTATTTTTAAACTGTTGCTTCCATATTTATTTATTTTTATCACTTTTATTGTTATCTCAGGGAATGTAAATATCCCCTATGATAGCAATAGGTAATGACAGGTACTCTTTTTTGAAAAAACTGGGGTCTATTGGACCCTAGATCTTTCCTCTGCCCTCAAAGCATCTGACCACACCAAGATCGGTGTGATAAAATGCTTTCCCAATTTCCCAATGGCGCTTTTTATATCCGGGGGGGGACATTCTCTCCCACTGCTTGTAAAAGCAGTCCAGAGGCTAATTAGCCACTAGGATTGCTTTTACATGAAAGCCGGCCGCTGGCTGAAAAGAATGATACCAAGATGATACCTAAACCCGCAGGCATCATTCTGGTATAAACATTCAAAGTCCAGCAACATACCAGTACGTTGCTGGTCCTTGTTGGACATGTATTGTAATCTTTTTTTTCATGCAGCCTGTTGGCTGAACGAAAAAAAAAGATTGATCGGTGGGTATGCCCACCATTAGAATACCGCCCTTCATCCACCCACTTCTAATGATGGGCATACATGCACCATTTATATATGCCGAAGCATGGGGGCATCTTCTCGCAAAAGTTATGCCGCGTACACATGGTCAGACTTTTCCACGGGCAAGCCTCCGTCGGAATTTCGACCGTATGTACGCGGCATTAGGAGCAAAATCGCTCCTCCGCTCCTGCTGCCCCAATGCTTCGGCATATATGCTTTTTTTTTTTAACTGTGGTGGTGAAATCACCTCCTACAGCACTGGAGTCGCAGGGATCAGGCCTGTCTCTGCGAACGCTGCAGTTATGTGTGTTGTGTTTTGCAAGTGACAGTGATCGATCGATACTGCACTTCGTGGCCTGGGCTGGACGGAGGGGCAAAACGCAGGTGCTAGCAGGTATCTGGGCTGATCCCGCTAACAGTGCGTTTTTGGGAACCCTAAACTGCTGGGGACGCTAGTATAGATCTGATCAGATCAGATATTGAGCTGATCAGATACTATACCACTAAGGGGGGTGTATGCTTCACGTGTGGGTGTTAGCGCTACTGGCTAGGGATGAGCTCGGTGTTCGAGTCGAACATACGTTCGACTCGAACATCGGCTGTTCGATCGTTCGCCGAACAACGAACGATTTGGGCCGTTCACGCCTAATTCGCGGCCCACAATGCACTACGCCATCGCAGTGTCATCCAGGCGCTGTGATTGGCCAAGCATGCACTGTGACCCCGCATGCTTGGCCAATCACAGCGCCGGCAGCGAGGAGAGCAATGATTGGCCACAGGCAGGATGCCTGTGGCCAATTATTGCTGAGGGTGTTTAGTACACGCCCCACACTATAAAAGGCCACCAGCACGGCGGCCTAGTGTAGTGTGTTCCGGAGCAGGGAAAGAGAAGCATAGGCAGGGACAGTGACATTTTCTTTTCTTGCTTAGCCTGGATTCCTTTAGTTTAGGGAAAGAGAAGGATAGGTAGGGAGAGTGTCAGTGTGTTTTACTGTGCTAAACCTTGTTTGTAGGGACAGGGAAGGACAGTGAGGGAAATTCTCATTGTGCTATACTGTGCTAAAGCATTCCTCATCAACCATCTTTAAAAAAAAAAATTTATAGGGACAGAAAACTATAGGTAGGGAGAGTGTCAGTGTGTTTTACTGTGCTAAACCTTGTTTGTAGGGACAGGGAAGGACAGTGAGGGAAATTCTCATTGTGCTATACTGTGCTAAAGCATTCCCCATCAACCATCTTTAAAAAAATTTTTTTATAGGGACAGAAAACTATAGGTAGGGAGAGTGTCAGTGTGTTTTACTGTGCTAAACCTTGTTTGTAGGGACAGGGAAGGACAGTGAGGGAAATTCTCATTGTGCTATACTGTGCTAAAGCATTCCTCATCAACCATCTTTAAAAAAAAATTTTTATAGGGACAGAAAACTATAGGTAGGGAGAGTGTCAGTGTGTTTTACTGTGCTAAACCTTGTTTGTAGGGACAGGGAAGGACAGTGAGGGAAATTCTCATTGTGCTATACTGTGCTAAAGCATTCCTCATCAACCATCTTTAAAAAAAAAATTTTTATAGGGACAGAAAACTATAGGTAGGGAGAGTGTCAGTGTGTTTTACTGTGCTAAACCTTGTTTGTAGGGACAGGGAAGGACAGTGAGGGAAATTCTCATTGTGCTATACTGTGCTAAAGCATTCCTCATCAACCATCTTTAAAAAAAAATTTTTTATAGGGACAGAAAACTATAGGTAGGGAGAGTGTCAGTGTGTTTTACTGTGCTAAACCTTGTTTGTAGGGACAGGGAAGGACAGTGAGGGAAATTCTCATTGTGCTATACTGTGCTAAAGCATTCCTCATCAACCATCTTTGATATCCTTGTTTTTTGGACAGTCAGGGAAATTGTCATTGTGCTATTCTGTGCGAAAGCAATCATCCTCAACCATATTTAGAAATCCTTAAGTAAAGGGACAGAGAAGGACACCTGAAGGTAGCCCTTATTGCTTTTTTTCCCATCTCCCTGCAGGCCATCCATTAGAATGTCTGGAAGGCAAACAAGGAGAGGCAGACAGTCAGGAGGCAATAAAATAGGGCAAGCAGGCTCTGTGTCTGGGGGCAACAGTGCTGGTCGTGGACGCGGTGCATTGTCATCAGCACATGGCCATGGGACACGCTTGTCCTTTTCGGCAGCTGGACATGTTGAGCCACATCATGCCGAAGACTTGGTAGAGTGGATGACCAAGCCCTCCTCCTCCTCCTCATCCTCTCTCACCCAGGCTCAGGGTACTGGCAAAGCAGCTGCCAAAGCGTCCTCTTCCCTGGTATCAATGTCAGACTCATCATCAGTCACTCCTTCCCTAGACCCACCATGTCCTCCTCCTGAGGAGTCCCCCGAACTGTTTGAGCATAGTGTTGGGTACATGCTCCAGGAGGATGCCCAGCGTTTCGAAGGGTCTGATGATGAAACCCAGCTAGAGGAAGGCAGTAGCGTGAGAGCAGACAGAGGGGATGCTCAAGAAGGACACCAATCTGGCAGTCATGTTCCAGCAGCTGCAGCATACTGCCAGATTGGCTCCAGTGATGAGGAGGGAGGGGATGATGAGGTCACTGACTCCACGTGGGTGCCTAATAGGAGAGAGGAGAAGGAGGAGGATGAGGAGGAGGCACATCTCCAACGAGGCAGGATGCCCTTTGGTGGCCAGCGTAAGGGCAGTACACCGACGGAATCACACCGCAGAGCTCCGCCTGTGCAGGGCGCTGCCTCTGCCCGTCATTCAAAAAGTTTTTTGGTGTGGGCCTTTTTTGAGGCTAGTGCATCAGATCGCACAGCTGCTGTTTGCAACATATGTCTCAAGCGTATATCGCGTGGCCAAAACATCAGCCGCTTGGGTACCACATGCCTGACCAGACATATGTTGACCTGCCATGCAGCTCGTTGGCAAGCCTACCTCAAAGACCCACACCAAAGAACAAAGCGGACCTCTCCTTGCACCGCATCAGCTGGGATCTCCAACCCCACTATAACTTCAGTCCTCTCTGAAACATGCACTGAGAGGAATGAAGGTGTAGAATTAGGTGTGTCACAGCCAAGTACTTGCGGCCACTCTGCTAGCAGTACACCAACGTCCGATTCTAGCAGGCAAATTTCCCTGCCCCAGCTGCTGGACCGTCGAAAGAAGTTCACTCCCAGCCATCCACATGCCCAGCGGTTGAATGCTAGCTTGGCTAAATTGCTAGCGCTTCAACTGCTGCCTTTTCAGTTGGTAGACTCGGCCCCCTTCCGTGAGTTTGTGCAATGTGCGGTTCCTCAGTGGCAGGTTCCCAAACGCCACTTTTTCTCACGGAAGGCTATTCCGGCTCTCTACCGGCATGTGGAAGGCAATGTCTTGGCCTCGCTGGACAGGGCGGTCAGCGGTAAGGTGCATATTACCGCTGACTCATGGTCCAGCAGGCATGGACAGGGACGTTACCTTTCTTTCACGGCCCATTGGGTCACTCTTTTGGCAGCTGGGAAAGATGCAGTAGTGTTGGAGGTTGTTCCACCGCCACGCCTCCAAAATGCTACTACTGGTTGTGACACACCTCTCTCCTCCACCCCCTCCTCTTCTTCTTCCTCCATGGCCTCTTCCTGTGCTTTGTCCTCTGAACCAGCGGTGCTCCGTAGGCGTTCAAGGGGCTACGCAAGTATGCAGGCAAAAAGATGCCATGCCGTGCTTGCGCTGGTGTGTTTGGGGGACAGAAGCCACACTGGGGCAGAGGTCCTGTCTGCTCTGCAGGGCCAGGCCGAGAGGTGGTTGACGCCACGCCAGCTTAAGCCAGGAATGGTGGTTTGCGACAATGGCACCAACCTCCTCTCCGCCCTCCGACAGGGACAACTGACCCATGTGCCCTGTGTGGCTCACGTCCTTAACCTGGTGGTGCAGCGGTTCTTGGGCAGGTACCCGGGCTTACAGGATGTCCTGAGGCAGGCCAGGAAAGTCTGTGTGCATTTCCGCAGATCTTATAATGCCAGTGCTCGCCTGGCTGAGCTGCAAAAGGAGTTGAACCTGCCCAAGAACCGCCTTATATGTGACATGCCCACCAGGTGGAACTCAACGTTGGCCATGCTGCAGCGGCTGCACACGCAGCAGAGGGCCATCAATGAGTACCTGTGCGACTACGACACCAGGACAGGGTCAGGGGAGCTTGGTTTTTTTTCTCCACGCCAGTGGGGCATGATCAGGGATGCATGCACTGTCCTGGCACCATTTGAGGAGGCCACGAGGATGGTGAGCAGTGACAGTGCATGCATCAGTGACACTGTACCTCTTGTCCACCTGTTGGAGCACACGCTGCGTGGAATAATGGACAGGGCACTTGAGGCAGAACAGAGGCAGGAAGAGGAGGACTTCCTTGCCTCTCAAGGCCCCCTTTACCCAGACAGTGTTCCTTCTGTCCCATCCATCGCACAGGAAGAGGACGAGGAGGAGGAGGATTGTGTCAGCATGGAGGTGGAGCCTGGCACTCAGCAGCATCAACAGCAGCAGTCTTTTAGGGATGATTTACAGTCCCAAGAAACCCGTGGACTTGTACGTGGCTGGGAGGAGGTGGCTGCGGATCATGTCGTCCTTAGTGACCCAGAGGACTCCGGACCGAATGCCTCAGCTAACCTACGCTGCATGGCCTCCCTGATCCTGCAAAGTCTGCGGAAGGATCCTCGTATTCTTCGGATCAAGGAGAGGGACCATTACTGGCTGGCCACTCTCCTTGATCCACGGTACAAGGGTAAGGTTGCGGACCTTATGTTACCATCGCAGAGGGAGCAGAGGATGAGACAACTCCGGGAGGCCTTGCAGAAAGGTCTGTGCAACGCGTTCCCAGAGACTGGGAGGTTACAAACTCCTGGTCCTGGACAACGAGTTGCTGAGGCTTCGGCCAGTCAAAGAAGGAGCGGTGGGGAAGGTGGCCGTCTGACCGATGCGTTCAGACAATTCTTTAGTCCGCAGCCCCAAAGTATGATCGGTTCCAGCAACCATCGCCAGCATCTGATAAACATGGTGCAGGAATATCTAGGGGCAAGGTCAGACTTGGACACCTTCCCCACCGAAAATCCTCTGGCTTACTGGGTCTTGAGGATGGATCACTGGCCAGAGCTTGCACAGTATGCAATTGAGCTACTGGCCTGTCCTGCATCCAGCGTTCTTTCGGAACGCACATTCAGTGCTGCTGGAGGATTTGTCACGGATCACAGGGTGCGCCTGTCCACCGACTCGGTTGATCGACTGACTTTCATCAAGATGAACCAGTCTTGGATCACCACCAGCTACCACACACCTGATGCTGATATAACAGACTAATTGATTTTAACATGTCACATCCCTTCAAGACTGATGCTGATGCTGAGTGCCTGTGCTGTTATGTTGACTGGCTATCCTCCTCCTCCGAGTCCTCAATGATACGATTGATGATGATAGCTTGGAAGATCATTTTTGTTTATGGGTGCCGCCACCAGTGCCTAACGCCCAATTTTTCAGCCCCTGTTTAACCACTTAACGACCGCTCACTGTATATATACGTCGGCACAATGGCACCGACAGGCACAATCACGTAGAGCATACGTGATTGCCTTTGTACAGTTGGGGGGTCCGATCGGACCCCCCTTCTGTACAGTGAGCGGTCGGAATTCGTCTGGGAGCGTTCCGAGATGGGGGGGCGGCCGTTCGATTCCGAACACCCCCCCGCGATCGCTCCCGGCGAATAGAAATGCCCCCTCTGTCTGTGTACTGTTTACACAGATAGAGAAAGCAGGAGGAAGTGATGTCATCTCCTGTGCGGCGCTCACATATACCGAGCGTCGTACAAGAGAAGACACACAGGTCAGTGCACTAACACTACACTAACACCAGCACACATAGGCACATAAATCGCCCCCCCAGGCCCCCCCAGATCACCCCCCAGCCCCCCCAGATCACCCCCCAGCCCCCAGTCACAGTGTCACTGATTGCAGTGACCATTTATTTACTGATCACTGCAATCAGTGACATTTGTGACTGTAAAAGTGTCACTACATTTAGTTTTAGGTCCAGTGTAGCCCCCTAACCCCCCCCAATAAAGGTTTAACCCCTTGATCACCCCCCAGATAACCCTTTCACCCCCTAGCACCGCCGTCGCTTGGTGATCATTTTTCTGATCGCTGTCTTGGCGTCGGTGATGCAGATCGGTACCCAGTAATTTTTTTTAGGTTCGCCGCAGGTTTTTATAGCGTCGGGTACCCCCATAAATTATCTAATAAAGGTTTAACCCCCTTGATCGCCCCCCAGGGTAACCCTTTCACCCCCTATCACCACTGTCACTAAGCGATCGTTTTTCTGATCGATGTCTTAGCGTCGGTGATGCTGATCGGTAGCCAGTATTTTTTTTTTAGGTTCGCCGCAGGTTTTTATAGCGTCGGGTACCCCCATAAATTATCTAATAAAGGTTTAACCCCCTTGATCGCCCCCCAGGTAACCCTTTCACCCCCTATCACCACTGTCACTAAGCAATTGTTTTTCTGATCGCTGTCTTGGCGTCGGTGATGCAGATCGGTACCCATTAATTTTTTTAGGTTCGCCGCAGGTTTTTATAGCGTCGGGTACCCCCATATATTATCTAATAAAGGTTTTAACCCCCTAATTGCCCCTAGTTAACCTTTTCACCAGTAATCATCATATAAGTGTTACGGGTGACGCTGGTTAGTTAGTTTGCTTTTTATAGTGTCAGGGCACCCGCCGTATATAACCCAATAAAGGTTTAACCCCCTGATCGCCCGGCGGGTGATATCAATTAGGTTTTAGCGTCAGAGAGGGTCTGCGTCACACCCCAGGCAGCGTCAGGTTAGTGCCAGTAACGCTAACACCCACGCGTGAAGCATACACCTCCCTTAGTGGTATAGTATCTGATCAGCTCAATATCTGATCTGATCAGATCTATACTAGCGTCCCCAGCAGTTTAGGGTTCCCAAAAACGCAGTGTTAGCGGGATCAGCCCAGATACCTGCTAGCACCTGCGTTTTGCCCCTCCGTCCAGCCCAGGCCACCGAAGTGCAGTATCGATCGATCACTGTCACTTACAAAACACAACACACATAACTGCAGTGTTCACAGAGACAGGCCTGATCCCTGCGACTCCAGTGCTGTAGGAGGTGATTTCACCACCACAGTTAAAAAAAAAAAGAAGCAAATATGCCGAAGCATTGGGGCAGCATGGGCGGAGGAGCGATTTTGCTCCTAATGCCGCGTACATACGGTCGAAATTCCGACGGAGGCTTGCCCGTGGAAAAGTCCGACCATGTGTGTGCGGCATAACTTTTTTGCGGGAGGATGCCCCCATGCTTCGGCATATATAAATGGTGCATGTATGCCCATCATTAGAAGTGGGTGGATGAAGGGCGGTATTCTAATGGTGGGCATACCCACCGATCAATCTCTTTTTTCGTTCAGCCACCTGGCTGCATGAAAAAAAAAGATTACAATACATGTCCAACAAGGACCAGCAACGTACTGGTATGTTGCTGGACTTTGAATGGTTATACCAGATTGATGCCTGCGGGTTTAGGTATCATCTTGGTATCATTCTTTTCAGCCAGCGGCCGGCTTTAATGTAAAAGCAACCCTAGTGGCTAATTAGCCTCTGGACTGCTTTTACAAGCAGTGGGAGGGAATGTCCCCCCCCCGGATATAAAAAGCGCCATTGGGAAATTGGGAAAGCATTTTATCACACCGATCTTGGTGTGGTCAGATGCTTTGAGGGCAGAGGAAAGATCTAGGGTCTAGACCCCAGTTTTTTCAAAAAAAGAGTACCTGTCACTACCTATTACTATCATAGGGGATATTTACATTCCCTGAGATAACAATAAAAATGAAAAAAAAAAAAAAACATGGAAGGAACAATTTAAAAATAAAATAAAAAAACAAAATTAATAAAAAAAAAAAAAAAAAAAAAAAAAAAAAAAAGCACCCCTGTCCTGCCCTGCTCTTGCCCAATGGCGAACGCAAGCGTCGGTCTGGCGTCATATGTAAACAGCAATTGCACCATGCATGTGAGGTATCACCGCGAAGGTCAGATCGAGGGCAGTAATTTTAGCAGTAGACCTCCTCTGTAAATCTAACGGAGTAACCTGTAAAGGCTTTTAAAGGCTTTTAAAAATGTATGTAGTTTGTCGCCAATGCGCGTTTGTGCGAAATTTTAAAGCATGTCGTGTTTGGTATCTATGTACTCGGCCTAAGATCATCTTTTTTATTTCATCAAACATTTGGGCAATATAGTGTGTTTTAGTGCATTAAAATAAAAAAAGTGTATTTTTTCCCAAAAAATGCGTTTGAAAAATCGCTGCGCAAATACTGTGTAGAAAAAAAAATGCAACACCCACCATTTTATTCTGTAGGGCCTTTGCTTTAAAAATATATATAATGTTTGGGGGTTCAACATAATTTTCCTGCAAAAAAAAATATGTTTTTATGTAAACAAAAAGTGTCAGAAAGGGCTTTGTCTTCAAGTGGTTAGAAGAGTGGATGTAAGCTTCCTAATGTTGTGTATAAAATGCCAGAACAGTTCAAAACCCCCCCAAATGACCCCATTTTGGAATGTAGACACCCCAAGCTATATACTGAGAGGCATGTCGAGTCCATGGAATATTTTATATGTTGACACAAGTTGCGGAAAAAAGACAATTTTTTTTTTTTGCACAAAGTTGTCACTAAATGATATATTGCTCAAACATGCCATGGGCATATGTGGAATTACACCCCAAAATACATTCTGTTGCTTCTCCTGAGTACGGGGATACCACATGTGTGAGACTTTTTGGGAGCCTAGCCGCGTACGGGACCCCAAAAACCAATCACCGCCTTCAGGCTTTCTAAGGGTGTAAATTTTTGATTTCACTTCTCACTGCCTATCAGTTTCGGAGGCCATGGAATGCCCAGATGGCACAAAACCCCCCCAAATGACCCCATTTTGGAAAGTAGACACCCCAAGCTATTTGCTGAGAGGTATTGTGAGTATTTTGCAGATCTCGCTTTTTGTCACAAAGTTTTGAAAATTGAAAAAAAAAAAAAGAAAAAAAAAATTCTTTCTTCATTTTCAAAAACAAATGAAAGCTGTAAAATACTCACCATGCCTCTCAGCAAACAGCTTGGGGTGTCTACTTTCCAAAATGGGGTCATTTGGGGGGTTTTGTGCTATTTTGGCATTTTATGGCCTTCGAAACTGTGATAGGTAGTGAGGAGTGAAATCAAAAATATGTGCCTAGAAATCCTGAAGGCGGTGATTGGTTTTCGGGGTCCCGTACGCGGCTAGGCTCCTAAAAAGTCCCACACATGTGGTATCCCCGTACTCAGGAGAAGCAGCAAAATGTATTTTGGGGTGCAATTCCACATATAACCATGGCATGTGTGAGCAATATATCATTTAGTGACAACTTTTTGTATTTTTTTTTTTTTTTGTCATTATTCAATCACTTGGGACAAAAAAAAAAAATATTCAATGGGCTCAACAGGCCTCTCAGCAAGTTCCTTGGGGTGTCTACTTTCTAAAATGGGGTCATTTGGGGGGGTTTTGTGCTATTTTGGCATTTTATGGCCTTCAAAACTGTGATAGGTAGTGAGGAGTGAAATCAAAAATTTGCGCCCTTAGAAATCCTGAAGGCGGTGCTTGGTTTCCGGGGTCCCGTACGTGGCTAGGCTCCTAAAAAGTCCCACACATGTGGTATCCCCGTACTCAGGAGAAGCAGCAGAATGTATTTTGGGGTGCAATTCCACATATAACCATGGCATGTGTGAGCAATATATCATTTAGTGACAACTTTTTGTAATTTTTTATTTATTTTTTTGTCATTATTCAATCACTTGGGACAAAAAAAAAAAATATTCAATGGGCTCAACATGCCTCTCAGCAATTTCCTTGGGGTGTCTACTTTCCAAAATGGGGTCATTTGGGGGGTTTTGTACTGCCCTGCCATTTTAGCACCTCAAGAAATGAGATAGGCAGTCATAAATTTAAAGCTGTGTAAATTCCAGAAAATGTACCCTAGTTTGTAAACGCTATAACTTTTGCGCAAACCGATAAATATACACTTATTGACGTTTTTTTTTACTAAAGACATGTGGCTGAATACATTTTGGCCTAAATGTATGACTAAAATTGAGTTTATTCGATTTTTCTTATAACAAAAAGTAGAAAATATCATTTTTTTTCAAAATTTTCGGTCTTTTTCCGTTTATATCGCAAAAAATAAAAATCGCAGAGGCAATCAAATACCATTAAAAGAAAGCTCTATTTGTGGGAATTAAAGGACGCAAATTTTGTTTGGGTACAACATTGCATGTCCGCACAATTTACAGTTAAAGCAGCGCAGTGCAAAATTCTGAATTCACCTCTGGTCCTCTAGCTACCAAATGGTTCGGGGCTTAAGTGGTTAACAGGGGCGTGTAATTACAATTTTTGAAGCAATACTTTGCAACAGGGCTCATTGCTGTGCTCCAAGTACAGTATCTGTGAGGGGTTGCAGTGTTGTGCCACCAGTGCCTAAGGCCCAATTTTTCATCCCCTGTTCAACAGGGGCATGTAATTACAATTCTTGATCTAATAATTCACAGCAGGGCCCATTGCTGCACCCACCAAGAGTAACTGTCAGGGCTTACAGTGTTGTGGCACCAGCACCACCATCAAAGGCCCAATTTTTACTACCACTGTTCAACAATTATATGTAATTACAATTCCTGATATAATAGTTGACAGCAGGGCGTTCCAGCACCAACCAAGAGTAACTGTGAGTGCTTACAGTGTTGTGCCAACACCAACAACTAAGGGGCCTATTTCTGCAGAGTATATACGGCAGGTCCCTACTTTCAAACATCCAACTTACAAACGACTCCTACTTGCAAACGCAAGAAGACAACAGGAAGTGAGAGGAAATCTACCCCTAGGAAGGAAAATTCTCTCCTGTAAGAATTAATATGGGAGAAAGGTGTCTCCTCTGTACTGATGCTTTATCACCAATCCTTGTTTCAAGAAAAACACCACATTTCAAAAACAGTTGTCATTGGGATGGAAAGTGAGGTGAAATGTTCTGAACAGGGGCACAGACAGCAAAACAAATGTTACAGGGGTGATAACCCTTACCTATGTTTTCCAAAAAGTTTAAAAATAGATTTTTGGGCTGGAGCTACACTTAAACAATGTACCTGTTCAAAATTACAAACAGATTCTACATAAGAACAAACCTACAGTCCCTGTCTTGTATGCACCGCCTGTATACGGCTGTTCAGAGTATATAGGGCCTTTTTTATTTTATGTGCGGGGTTCCCCTTAATATCCATACAAGACACAAAGGGGCTGGTAATGGGCTGGGGTAGGGGGGGGGGGGGTCATGGGGTAGCTATGCCATTTTTCTTAAAGATTTTCATCCATATTACCGGGACCAGACATTACATTAAAGCCGCAAGCAGTTTTAAATGGCTTTTTTTTCCTTTAGAAGTGTCATTTTGTGCAGGGACAGTTCTAAACACGGGAAACACGTGGCACTTCACAGGCATACTTTAGACACCCCCCAGGTACGATATTTAAAGGAATATTTGACTTTTTTTTTTTCACTTTATGCATCATTAAAATGACTGCTCCCGAAAAACGACCGTTTTTAAAACGTCTTTTTTGCATTGATACATGTCCCCTGGTGCAGAACCCGGGTTCCCAAACCCTTTTTAGGACAATAACATGCATAATAGTCGTTATAATTAGCACTTTAGAATTCGAACGTTCGCATCCATTGTATTTAATAGGGTTCTAATGTTCGTACGAACTTTCGGTCCGTTCGCGGGTTCTGGTGCGAACCGAACCCGGGGGTGTTCGGCTCATCACTACTACTGGCACTAACCTGACGCTGCCTGGGGTGTGACGCAGACCCTCTCTGACGCTAAAACCTAATTGATATCACCAGCCGGGCGATCAGGGGGTTAAACCTTTATTGGGTTATATACGACGGGTGCCCTGACACTATAAAAAGCAAACTAACTAACCAGCGTCACCCGTAACACTTATATGATGATCACTGGTGAAAGGGTTAACTAGGGGCAATTAGGGGGTTAAAACCTTTATTAGGTAATATATGGGGGTACCTGACGCTATATAAAAACCTGACGGCGAACCTAAAAAAAAATTACTGGCTACCTATCGGCATCACCGACACTAAGACAACGATCATAAAAACGATTGCTTAGTGACAGTGGTGATAGGGGGTGAAAGGGTTACCTGGGGGGCGATCAGGGGGTTAAACCTTTATTAGATAATATATGGGGGTACCTGACGCTATAAAAACCTGCGGCGAACCTAAAAAAAATTACTGGCTACCGATCAGCATCACCGACGGTAAGACATCGATCAGAAAAATTATCGCATAGTGACGGCGGTGCTAGGGGGTGAAAGGGTTACCTGGGGGGTGATCAAGGGGGTTACACCTTTATTAGGTAATATATGGGGGTACCCGACGCTATAAAAACCTGCGGCGAACCTAAAAAAAATTACTGGCTACCGATCAGCATCGCCGACGCTAAGACATCGATCAGAAAAATTATCGCTTAGTGACAGTGGTGATAGGGGGTGAAAGGGTTACCTGGGGGGCGATCAAGGGGGTTAAACCTTTATTAGGTAATATATGGGGGTACCCGACGCTATAAAAACCTGCGGCGAACCTAAAAAAAATTACTGGCTACCGATCAGCATCACCGACGCTAAGACATCGATCAGAAAAATGATCGCATAGCGACGGCGGTGCTAGGGGGTGAAAGGGTTACCTGGGGGGTGATCAAGGGGGCTAAACCTTTATTAGGTAATATATGGGGGTACCCGACGCTATAAAAACCTGCGGCGAACCTAAAAAAAATTACTGGCTACCGATCAGCATCACCGACGCTAAGACATCGATCAGAAAAATGATTGCTTAGCGACGGCGGTGCTAGGGGGTGAAAGGGTTATCTGGGGGGTGATCAGGGGGTTAAACCTTTATTAGGGGGGGGTTAGGGGGCTACACTGGACCTAAAACTAAATGTAGTGACACTTTTACAGTCACAAATGTCACTGATTGCAGTGATCACTAAATAAATGGTCACTGCAATCAGTGACACTGTGACTGGGGGCTGGGGGGGGGGGGCGATCTGGGGGTGTCTGGGGGGGCCTCGGGGGGCGATTTATGTGCCTATGTGTCCTGGTGTCAGTGTGCTGTTTTGTGTACTAACCTGCATCTTCTCCTGTACGGCGCTCGGTATATGTGAGCGCCGCAGGAGAGATGACATCACTTCCTCCTTCCTGGCAGGCAGGGGAAGCTCTCTCATTCGCCGGGAGCGATCGAGAGGGGGTGGCCGGAATCGAACGGCCGTCCCCTCATGCCGGATTGCTCCCGAAGGTAAAACGACCACCCACTGTAAAGAAGGGGGGTCCGATCGGACCCCCCAACTATACAAAGGCAATCACGTATATGTACGTGATTCTGCCTGTCGGTGCCATTCTGCCGACGTATATTTACAGTGGGCGGTCGTTAAGTGGTTAGAGGGAGTAGGTTGGGAGGGAGGGAGTGTGGAAGAGGCATGTGGGAGAGGAACAGGACCAGAGGGGGTTGCGTTAGAAAGGGAGTTTGGTTGGACAAAGAACCAGACCCAAAAAAGGGGGAGTGGGCTGGGGCAAGGGACTGGACCAAAGCGGGCTGGAGGAACCGGACCGGAGTGTGGGAAGGAGAGGTGGCGGCTCCGGACCGGAGTGTGGATGGGAGAGGTCTGTGTATGCCTCAAACACACCAATGATGGGGCACTATCCCTCCCCTCAGAACACCAATGATGGGGCACTATTCCTCCTAGGAACACCAATGATGGGGCACTATTCCCCACCCCCCCAGGAACACCAATGATAGGGCACTATTCCCCACCCCCCCAGAAACATCAATGATGGGGCACTATTCCCCCCCCCAGGAACACCAATGATGGGGCACTATCCCCCCCCAGGAACACCAATGATGGGGCACTATCCCCCCCCAGGAACACCAATGATGGGGCACTAACCCCCCCCAGGAACACCAATGATGGGGCACTAACCCCCCCCAGGAACACCAATGATGGGGCACTAACCCCCCCCAGGAACACCAATGATGGGGCACTACCCCCCCAGGAACACCAATGATGGGGCACTATTCCCCCCCAGGAACACCAATGATGGGGCACTATTCCCCCCCCAGGAACACCAATGATGGGGCACTATTCCCCCCCCAGGAACACCAATGATGGGGCACTATTCCCCCCCCAGGAACACCAATGATGGGGCACTATCCCCTCCATGAACACCAATGATGGGGCACTATTCCTCCCCCCCAGGAACACCAATGATGGGGCACTATTCCCCCCCCCCAGGCACATTAATGATGGAGCACTATTCCCCCCCCCCAGGAACACCAATGATTGGGCACTATTCCCCCCCCAAGGAACCCCACTGATGGGGCACTTGTTCTCCCATAAATACCAACATGAATGCTTTGCAAGTTCTTTACAAGTTCCCTGTATTTTAAAAGCAATCTGTTACCTTATCGCATATCGACACTCACGTGACCGGCTGCTTCTTTTCTCTCCTCTCTCTCTCTCTTCCCTCGAGACAGCAAAGCAAGCGGGGCTGACGTCAGCAGAGAGGAGAGGCACGGATGTGCCTGGTCACATGAGCGCCGCTATGAGGTATACAGCGGCGCCGGCTTTTTACACAGGGGATTGTAACACTGGGACGATGGCAGTACTGAAATGCAGGGAGGAAGGTGCGTGCCGTTAGCAGACCAATTAATCGATAATGAAAATCGTTGACAACGATTTTTATTATCGATTAATCGTTTCAACCCTAGTCTTAGAAGCTTTGTCTTAATGGTGCCTATTTTCTTTCCTTCTGTCATATTCATCAATTAATTTGCCTTTTACATATTCCAGTGTCTGTTCCTGCTCAGGTCTGGTTTCTAAAGCATTAATTAGGCCGTATCTGTCTCTGAAAGGCTGCAGAGGAGCAGGGCAACAATATGGTTATCTTTGATGGTCCTCTCAGATGACCCATAGCCGCTGTTTAATCTCTAGCATAGCTTTTACATGGTTACACATTTGCTGGCCTTCTTCTAGTCTCATCTTATATAACTTTCTTAGTAGAAATAGCTTTCTGTCTAGACTTGAACGCTCATGCAGTTTTTGTAATTAAGTCCACATACCTTTGGCCGCTTTGGCCTGCCTATTTTTCCTGTCCCATTCCTCCATCTCTCTGTCTGTGGGTCTGTCTGTATTCAGCACTTGCCACAAGTCATCCTTGCTGAGAAACACTTCCAGTTTAAACTTCCACAGCTGGTAATTGGCATTGTTCAGCTTTACAATTGCATACTTCACATCTGAACTGCTTGCCATCTTTTAGCTGCTTGCATACAGTATTCACAGACTCACTGTACTCACTGAGTTTCAAAATCCTCTTTCCAGTGCCTGCTGGGTGTGCCTGGGACCCAAACCTATTAGCAGGTTATTGAAATCATTGAAAACCTTGTTGTATACGGCAATACGCTTTGCTTTTATGGAGGAATATCAAAACATGTCTTTTCATCATAGAACAGGAAGAGAACAACAGAGAAGTGCACAGAGAGGAAAACAAACACTTCCTCTTATCACATTACCATAGAATACACATTATTGCACTGTAGTGCCACCTGCTGGATAGAAAGGTATATTGTTCACAATACAAAAGCTACTTTCTGTTGCTTTTCCAACATAGTGTTGAATGGGAGAGCTGCAGCACAGGTGCCTGAGGGAAAAATCAGAAGCAGTCTTCTGTCCAGTGCAGCAGAAAACCGGTCAGTGTGGAGATGCACTGCATTTGGTTATTACTAAAGAAAAAAAAATGCAGCTGTATTTTAAATGTATCTTCAGCTAAACCTTAGATTTGAATAGATTTGGAAATGGTAAAAACGAGGGTTGTCCCGATACCACTTTTTTAAGACCGAGTACAAGTACTCGCCTATACCGATTACTGATACTTTTTTTTTATGTCAGGTGACAGTTTTAAAGCACAATACAGATTAGGTGGCACTGATTAACCACTTAACAACCACCTGCCGACAAATAACGTCGACAAGGTGGTTGCTTAACTCTGGGAGGACGTTATATAACGTCCTCCCAGAATCGCGCTCCCGCGCGCCCCCTGGGGCGCGCACACGGGAAACGACCCGGCGGATCACGAATCGCGGTAAATCGCCGCTGATAGCGGCCGTTTACCACGTGATCGCTCCGTCAAATGACGGAGCAATCACTTGTAAACAGACCGGCGTCATTTGATGACGCCGGTTCCTCCCTCCCCTCTCTGTACCGATCGGTACAGTGTGAGAGGGGAGGGGGAGGGAGCGGATGGCAGCAGCAGCACTGTGGGCTGGATCTGTGACAATTGCAGTCACAGATCCAGCCATCCATCCATCCCTGCTCAGCCATCCCTGTGCTATACCCTGCCAATACTCTGCAATACACCCTGCCAATACTCTGCAAAATACCCTGCCAATACCCTGGTGCAATACTCTGCAATACCCTGGTGCAATACTCTGCAATACCCTGGTGCAATACTCTGCAATACCCTGGTGCAATACTCTGCAATACCCTGCGAAATACTCTGCAATACCCTGCGAAATACTCTGCAATACCCTGCGAAATACTCTGCAATATCCTGCGAAATACTCTGCAATACCCTGCGAAATACTCTGCAATACCCTGGTGCAATACTCTGCAATACCCTGGTGCAATACTCTGCAATACCCTGCACAATACTCTGCAATACCCTGCACAATACTCTGCAATACCCTGCACAATACTCTGCAATACCCTGCAAAATACTCTGCAATACCCTGCAAAATACACTGCAATACCCTGCAAAATACTCTGCAATACCCTGCGCAATACTCTGCAATACCCTGCACAATACTCTGCAATACCCTGCACAATACTCTGCAATACCCTGCACAATACTCTGCAATACCCGCCACAATACTCTGCAATACCCGCCACAATACCCTGTGCAATACCCTCCACAATACCCTGTGCAATACCCTCCACAATACCCTGTGCAATACCCTCCACAATACCCTGTGCAATACCCTCCACAATACCCTGTGCAATACCCGTGCAATACCCTGCCATACACCGCAATACCCTGCCATACACCGCAATACCCTGCCATAGTCCGCAATACTCTGCAATGCCCGGCAATACTCCGCAATGCCCGGCAATACTCCGCAATGCCCGGCAATACTCCGCAATGCCCGGCAATACTCTGCAATAACCACTTCCCGCCCTCCGGCCGTCATATGACGTCCTTGACTTTGTGCGGGGATATCTGAATGATGGGAGCAGCTACAGGCATCATTCAGATATTAGCTTTTTCAGCCGGCGATTCCCTACACCATAAGAACAATCATAGCGGCTGTTCCACCGCTTGATCATTCTTACGGGAGGCGAGAGGGGATGTCCCCCCCCCGCCGCCCTCCGGTGCTTCTACCGACTCACCGCTACGATCAAAGCCAGGATTGTTGTTTTTTTTTTTTTGTTTTTTTTCAGGCTTCCCAGCCTAGAGGTGAGATGTGGGGTCTTATTGACACCCCCCCCCCCCATATCTCACTGTAAAGAGGACCTGTCATGCCATATTCCTATTACAAGGGATGTTTACGTTCCTTGTAATAGGTATAAAAGTGATCAAAAAAATGTTTAGGGCGGAAAAACATGTCAAACTAAAATAAATAAAGTAAAATGAAGAATAACTTTTTTTTTTTTTTTTAAAGCGCCCCTGTCCCCGTGAGCTCGCATACAGAAGCGAACGCATACGTAAGTCCCGCCCACATATGAAAACGGTTTTCAAACCACACATGTGAGGTATCTCTGCGAACGTTAGAGCGAGAGCAATCATTTTGGCCCTAGACCTCCTCTGTAACTCAAAACATGTAACCAGTAAAAATATTTAAAGCGTCGCCTATGGGGATTTTTTAAGTAGCGAAGTTTGGCGCCATTCCACGAGTGTGTGCAATTTTTAAGGGCGACATGTTAGGTATCTATTTACTCGGCATAACTTCATCTTTCACATTATGCAAAAACATTGGGCTAACTTTACTGTTTTTTTTTTTTTTTAAGCACAAAACATTTTTTTTCCGTAAAAAACGCGTTAAAAAAATTGCTGCGCAAATATCGTGCGAGATAAAAAGTTGCAACAACCACCATTATATTCTCTAAGGTCTTTGCTAAAAAAACATATATAATGTTTTGGGGTTCTATGTAATTTTCTAGCAAACAAATGATGATTTTTACATGTAGGAGAGAAATGTCAGAATTGGCCTGGGTGCTCCAGAACGCCTGAAGGTGCTCCCTGCATGTTGGGCCTCTCTATGTGGCCACGCTGTGTAAAAGTCTCACACATGTGGTATCGCCATACTCGGGAGTAATAGCAGAATGTGTTTTGGGGTGTAATTTGTGGAATGCATATGCTGTGTGTGAGAAATAACCTGCTAATATGACAATTTTGTGAAAAAAAAAAAAGAGAAAAAAAAAATCTTGATTTTGCAAAGAATTGTGGGAAAAAATGACAACTTCAAAAAACTCACAATGCCTCTTTCTGAATACCTTGGAATGTCTTCTTTCCAAAAAGGGGTCATTTGGGGGGTATTTGTACTTTTCTGGCATGTTAGGGTCTCAAGAATTGAGATAGGCCGTCAGTACTTCAGGTGTGATAAATTTTCAGATATTGGCACCATAGCTTGTGGACTCTATAACTTTCACAAAGACCAAATAATATCCACCAATTTGTACTTATTTTTACCAAAGATATGTAGCAGTATAAATTTTGGCCAAAATTTATGAAGAAAAAATAGTAATTTGCAAAATTTTATAACAGAAACGAAAAAAAAATCATTTTTTTACAAAATTTTCAGTCTTTTTTCTCTTATAGCGCAAAAAATAAAAAACCCAACAGTGATTAAATACCACCAAAAGAAAGCTCTATTTGTGTGAAAAAAAGGACAAAAATTTCATATGGGTACAGTGTTGTATGACTGAGTAATTGTCATTCAAAATGTGAGAGCACCGAAAGCTGAAAATTGGTCTGGTTATTAAGGGGGTTTAAGTGCCCAGTGGTCAAGTGGTTAAGCAGCACTGATGAGCACTGATAGGATTAGGTGGCACTGATATGCAGCAGTGATGAGTACTGACTGACGGCTGGCACTGACGGCTGGCACTGACCAGTGGCTGGCACTGATAGATAGCACTGGCACTAATAGATGGCACTGACAGGTGGCTGTCACTGATAGATGGCAGCGATAGATGGTACTGACAGGTGGCTGGCACTAATAGGTGACACTGATTAAGCAGCACTAATGAGCACTGACAGATAGCGGGCACTGAGAAATGGCGGGCACTTATAGGCACGAGAGGATTTATTTTTCTATGCTGCCTCTGCGATGCCCATCTTAGTACACCCTGCACTCGGCCTCAATAAAGCAGCAGCGGACATCTTGTTACACCCAGCCCGAAGTACATGGGCTGGGTGTAACAAGATGTCCGCTACTGCTTTATTGAGGCCGAGTGCAGGGTGTACCAAGATGGGCGTCGCAGATTTTCAAGACGGCAACACGGAGCGTCACTTCCTTTACCGAATGTGACGGCTCCGGTCGCCGATGGATCATGATGCGGCTGCAAGCTTTACCCGCCTGAGGACTCTCCGCTCCGCTCTGCTCTCCGCTTCGCCCCTCCCACCCTCCACTTGCCGACTCCGCCCTCTGACTTCTCCCATCCCAGGTATCGGTAAAGGCATCGGGAGCATTTGCGCGAGTACAAGTACTCATGCAAATGCTCGTCCCACTGTGGAAATTCCCCTTCAAATCCTCAGAAACATAACAGGAAGTAAGATGTAGACGACATGTGCGATTCGCTTTGTTACACATCTGAATTTGGATAAAATTTGTGTGATTTGAAAATTCGGATGTATCCAAATCTCTGAATCACAATAATAACGAATTTTAACGAATCCGATATATATTATAATGAAAACAACAAATTAATTTAAATATATAGCTAAAGAATATTAATAATAATGGGTAATAAATGCAAATCACAAAAAGTCCATATAAAGAGTGCATAAATAAGGTGTATCCAAACAAATCCGATGATTCAAAGAGATAAATGAGTCTCTAGAGCAAACGGGATGGTGACATATGCAGACAAACTGAAAAGAGGGGGAGAGGGATAGGTGCGGGAGCCCAAATTTATAGATATAAGCAGATATTGTATATGGTACTTCACGAATCCTCCCCCGGTGGTGCTAGCCTCTCACCTCACAGATGGACCCCAAAGGGGTCTAGTAATGCATAAATCAGTGATGGGCACCAAAAGGAAGTTGCTTGCTCCTCCCAGATGTATCCGGGACAAGGAACCACTGCCTCCAGTCTCCACAGCCTTTCCTAATGGATAGTAGCTCCAAATCCACGCAGTCAAAAGCAAAAAAGAAAAATCTCCATAGTGTAATAGATTTAAAAAAAAATCTTGCATAATGTAACATAAACAAACAAACTGATAAGAGAGGGAGAGGGGCAGGTACAGGAATCCAAATTTGTAGATATATGCAGATATCAAATACGGTACTTTTCAAATCCTCCCCCAGTAGTGCTAGCCTCTCCCCTCATAGATGAACCCCAAAGGGTCTAGTAGTGCATCAACCAGTAATGGACACCGAAAGGAAGTTGCTTTCTCCTCCTTGATGTATCCAGGACAAGGAACCACTGCAGCTATAGCTCCGGTCTCCACAGCCTTTTTCCTACAGGATAGTGTCTCCAGATCCACACAATTAAAGGCAAAAAAGAAGATTCTCCATAGTGTAGTAAGTTTTAAAAATTCTTACATTTATTAAAAAATTACAATAAAAAGGCGCATGCGCGGAGCGGCCGGCGACAGACATGTCCCGCTGAAGCTTCGTCCTTCTAGGCTCTTCACGGCTCCCACAGACACTCGAATGGCAGGGTAACTACAAATAACCCACACTATACCCTTCCCTAATGCCCGGGGAACAGAATATTATGTGTCAAAAGTGTCCGATGTGTCCGCCATAATGTCACAGTCACAAAAATAAATAAATCGCAGATCGACGCCATTACTAGTAAAAAATAAAAATAAAAAAATAATAAAAAAAAAATCATAATTCTATTCCCTATTTTGTAGGCGCTATAACTTTTGTGCAAACCAATCACTATACGCTTATTGCGATTTTTTTTTTTTTACCTAAAATATGTAGAATACGTATCGGCCTAAACTGAGGAAAAAAATATTTAAAAAAAAAAAAAATTGGGATATTAATTATAGCAAAAATTAAAAAATATTGTGTTTTTTTCAAAATTGTCGCTCTATTTTTGTTTATAGCGCAAAAAATAAAAAGCGCAGAAATGATCAAATACCACCAAAAGAAAGCTCTATTTGTGGGAAAAAAAGGACGTCAATTTTGTTTGGGAGCCACGTCGCACGACCGCGCAATTGTCATTCAAAGCGTGACAGTGCTGAAACCTGAAATTTCGCCTGGGCAGGAAGGGGGTTATGTGCCCAGTTGTCAAGTGGTTAATAAAAAAAAATCCCTTTTTTTTATTTTTTATAATTTTAGCCGTGGGGAAGCTGAGGAGTGGCCACTGCATCCCCATTTTTCTGTCCTAGGACTCTCCCTAACTGTGTTTATAGTGCAGGGGGCCTCCTCAGACAAACTTTGTGCCTCCTGAGCTCGTGTAATTTTTGAGCTCAGAAAGCCAACTTTTTTTATTTTTCACTATGTATTTGAATTATCCCAGTCTATTTAGATTGATGACTATCACCTCCTTTTTTTTTTTTTTTCTTCTATCCTATTTTTCTTATTCTTTCTCCATCTTCCTCTCATACTTCGGATTAAATCTGGTATCAAAATTTATATTTGTTATGTATTGCTATATTCTTCTCAAGATGTTTATATGGCTCCCTTGAATGTACCGTATTTTTCGGACTATAAGACGCACCTGACCATAAGACGCACCTAGGTTTTAGAGGAGGAAAAACAAGAGAAAAAAATTCTGAACCAAATGGTGTACTAAAATATTTTCCAGTGCCCATGAAATGCAGAGTGACCATGCCATAGGAAATGCAGAGTGACCATTGCCATAGGAAATGCAGAGTGACCATTGCCATAGGAAATGCAGAGTGACCATTGCCATAGGAAATGCAGAGTGACCATTGCCAAAGGAAATGCAGAGTGACCATTGCCAAAGGAAATGCAGAGTGACCATTGCCAAAGGAAATGCAGAGTGACCATTGCCATAGGAAATGCAGAGTGACCATTGCCATAGGAAATGCAGAGTGACCATTGCCATAGGAAATGCAGAGTGACCATTGCCATAGGAAATGCAGAGTGACCATTGCCATAGGAAATGCAGAGTGACCATTGCCATAGGAAATGCAGAGTGACCATTGCCATAGGAAATGCAGAGTGACCATTGCCATAGGAAATACAGAGTGACCATTGCCATAGAAATGCAGAGTGACTATTAACATAGAAATGCAGAGTTACCATGCCATACACAGCCACCCCCCCCCCCCCATGCATGTTACACAGCCACCCCCCTCTGCCCCTTTCTACCTTACTCGCACACATCGGCACAGGGAGAGACACACCAGTGCTGAACAGAGGGCGAGAACTGCTGGAGTTAACTTTTCGTATTAACAATGCTAATGATTGGTTGCTAGGACCACCTAGCAACCAATCACCTGCTAGTTGACTCCAGCATTTCCCGTCTTCTATTCAGTGCAGCGCTGTGGCGCTGGCGCACTGTCTCTCTCTCACTCCCCTGCTGTACAGGGGAGAGACAGTGTTTTCTACTGTATTAATCTGGTGGCGTGTCACCCGGGTAGCGGTACAGTCCGCACCCGGCCCGGGCACCCCGCACATCCTGTGTCACAGCCATTGCCTGCCCTCTGTCCACCTGAGCATTGCCTGCAACCGCTTCACTTACGGGGGAGGAGGGGAGGGCGCTGGCCTGACACCCCCCAGTGTGTGGCACCCACGGAGGGTTTGGAAGTCTGTCTCCTGCCTCTCTTCTGGTGGTGGCGGCAGGAGGCAATGCGAGTGGTGGCGGGGGGCGGTGCCAACGGCGGCGGGGGCGGTGCCTGTCATCTATTCACACTATAAGACGCAGGGACATTTTCCCCCATGTTTCTGGGAGGAAAAAAAGGGATTTTTATAACAGCTTACCTGTAAAATCCTTTTCTTGGAGTACATCACGGGACACAGAGCGACTTAGTCATTACTAATGGGTTATATAGATTACCTTCAGGTGCTGGCACTGGCCACTTCCAAACCGGAAGTACCCTCCCCTATATAAGCCCCTCCCATCCGGGAGCACCTCAGTTTTGTAGCAAAGCAATAAGTGTCCCAAAAAGAGGGGTGGGAGCTCTGTGTCCCGTGATGTACTCCAAGAAAAGGATTTTACAGGTAAGCTGTTATAAAAATCCCTTTTTCTTTTTCGTACATCACGGGACACAGAGCGACTTAGTCATTACTAATGGGACGTCCCAAAGCAATGCCAAATGAGGGGAGGGATACATAAGCTGGGCGCCATCAGGCATGAGGATCTTTTGCGGCCTGCAACACACTGCGCCCAAAGGCGACATCCTCCTGACTTCTAACGTCTACCTGGTAGAATCTAGTAAACGTGTGTACCGAAGACCATGTTGCGGCCTTACATACTTGAGCCAGGGAGGCCTGGTGATGCACTGCCCATGAAGTTCCAACTGCTCTTGTGGAGTGCGCCCTAACTTTGAACGGAGGCGGTCTCTTTCTCAAGCCATAGGCTTGTATTATGACCTGTCGAATCCACTTGGCTAAAGTAGATTTTGATGCTGCCTGACCCTTTCTAGGGCCTTCCGGCAGAATAAACAAAGTATCCGTTCTGCGAATCTGAGCAGTGGCTTTTAGATAAGCTTTAACTGCTCTTACTACATCCAAAGAATGTAATAACTTTTCCTCTACCGAGCTAGGTTTGGGGAAAAAAGAAGGAAGAACCACATCTTGGTTCAACAAATGGCTACTAAGAAAATCAATTTCCTGGTGAGAAGAACCAAGGAAATGTATTGCAATGGTTCAAACGGTTGTTTCTGTAGAACCGACAGAACCAGGTTTAAGTCCCATGGACATATGGGAATACTAACCGGAGGGCTAATACGCATCACTCCTTGTATGAAAGCTTTGACTAGTGAATGCGAAGCCAAGGGCCTTTGAAAAAATATTGACAAGGCCGAAATCTGACCCTTGATAGTACTCAAGGCCAGCTTCCTATCTACAGCCCACTGTAGGAAGTCCAAAATCCTACCTATCACGTACTTACGTGGATGCCATTTCTTGGCCTCACACCACGTAATGTACGCATTCCAGATCCTATAATAGATCTGCCTGGATACCGGCTTCCTGGCATTGATCATGGTAGATACCACAGAATTAGAGAGCCCTCTCTTTTTCAGAATGTGGGCTTCAATAGCCAGGCCGTCAAACCTAGGGCTGGTAAGGAAGGGTGGTATATCGGTCCTTGCGACAGCAGGTCCGGACGATGTGGGAGGGTCCAAGGACTCCTCACTGACATTTTTACAATCTCCGCGTACCATGCCCTTCGGGGCCACGCTGGAGCCACCAGAATCACTGGTTTCTTTTCTACCCTGATTCTGCGGAGTAATCGCGGTAACAATTGTGGCGGTGGGAATGCATATATCAGCTTGAACTGATCCCAAGGGAACACTAGGGCATCCGAGCCGCAAGCTAGGGGATCCCTTGTGCGAGACACAAATCTGTCCACCTTTGCGTTGAATCTGGATGCTAGCAGATCTACATCCGGTGTTCCCCACCGCTGGCATATTGCCTGGAAAACCTCGGGGTGAAGAGACCATTCCCCCGGGCATAATTGTTGGCGACTTAAAAAGTCCGCTCTCCAATTTTCCACTCCTGGGATGAAAACCGCGGATATGGCTGGGACATATTTTTCTGCCCACTCCAGGATGCAATTTGCTTCCCTCTGGGCTGCACGACTCCTGGTGCCACCCTGGTGATTGATATATGCCACTGCTGTGGCATTGTCTGATTGAATTCTGACAGGGGACCCTTGGAGTTTGGATGTCCATGCTACTAGGGCATACCGGGCTGCTCGTATCTCTAAGAGATTGATGGGCAGGGCCTTTTCTGCTTCTGACCACTTGCCCTGGAGAGACCATTGCTCCAGTACTGCCCCCCAGCCTATGAGGCTGGCATCTGTAGTGACCACCTTCCAAGAAACCGGACTGAAGGGTTTTCCTTTTTCCAGATTCTGGGGCACCAACCACCAATGGAGGCTCTTGCGAACGGAAGGGGACAGGGACATTGGTAAGTCTAAAGCCTGAACTTTTTTGTTCCAGGCTGACAGTATGGCCCTTTGCAAATTCCTTGAATGGAATTGACCGTAGGGTACCGCTTCGAATGAAGCCACCATTTTTCCCAGCAGCCTCATGCACAGGCGTATGGATGGTTTTCTTTTTGTACCCACTAAGTGGGTCAAATCTTTTAAAGACGACACCTTCTCTGGAGGTAAGAAAATCTTTCTCTGATTTGAATCCAGCCTTAGCCCTAAGTATTCCAGACTTTTGACTGGTCTTAGAGCTGACTTGTCCCGGTTGATAATCCAACCGTGATATTCCAGATACTTGATTGTCTTGTGAATAGCTACTTCCAGCTTTTCCACTGAGTCGTCTATTAGTAGCAGGTCGTCTAGATATGCCATTATCGTTACACCTTGTGTTCTTAGATTGGCCAATAATGGGGCCAGAATTTTTGTGAACAGTCGTGGTGCTGTGGCCAGACCGAAAGGTAAGGCTCTGAACTGAAAATGGCGCCCTTCTACTGCAAAGCGTAGAAATTTCTGGTGGGCCGGAAAGATGGGAATATGCAGATAAGCATCCCTTATGTCGATCGAGGCTAACCATTCCTGCCCTTGTAGGGCAGTGGCCACCGATCGGATCGACTCCATCCGAAAAGTCCTGATATTTAGGAACTTGTTTAGCCCTTTTAGATTTAATATGGGCCTCACGTCCCCATTTGGTTTGGGGACTGTGAAAAGGTTCGAGTAAAACCCGAATCCGCTTTCTTCCAGGGGAACCTTCATGATTACACCTTGGAGCAATAGTTGTTCTAGTGCCAGAAGGAGGGATCCTCTCTTCTGGGGATCTCTTGGCACGTTTGACCTCATAAATTGGGCAGGAGGAGTGCCTTTTAACTCCAGCTTGTATCCCAGACTTACTGCGGAGAGCACCCATCTGTCTCTGATGGTGTCCCGCCAGGTCTCTGTGAACAACTGAAGCCTTCCCCCCACCCGATTGAGTGGGGGCAACGCTTCATGACTTGGGGGGAGGTTTTGTACCTCTCTTGATCCAGGGCTTCTTGTTACCCTGTGATTGTCCCTGATTTCTGCCCCCTGAATTTGACCGCGGAGGCCGTCGGAACTGCTTCACAGCCGATGTGCCCGGGACTGGAGAAGTAGGCCTCTTAAAAGAAGGACTTCTACTCTTGTTCTTAACCGGTAAGAGTGAACTTTTACCGGCAGAAATTTTCTGGATATATTTGTCCAGATCTTCTCCAAATAAGCGTTCTCCATGAAATGGGAAGCTAACCAGCAGTTTCTTACAGGGAGCTTCAGCAGACCAGTTTTTGAGCCACAGAAGCCTACGCATATGTACTATAGACAGCGTAAAGCGGGAGGCCTGTTGGATTGTATCCTTTATGGCGTCCACCGCAAAACACAAGGCTCTAGGCAGGTCAGCTAGGGCAAGAGCCTGCTGATCTGGTAAGTCCCTTAAGACTTGTTTCAACTGATCTTTCACTGCTTGGCAGACTCCAATCGCTGCTACCGCAGGTTGTGTCACCATGCTTGCTGTAGAGAAAGCAGATTTTAGTAAAGACTCCAATTTTTTATCTATTGGGTCTTTGAACATTGGAACATTATCTACTGGACATGTCAGTGATTTGTTCACAGAAGAGATGGCTGCGTCCACTGTAGGGACCCTCCATTTTTTTATGAACTTATCCTCCATGGGATAGATCACCGGAAATCTCTTGGGGGGAGTAAATATTTTATCAGGATGCTCCCAATCCTGGTAAATAAGCCCTTCTAATAAAGGGTGGATTGGGAAGGAACAGACAGCCTGGGGAGCTTTTAGCGACCCCAGTGGGGGAACCACCATCCACTACGGTTTCCTCGGAGGCATTTTAAATGCTGATCGGACCATATTAGTCAGAGACTGAACCCATAATCTTTCAGCCTGAGATGCTGAGAAAGGTTCTTCCACTGTTGATTCCTCCCTAACTGAATCAACCTCATCCTGATCCCCTTCAGGTAGGTCGATCCCTGTGTGGGGCTGTTCCTCCACTAACAGGCACTCTGAAGGAGGAGACGGAGATCGGACGCGCTTTCCCTGTGACAGGGAAGCAGCGATCAATGCTGTTAATCTCTCTTCCAATCCTCCCAGAGTTGAGGATAAAACCTCCTCTGTTATATATACAGGAGCAGGTGGACTGGGGACAGCCGCAGCACCAGGCACTCCTGCGGGGTTTCTACGGCTACTGACCTCTGAATTCTCAGGGGAGATTGGTGCAGTACAAGCATGCCCAATATCCTCAGAGCCCGATGGAGACCCCTTTGGCTTCCTGGAAGACCTATTTCCGGAGCGTCTGGACGACATATCCTTTAAGCACAAAGCTGAGGTATTCCCGTCGTCATACACCAATTTTGCTGGTAATAGTCTAACACAGTTGCTGCTATATACCAGCTGGTGTCCACTAAAGTGCCTTTCTATGGGGATGCCTGCATCAACCGCCTCTGTGTGCCACTGTTTGTTGCTAGCTCTGTTTGCATCCAGCTGACACTTGTACTGTGTCTTTATACAAGCTGGGATGCCTGCACATGCGCAGAAGCGCCGTGGCGCGCATCGAGCGTCATCCACCCGCCCCGCCCCTTTTTTTTCATAGGAGGCGCGTGCACGCGCCCGCGCGCGCGCCCGTGCGCCATTGGCGCACTTTTCGAAATCAAACAGGGACTAGGAGCCAGGGCCCTTTTTGCCGGAGGGCCTGTGCGGTGGATGAGCGCAGCAACAGGGCAGAGGAAGTGGATTCCCACAGAGAAACTTACCAACTGCCTGGATCTTTTGACTTGAGAAAACCAAAGATCCACATGACAAGAAAAATGGACTACAGCGGCCTCTAGTGGTTTAACACAGGTACCGCGGTCCTCTTTTTTTTTTTCTTGACTACTATTAAAATTTTACATTTTCAGTAGTTACAGGCATACACAGATATTAGCGGGAATACCGTTAGGTAACAGACAGAAAGACAAATTAGGCTTGGGGGTCCCCCAATAGAACCAAGTTCCTGGGGGCCTCCACTTACCTGTTCCCCGCCGCAGGACTCTGTTTGGTCCACAGAAGCCCAAACTTCACCTATCATGGCAGGCATTGTAATTAAACCTTCAGGGACCGGGTTCCCAAGGATTCCACTCCCCTGGACCTGTATAGCACCCTGCACAGACAACATTTTGGTCGTGGGTATGACCAGAGCTCTGGATCCCAGGGTCCAGCCCTCCTAAGAGAGGCATTACAGGCAAAACCTTGCTCTTCTGCTGCAAGGCCCGGGTACCGACCGTTTAGCTATGAAGCTTTTTTGGTGGGATCCGGAACAGCTTACTAAGGCCCAAAAGAACCTGTACGCAAGCCCAGTGAAAACACATGTTACTCTTTGGCCAACACCTTAGACACTGGCAAAAAACTGAGGTGCTCCCGGATGGGAGGGGCTTATATAGGGGAGGGTACTTCCGGTTCGGAAGTGGCCAGTGCCAGCACCTGAAGGTAATCTATATAACCCATTAGTAATGACTAAGTCGCTCTGTGTCCCGTGATGTACGAAAAAGAAAGTGCGTCTTATAGTCCAAAAAATACGGTACTTACCTTAAATACACAAGGTCTAAATATACCTCATAAACGTACTAAAGTTTTCAGGTCACTTTCTGCATCAAAAGCACACATAGTGTGTCTCCAGGAGACAAATTTTGCTGAATCCTCCACCCCTAAATATTTTGGTGCAAGCTATCCACAAGTCTTTACAGCCTCAGCCAAATCCAAGCACATATGAGTGTTGATAGCATTCCACCGTACTACACCCTTCTCCCTTGTAGCAGAAATCAAAGATCCAGAAGGTTGCTACCTCATACTTACATATTATGCACCTAACAAAAGACCAACATCATTTCTATCCCACCTGTTTCAAGTTATTGATACACATAAAGTAGGCACTCTTGATTTGTGGAGATTCCAACCAAACAATATATCCATACCTAGCTAAATCACCAACACCTCCTACATCTAATTCTCAATCTAGATCGTTTCAGAGACTCCTTCAACAACACTCATTAATAGATTCCTGGTGTGAAATTAACCCTTCCAAACGTCAATACTCCTTTTATTCTCACCCTCACAGATCTTTTTCCCATATTGATCATATTTTAATTTCTATAGGTATGTCCCCAGAATTGCTCACCTCATATATCAAACCCTACACATGGACGGATCACTGGGCTATAATTTCCACCTTTTAACTCCTTACTTCCAAAAACACAAGACTCAACATGGCAAATAAACAACTCACTCTTATCACACCCTTCACACTCTCTAGACCTAGAAATTGCCCTAAAATAATACTTACAAAATAATAAATCCTCAGATATATCCCCACTAACATTATGGGAAGCACATAAGCCTGTCCTTAGAGGGCATTGCTTATGTCAAGCATCATATCAAAAGAAAGAAAATAAAAAACTACAACAAAAACTTGAAACTGAATTTAAGAATTGTGAAAAGACAGTAAAATCAATCAATGGGAAGTCCAAAAATAAAATAAAACTGTAGCAGCGCTTGCAATCAAAATATTCATAAGAAAGTCTTCTATCAACATGTGTAGATAGGAAATACAGCTTGAAACTGATGTGGACAGTGACGATTGATCAGCCAATCTGTGGGGTAGTGCTCCTTCCACCATGCAGTGCGTTCACCTCGTGGGGGGATCATAAACCCCAATAGGGGATGCACTCACCAGATAGTTGTTAATAATGGGCCTTAAATCAATCTCAATGGCTTTGTTCAGTTGTCATCCACCGGTACATCAGGTGTTTGGACAGCATGCTTTACACAATGCATTTTGTTGCAACATTCAGTCCGCCTTTAGGTAGAAGTTGCTCCCACCTTTTACCAGTCTTTGTCAGTTATATTGATCAAACATCTTTTTCTCTTCATGTGTTCATGAAGAGATGAACACATGAAGAGAGAAAGAGAAAAAGATGTTTGATCAATATAACTGACAAAGACTGGTAAAAGGTGGGAGCAACTTCTACCTAAAGGCGGACTGAATGTTGCAACAAAATGCATTGTGTAAAGCATGCTGTCCAAACACCTGATGTACCGGTGGATGACAACTGAACAAAGCCATTGAGATTGATTTAAGGCCCATTATTAACAACTATCTGGTGAGTGCATCCCCTATTGGGGTTTATGATCCCCCCACGAGGTGAACGCACTGCATGGTGGAAGGAGCACTACCCCACAGATTGGCTGATCAATCGTCACTGTCCACATCAGTTTCAAGCTGCATTTCCTATCTACACATGTTGATAGAAGACTTTCTTATGAATATTTTGATTGCAAGCGCTGCTACAGTTTTATTTTATTTTTGGACTTCCCATTGATTGATTTTACTGTCTTTTCACATATCTATGTCATTTTAAGCAGCAGCTATTTATTGTGTCTTGTCATTTTATTTCTGTACTTTTTATCTTGGTGTTTTATCCTAAGCGCAGAGTGGTGCTTTGAGTAGGGGCGGAGTTCTTTTAGTACCTTCACACACATCTCTGAATTTAAGAATTGCCATAATAATTTCCAATCTAACCCCACACCACAAAATAAAACACAACTTGAGAAAGCTAGCTTAAGTCTAGTCTATTCTTATCAGAATCAGTGGACAAAACTCTTTGTAAATCCAAACAAAAATATTACTTCCATGCCAATAAACCTGGCACCCTCCTTGCACGTGCTCTTAAAAAATTAAACAACCCATTTAAGCCAATTCAACTGAAAACCTCTCACGATAAAATATACTAGTAATCCAGTTAAGATCCTTCATACCTTCCATAAACATCTCACCTCCTTATATAAAAAAGAAGGCTTTTTTGACCAATCTTCAGCAGAAACATTCTTTTCACAAATAAAACTTCCTACCCTATTCCAGAATCAATATGAAAGCCTTGAAAGTCCAATCACTCCCATTGAAATTGAGCAAGCAATCAAATCCCTGAAACCTAATAAGCGTCCGGGACCCGATGGGTTTTCAGCCCTTTACTATAAAAAATTCTCTCATTTATTAACCCCCATGCTGATAGAAGCATTCAATTCCATCATCAACAACCAATCATTCAGATCGGAAACTCTTAGGCCGGTTTCACACTGGGGTGGTGGGGGCGGTGGAGGTATAGCGCCGCTATTTTTAGCGGCGCTATACCGTCGGGATTGCAGAGGTATTCGGCCGCTAGCGGTGCAGTTTTAACCCCCGCTAGCGGCCGAAAAAGGGTTAATACCACCCGCAAACCGCGGCTGTCGGGCGGTATTACCGCGGTATCCCATTCATTTCAATGGGAAGGAGCAGTGTAGGAGCGGTAAACACACCGCTCCTCTCACCGCTCCAAAGATGCGGCTAGCAGGACTTTTTTTTAAGTCCTGTTAGCGCACCGCTCCAGTGTGAAAGCCCTCGGGGCTTTCACATTGGAGACACAGGAGCCGCTGTTTAGGCTCGGTTTGCAGGCGCTATTTTTAGCAAAATAGCGCCTGCAAACCGCCCCAGTGGGAAAGGGGCCTTACGGCCATTATATCAATGATTCCTAAACCACAGTCTGATGACTCATCCTGTGCTAATTTTAGACCGATATCTCTTTTAAATCTAGATATAAAATTACTAGCGAAAGTGATAGCGACTCGTTTGAATAACATAATAGGTTCCTTAATAAGTAATGATCAGGTTGGTTTTATCCCTTTGCGCTAAGCAACAGATAATGTTCGTAGGGCCATGTTGCTGATTCAAACAGCCAAAAAAAGAAAAATTCCTATGTGTCTCCTGTCACTAGACATCAAATAAGCTTTTGACACGGTAACATGGCCCTATCTACACTTCACTTTACAAAAATGGGGCTTTGGCCGGCATTTCCTTAGCTGGGTCACATCTTTATACAATAATCCAAAGGCATACATTAAATATGCAGGATATAAATCAGCCATGTTCGATATCAACAGAGGCACTCGCCAAGGATGTCCGCTTTCCCCACTTTTATTCGCCTTACTCATTGAACCCCTTGCTCAAGCTATTAGAACAGATCCATCAACTAAAGGTATAGAATTGGCCGGCTACCACCATAAACTCTGCTTATTTGCTGATGACATTTTAATTTTCATGTCCTCCCCCCATATTACAGCTCCCAACATTATAAACAAACTAGATAATTTTGCCCATATATCTGGCCTAACGGTAAACACAAAAATCCATAGCTTTAAACATCTCTTTACCCCCAGATATACTACAACAAACAAAGACCCTTTCCTTTCACATGCTCATCGTCGCACCTCACATATCTAGGTATTGTACTTACCCCTGATCTAAAGGACATTTTTACTGCTAACTACCCTCCACTGTTACGAAAAATGTCAAATTATCTAAAACAATGGTCCACTCTGCCTTTATCCTGGTTAGGTAAAATAAATGTTATAGAATTTTTGGTAATATAGTCATTTTTATATCTCTTTAGAGTTTTACCCATGCCTATTAGACTTGTGCACAACGAAAAAATTTGTTTAGTTTTGGTTCGTTTCTTTTCGGTCCTGTTGATTCGTAATCATTCGTAATTTTGCTAGACGGGATTTTTCGTGTTCGGACTAATTCGTATTTTCGCAAGTGACATTTTTCGTTGAATCGGAATGATTCGTATTAATGTAAGCCTTATTTTTCGTTGATTTATAATTCGTAATTTCGGTAGAGTACATTGTTTTTCGTTGATTCTGGACACAACTCCTACTTTCGTAACTTTTTTTGGGTTCGTTGATTCGTAATTTTCCGTGTCTCTCTCACAATGACGCTGCCTATTATGCCTAATGTGCTTCGAATGGATTTGTACTTTTCTAAATACATAGCGGTTATTTGTAACGATTCAAAATCTCGTATTTTACTTTCGTTTTTTTACATGTGGCTATAGCCTCCGCCCCTGTACACCATTTTGAGAGGGAGTTCAGCACAGTGAGGGAGAAGCAGAGACCAGAGCAGAGTGTTATTGTGCTTCGAATGGATTCAAAATCTCGTATTTTACTTTTGTTTTTTACATGCGGCTATAGCCTCCGCCCCTGTACACCATTTTGAGAGGGAGTTCAGCATGGTGAGGGAGAAGCAGAGAGCAGAGCAGAGTGTTATTGTGCTTCAAATGGATTCGTATTTTCGTAACTTTTTTCATAACGAATTATGCCGAAGACATTCGGGCATTTGCTATTTGCGATATAATTTATTTCGGATTCGGTTTTATTCGGAATTGCTTTGTTCGGAAATTTGAATGCTTCCGAATGTCCGAAAGTTGCTAAATTCGGACGAATTTTGATTCGTTACGAAACTAATTGCACAAGCCTAATACCTATTCCAGCCTTCTTCCTCAGAAACTTACAACGTAAAACACAATCATTTATATGGAACTCTCTAAAATCTCGAATGTCTTCTCACACCCTATACCTCTCTAAACTTAACTACTTCAATACAGGGCTTTTCTTACCCCCTCAATACTGGGCCTATTCTGGCACTTCTCTCCTACATGTACAAATCATCATTCTTTTGCTAGAAAATTACTCAGAACCCCCAAACATTATATATGTTTTTCTAGCAGACACCCTAGGGAATAAAATGACGGTCATTGCAGCTTTTTTTCTTGCACGGTATTTGTGCAATAATTTTAGCCCAATTTTTTTGTAAAATATGAAAGATGATGTTACGCCGAGTAAATAGATACCAAACATGTCACACTTTAAAATTGCGCACACTCATAGAATGGCGCCAAACTTCGGTATTTAAAAATCTCCATAGGCGACGCTTTAATTTTTTTTACAGGTTACCAGGTTAGAGTTACAGAGGAGGTCTAGTGCTAGAATTGTTGCTCTCGCTCTAACGCACGCGGCGATACCTCACATATGTGGTTTGAACGGCGTTTACATATGTGGGCGGGACTTACATGTCCGTTCGCTTCTGATCGCGAGCTACCGGGGACAGGGGCGTTTAAATTTTTTTTTTTTTATTATTATTTTTTTTATTTTACTTATTTTTTTTTTTTTTTACACTTATTTTACTTTTTTTTTTTTTTGATCACTTTTATTCCTATTACAAGGAATGTAAACATCCCTTGTAATAGGAATGTGTGTGACAGGTTCTCTTTATTGAGAGATGCGGGGTCAATAAGACCCCACATCTCTCCTCCAGGCTTGAAAGCATGAGATCAGTGAAAAATTTTTCACTGATCTCATACTTACAGCCGCAATGGCGGCTTTGTTTACATTTGAGGACCCAGGTGTGACGTCATCACATCGCGCCCGGGCCTCCGACGATCATAGAGATGACTGGTGACCATCTGGTCACCAGTCATCTCTATGCTCATCACGTGACCCACCAACGGCGCCGGAAGATTCGCTCCGGGTCCCTGATCGCACGGGAGAGCCCGGAGAAGCACCGGATGGCGGCGGGAGGGGGGATGTCCCCTCCCGCCGTCTATAAGAACGATCAAGCGGTGGAACCGCCACTATGATCATTCTTATGGTGCGCAGAATCGCCGGCTGAACAAAAGGATATCTGAATGATGCCTCTAGCTGCAGGCATCATTCAGATATCCCCCCTCAAAGCCGAGGACGTCATATGACGTCCACTCAGGATGGGAGATCCCATCTGTGGACGTCATTTGACGGTGGGCGGTAGGGAAGTAGTTAAAGGAGGTTTAGGTTTCCCAAACTTTGCCACTTATTTTCATGCTGCACAGATAGCAAATATTCCCAAGTACCACTCAAGCCATGCAATTCCACTATGGGTAACAATTGAAACCATTGATAGCGACCCAATCTCTATATACCAAACCTCATATGGTCCACCTCTTCTAACCACAAAATAATTGATAATAAGATAACTAAACACACAATTTCTATTTGGGAAAGATTCAAAACAACCCAGGGCCTACAATCCCCACATGTACCCCTTATATCTTTTATGAGAAACTCACAATTTTACCCGGCCCTCACATTTCCTAGAACTTTTACAAAATGGACATCCGCTGGTCTAACACAATGCTGTGACTTTGTATCATCTACTTCATTTAAAACATTTTCTGAAATATGTGAAAGTCATAAACTTCTGACTTCAGAAATTTTTCGCTACTTACAGATCAAGAACTTCTTTGCACCATACATACAAGATATTAGTAATTTGAGTAATATGACGCAGTTCGAACGAATATGTAAACAAGATCCTCACTCAAAAGGGCTCATCTCAATACTGTATAGCCAACTAAATACTAAGCTTACTGCAAAATGACCTTCATATACTGAAAAATGGGTGAGCGAACTTGGTTCCAATATAGATACATCTACCTGGAGTAAAGTATGGTCTAATACTAAAATGTCTTCCCAAAATATACTTGCTCTGGAAACAAACTATAAAGTTATCATGTACTGGTATCTGGTTCCTGTTAGAATTGCAAAATTTGCTCCCCAATATTCCCCGCTTTGTTTTCGTGGCTGTGGTGATCCGGGAACATATTTACATATTTTTTGGGAGTGTCCTGTTACAAAAAATTATTGGAAAGAAATAATGCTCATGCTTTCAACAGTTTTTAACCACTTGAGACCCGCGCTATAGACAAAAGACGTCTGCAGCGCGGCTCTCAAGTGCTGAGTGGACGTCTATGGACGTCCTGCTGTTTCTCTCCCCCTGCGCGCCGCCGAGGGCGCGCGGCGGGGGAACAGCTGTGCCCACCGCGGTCACGTGATGCTGATGCGCGTGCCTGGCGGCCGCGATGTCCGCCAGGCACCCGCAATCGGCTGTGACAGAGGCAGGACGTGGATCTCTGTGTGTAAACACAGAGATCCATGTCCTGTCAGGGAGAGAGGAGACCGATGCTGTGTCCCTTGTACATAGGGACACAGATCGGTCTCCTCCCCCAGTCAGTCCCCTCCCCTCACAGTAATAATCACAAATAGGGAACATAGTTAACCCCTTCCTCGCCCCCTAGTGTTAACCCCTTCCATGCCAGTCACATTTATACAGTAATCAGTGCATTTTTATAGCACTGTTCGCTGTATAAATGTGAATGGTCCCAAAATAGTGTCAAAAGTGTCCGATATGTCCGCCGCAATATTGCAGGCCTGACAAAAATTTGTAGATCGCCGCCATTACTAGTAAAAAAAAAATATAATAAAAATGTCATAATTCTATCCCCTATTTTGTAGGCGCTATAACTTTTTCGCAAACCAATCACTATACGCTTATTGCAATTTTTTTTGCCAAAAAAATATAGAAGAATAGGTATCGGCCTAAACTGAGAAAAAAAATATTTTTTAAAAAAAAATTGGGATATTATTATAACAAAAAGTAAAAAAAATAGTGTTTTTTTTCAAAATTTTCTGTCTTTTTTTTGTTTATAGCGCAAAAAATAAAAACCGCAGAGGTGATCAAATACCACCAAAAGAAAGCTCTATTTGTGGGGAAAAAATGATAAAAATATCATTTGGGTACAGCGTTGTATGACCGCGCAATTGTCATTCAAAGTGCGTCAGCACTGAAAGCTAAAAATTGGTCTGGGCACCAAGGGGGTTTAGTGCCCAGTTGTCATGTGGTTAAGAAACCCATTACTCCAGATCCGACTATCGCACTTCTAAATTTAAAACCTGACTGTATCTCTTATACTCAATTTAAGTTATTGCTACAAATCACCACAGCCGCAAAACAAACCATCACCAAAGCTTGGAAAACAGCTACACTTCTAGTTTCTGAAACTAGAAATAGAATACACCAAGCCATGCTCCATTCAAAATCAGAAGCCATAACCAATGATTCCATAGATCTATATGAAAAAATATGGAACCCTTGGGTGACTTATTTTATACCATCTAATCCTGACAATTCTTTACTGAGACCTTGGTAAGATTTTGAAAGCCAGAAATATTCTAGATACATTATCTCAATATTATCTCTACCCCTTTATATGTAATAATCCCAGAGTCCTCTCTCTATCCTGTACTTCCTTTTCTATCCTTTTGTTTCTATTCACTGTCTATCTTTTATAGTTTATAATTTGTCCTTTCTCCTTTAATTCTCTTTCTCTATTTTCTATCCTTTTTATATCTTTACATAACTTAATATATAAAATGGTATATTTGAATATATAAACACGATATTTACTTCTACTCCTAATATAATCATTTTTATAAATATGATCCTTATCCCCCCTATCTCTTCCTATTTTTGAGCCAATTTATTATAAATTTATTACTCTTTTATAGCTATAGTAATTTTTTCTATTTTATCCATTTTCGCTAATATTATATTATAATATTATTTACATATTTGTTCAAATGTAATAGTTTTACATGATTAGATTGACTATAGTCTGGTTCAACAATTCCTTAGATAGTCTTCTCAGGATCTTCAAACATATATCAGCTGATTATATGTTTCCAATGCTCTCTTAACACATGATACAATTGTATCTATTGTTTTCTCTTTACTTAAAACCCAATAAACAAATTTGACAAGAAAAAATTACAATAAAAACGCCAAACAGACGAAAATACACGTCCTAAGCAAAGACTTCCGTTCACGGCCGTAACCGGAAGTGATGTCACCAAGCTGCTCCCGACGCATTGCGTCACAACACACGTGACTTTATCAAGGGTATAGGTGCTAGGTGACAGGGATGAGCTTAAATAGTGGTGGTGGTCAGAGAAACAACATCATAATCAGCAACAGGCTTGTCATATGCAAATTAAGAAACAGAGAGATCTGGGAAAAAATGAACCAACAAAACAAATCCCTCTGACTCTCACTAATAGAGAATATTAGCAACAATGGTAACATAAAAGCAGGTATAAACAACACATATTCTAACGATAATAACAGTCACGAGAAGACAAATATAAAAAATTGATAGATATAGAAAATAAGACTGAAAATAAAAAAATAAAAAAAATAAAATTAAATATAAATAAAATAAAAATAAAGATAAATATAATAAAAAAAGTGTCAGGATCACCTGTGGCCAGGTGACAGATGCACACCGTAGGGGGACAGGAGTGCACCGCGAGGTAGTGAACCCTATGGCTGGCTTCTGCGGGTAGGAAACTGGGTGGTTGTGGAAAGCGGGACCAGAGGAGCACAACCGAGATCCTAACGGATGCTAGAGCCAAGATTCCCCAGGGCGCGGAGTCTAAGACCCAGCTGGTCTTCTCCAGGGCCTCTAGTGGTGAGGATGTTGTGCTGCAGGCTGGGACCAGGTCGCGGCCCCTGGAGTTTCCTAGCTCACGCCCCGTAGGATAAGGGGAACAGAGGGGAAGCAGCAGCACAAGATAAGGGAGAACCGAATAACAAGCCGAAGGTCAGGGGCCACAAGCAGACAAGGATAACGAAAGAACGAGCCGAAGGTCAAGGGTCACGAGCAGACAGGGATAGTCGGGGACAAGCCAATAACGTAACAGAGAGACAGACGTAGCACACGGCAGGCAGGAACCCAAACACACAATGCCTAACAAACACGTTGATCAGCAAGGCAGGCTTGCAGTGCACAGGTTAATATAGTGTTCTGTGATAGGGCCTGGGGTGGAGTCAGGCTGGGAGGAGATTATAAAGGAAGCCAGGTGAAGGAGGTCTGGTCTCTAGATGAACACATGAGGAGGAAGGTAAGATGGCAGACAGACATTAATGCATATCCATGACAAAAAGTAATAAAAAATAAAAAATAAATAAATATGAAAATAAATATAAATAAAGCCAAAGATAAGAAATGGAAAATGGAAAAAATAAAAATAAAAAATAAATAAAAATCAAGATAAATATAAAAAAAAATATAATAATAAAATAAAAATAAATATGAAAATAAATATAAATAAAGACAAAAATAAGAAATGAAAATAAAAATAAATAGATATAAAAATCAAGATAAAAATAAACTGAACTAAAAATGTATTTCAGTTTATTTTTATCTTGATTTTTATATCTATTTATTTTTATTTTTAATTTTGTCTTTATATTTATTTTCATTTATTTTATTATTTTTTTTATATTTATCTTTATTTTTATTTTAATTTTATTTTATATATATGTAGCGGCCTCACCCTCTCTCCAACTTCTTCATCTGTTACACACCAACTCATGTCTAGGGGTTCCTGGGTTGTGAGAGTGAGATGCGCCACGGCCCATGTCCTCCCCATTGTAGTAGGGAGGTGAAGGCCACTTCCTGATGTTTCCTCGGGCCGGTGTGTTCTGTGAATGCACTGAGTCTGTAATTGCAAGCTCACCAGCCTCCCCTTTGCTTCCAGTAACTGGAGTTCACACACCGGAGAAAGGTCCAACACTTGTTTATTTGACACTCCAATACGCAAAGCACAATAAACAGTTCTTTTGCAGCAAACTGGTTGGGACCTATAACCTTGCCAACGGTGGGCCGAGCAGATCAAGGCACTTCCTAAAGTTTCAGTTCTATGCCACTGTACTATGACCAGCGGCGCCTAAGCCAATCCGGCTGTTACAGAACAGGAAGGATGGGGTCTCTTCCAGCAACCCCTATGAACAGCAATGGAGCCCTCTTCGATGCGCTGTGGCCCCTATCAGGGGGATGTGTCCCCCCAAGAGAGTTCCCAGAGGCCCACTGTCACCGGGTCGGTGCTGCTCCGGGTCTCCAGTGGGTAACCTCTCTGGCCTCCTCACCTCAGGTACGAGTCCCTCCGCTCAGGGACCCTCGGACAGTCCACCCTAGCGGGACCCAGTCGAAGGTACTGGGCCCCAGGCCTCCTCGATAGTACCTCACCCCAGGCTGAAGGTGCCTGGGATGGACGCCAACGTGACTCCGGACCAGGCCATGGGCACCTGGACCAGACTCCTGGATCTTCAGCACCCAGGCCTAAGGGCCCTGGGTGCGGACCGCAACCCTCCTCCTCCGAGGACCTCCTTCTCCGCAAGACCTCGTGGCAAGGGCGTCTCCCCCTTTTATCTCCTCCCATCAACGGCCCGGCGGGTTCCCCGCCCCAGCCATACCATCTCCAGGAAGGGACAAAACAGGGAGCACTGCGAAGATGATTCTACCTGAAGCCTGTGGGTACCTCGCCACCCACAGGCAAAGGAGAATATTACATCCTCCAATCCTCCACGAAACAAAAAGGGGTCTGAATCCTAACACAATTATACACCTGGGTCACACTATTGCCCAGGTGTATCCCATCAATTTGAGGACCCCGCTACACACTCCCCCTGTAATTTGACGCTGGTCCCCAGCGTCAGGTGCACACCCATACCTCCCATAAAGTGGTGGCATGGAGTGAAACCCCTGAAGCAATTCCTCTAAAATTTTTTCCCAAGTGCCAAGACCTGCTCAGGGAATGGGGAACATATAAAACAACTTATGTCATAAAACATTTTTAACATCCGCATAATCACAACCCCTCTCCCACACTGTCTAAGAGCCACCCACTCTCAATGATCTTGACTGACGATTCTCCTGCAGGGGAAAGAAAAACAACATCCTAACATAATTTCGTGTCATTTGGGATGAGTGGGCCCGTCAGCCGAGAGACCCACTCACTCCAACAAGCAAGGTGATGTGTGGGTGAAATATTTTCAAACATTTGTTGCGCAACACTGCCACCTGGTGACAGCGCCGCGGTCATGACACTCAACGAATCTTCGTTCTTCCAGCTTTTCCCTACTCTGCCACTATTCCCAAATGTCCTTGCCTTTGGCACATGAAGAAAAGGGGAAACACGAAAACACAACAGTCCCCAAGTCTCCAACGAGAAAAAGAAAAGCCCAAACAAAAACAAAAACAGGGCACAGTCCTGCGTGTCTGGGAATGGCTCTTCCAGAAAGTTCAAGTGCACAAAAGAAATAAACAGGAGTTCTTTTCTCCTATAAGTAAAACTTTGGATCCGGCAGGTACAGGGGTTTCAGGTGTTTGTCAAATGCCTCTATCGAATACTCGACATCTTCTCCTTCTCTTCTGCAAATGACTATCTTGTCAGCATGGATATGGCGCCCCAATTTCCATTCAGCCTTGCAGTCCTCAGACCTCTTAGACACTGCCGGCACACATTCCAGGTACCTGCGAGCATGGGGCACCTTCAACTTGTCCCACACAAACTCGTCATACCATCTTGTTCTCCAGACTTCCACCTCATACAGCAAGTCCCGGGGTAGATACGGGTACTCCCACCCATATTCCCGAGCTACTTTATGGCAAAACAGTCTCTGCAAGCGGGCCAAAGGTGGCATAGTGGCTCTCTCTCCAGTTCCAGGCAGCACAATAGCTTCCGGATGCCGAGGTACCTTTACCAGCTCCCTGGAAATGACTTTCGGCGCTCTCAGAGAAGCGCGGGGTGTCCCAACAACCAAAATAGGTGAGGTAACAGTAGCTGAGGACACAGGTGGAGGGGTAGGTTCCCTCGTAAGCTGCGGGTCTTCCACCCGAGGCGTGCTGTCTCCTGTGTACATAGGTGAATCCCGTACCGCACGGGAAGCAAGAAGTGGCACTCTATCCCAGCCCTTGCGGCTGAACAGTTCGTCTATCTCGCCATCATCTCCGCAATCAGACAGCGACTCTAGGTCGGAGGTGTCATACATCTCCGCAGGCAGATATCTTCCGGTGGACACAGAATCAACCTCCCTGGGGGGCTCCACCTCCAATGGGCCCCCGACACCTCCAACCACCACCACAGTCCCAGCCCCTGGCTCACCTGACCCTTGTAGACTGGGATGTCCGGGACTTCCTTCTCGACCGGCGCCATCCAGGCCAGGCAAGCAGCGGGGTGAAGCTCGACCACGTCCATAGGATGCCTGTACTAGGCCAACTTTCCTCTTCGGGGGTGGGAGCAGAGAACTTGTGGCGACCGAGGCAGCATCCTCGGATTTTTCTCTGTTGGGCAGTCCATCGCCCTGGTCAGCGCGCACGGGAACCTCGACAGAGGCCTTGACCTCCCCTTCCGGAGTAGCAGTACCCGTGAGGTGGTTGAGGCGAAGGGCCCGGGGCCTTGCTGTGGACGACTCAACCTCAAAAAGGAATTCTCTGCACTCCTCACATCGCCCGAATGGCTTCAGGGTGACCACCAGTCCCGAGCAGCCGGGACAGATCACACCGAGGGCCTCCGTGTCTCTGCAAGTGTACAGAGCCAACCGCCCTCGGGGCCTAAGTCTTATCCCCGTGTCTGTGATGGGGGCAGCAAAGGAAGTCATTCTCGTGGGGTGAGGAACCATCATCCACGGGGCACTTGAGGTCATCCCGACTGTCTGCTGCTCCATCATGCACTGACCCCGCGCCGGAGTCTCCACGTGTATCCCCACACTTGGCCAGACTCCTCCCATGAGCTGTACATTTTCGTGGGCTTCTTCTTGACTCCGCCCACGAACGATGTCGCCATGGGGTGCCTCGTGGCGCAGTGCGTTAACAGTCCCCACGTGCAGTACGTCACACGGCTGGACCTCTCCCTTTTTCCGCTCCTCCGCATGGGCCTTTCCCTTGTTAGGGTCATTTCCACAACTCCGAGCAGGGACGCACTTTGGCCAGTAATATGGCCGATCTGCTCGGAACTCCTCTGGGCAGCAAAGTTCAAATGTAGACATTCTCAAGTCCATCTTTAGAACACACTCTATCCCGGACTCACGAGCCCCCACGTGTAGCGGCCTCACCCTCTCTCCAACTTCTTCATCTGTTACACACCAACTCATGTCTAGGGGTTCCTGGGTTGTGAGAGTGAGATGCGCCACGGCCCATGTCCTCCCCATTGTAGTAGGGAGGTGAAGGCCACTTCCTGATGTTTCCTCGGGCCGGTGTGTTCTGTGAATGCACTGAGTCTGTAATTGCAAGCTCACCAGCCTCCCCTTTGCTTCCAGTAACTGGAGTTCACACACCGGAGAAAGGTCCAACACTTGTTTATTTGACACTCCAATACGCAAAGCACAATAAACAGTTCTTTTGCAGCAAACTGGTTGGGACCTATAACCTTGCCAACGGTGGGCCGAGCAGATCAAGGCACTTCCTAAAGTTTCAGTTCTATGCCACTGTACTATGACCAGCGGCACCTAAGCCAATCCGGCTGTTACAGAACAGGAAGGATGGGGTCTCTTCCAGCAACCCCTATGAACAGCAATGGAGCCCTCTTCGATGCGCTGTGGCCCCTATCAGGGGGATGTGTCCCCCCAAGAGAGTTCCCAGAGGCCCACTGTCACCGGGTCGGTGCTGCTCCGGGTCTCCAGTGGGTAACCTCTCTGGCCTCCTCACCTCAGGTACGAGTCCCTCCGCTCAGGGACCCTCGGACAGTCCACCCTAGCGGGACCCAGTCGAAGGTACTGGGCCCCAGGCTTCCTCGATAGTACCTCACCCCAGGCTGAAGGTGCCTGGGATGGACGCCAACGTGACTCCGGACCAGGCCATGGGCACCTGGACCAGACTCCTGGATCTTCAGCACCCAGGCCTAAGGGCCCTGGGTGCGGACCGCAACCCTCCTCCTCCGAGGACCTCCTTCTCCGCAAGACCTCGTGGCAAGGGCGTCTCCCCCTTTTATCTCCTCCCATCAACGGCCCGGCGGGTTCCCCGCCCCAGCCATACCATCTCCAGGAAGGGACAAAACAGGGAGCACTGCGAAGATGATTCTACCTGAAGCCTGTGGGTACCTCGCCACCCACAGGCAAAGGAGAATATTACATCCTCCAATCCTCCACGAAACAAAAAGGGGTCTGAATCCTAACACAATTATACACCTGGGTCACACTATTGCCCAGGTGTATCCCATCAATTTGAGGACCCCGCTACATATATATAATATATATATTCATTTCTTATTTTTGGCTTTATTTATATTTATTTTCATATTTATTTTTGATTATTATTTTTTTATTATATTTACCTTTATTTTATTTATATTTAATTTTCAGTCTTATTTTCTATATCTTTTATATCTATCTATTTTTTATATTTGTCTTCTCTTGACTGTTATTATCGCTTGAATATGTATTATTTATTCCTGCTTTTATGTTACCATTGTTGCTAATATTACCTCTTAGTGAGAGTCAGAGGGATTTGTTTTGTTGGTTCATTCTTTCCCAGATATCTCTGTTTCTTAATTTGCATATGACAAGTCTGTTGCTGATTATGATGTCGTTTCTCTGACCACCACCACTATTTAAAGCGGAGTTCCACCCAAAAATAGAACTTCCGCTTTTCGTAACCCTTCCCCCCTCCGGTGTCATTTTTGCATCTTTCAGGGGGGAGGGGGGTGCAGATACCTTTTATAATACAGGTATTTGCACCCACTTCCGGTGAGTGACTCCCACGGGAGTCACTCAACTTCCTGTCCCCCCCCCCCTGCTGTCTTCTGGGAAACACACTTGTCCCAGGAGACAGCGGGGACCACTGGGAACGCGCTACTCGCACATGCGCAGTAGGGAACCGGGCAGTGAAGCCACAACGCTTCACTTCCTGATTCCCTCACTGAGGATGGTGGCAGGGGCAGTCGAGAGACGAGCGATTGCTCGTCTGCTGCTGCCGACATCGCGGGCACCCTGAACAGGTAAGTGTCCATTTATTAAAAGTCAGCAGCTGCAGTATTTGTAGCTGCTGGCTTTTAATATTTTTTTGCGGCACCGCCGCTTTAAGCTCATCCCTGTCACCTAGCACCTATACCCTTGATAAAGTCACGTGTGTTGTGACGCAACGCTTCGGGAGGAGCTTGGTGACATCACTTCCGGACGTGTATTTTAATCTGTTTGGCGTTTTTATTGTAATTCTTTAATAAATGTAAGAATTTTTTTAACTTACTACACTATGGAGAATCTTCTTTTTTGCCTTTAATTGTGTGGATCTGGAGACACTATCCTGTAGGAAAAAGGCTGTGGAGACCGGAGCTATAGCTGCAGTGGTTCCTTGTCCTGGATACATCAAGGAGGAGAAAGCAACTTCCTTTCGGTTCCCATTCGGTTCCCATTACTGGTTGATGCACTACTAGACCCTTTGGGGTTCATCTATGAGGGGAGAGGCTAGCACTACTGGGGGGAGGATTTGAGAAGTACCGTATTTTGATATCTGCATATATCTACAAATTTTGATTCCTGTACCTGCCCCTCTCCCTCTCTTATCAGTTTGTTTATGTTACATTAGGCAAGAATTAAAAAAAAAATCTATTACACTATGGAGATTTTTCTTTTTTGCCTTTGACTGCGTGGATTTGGAGCTACTATCCATTAGGAAAGGCTGTGGAGACTGGAGGCAGTGGTTCCTTGTCCCGGATACATCTAGGAGGAGCAAGCAACTTCCTATTGGTGCCCATCACTGGTTTATGCATTACTAGACCCCTCTGGCGTGTGAGGTGAGAGGCTAGCACCACCGGGGGAGGATTCGTGAAGTACCATATACAATATCTGCTTATATCTATAAATTTGGACTCCCGCACCTATCCCTCTCCCACTCATTTCCGTTTGTCTGCATATGTCACCATCCCATTTGCTCTAGAGACTCATTTATCTCTTTTTGAATCATCGGATTTGTTTGGATACACCTTATTTATGCACTCTTTATATGGACTTTTTGTGATTTGCATTTATTATCCATTATCTATTATCAATTATTATTAATATTCTTTAGCTATATATTTAGATGATAGATTGATGCACTATTTATTTTTTAATGCTATTATCTATTATCACATTACCATTCGCTCACTGGCATTTTTATTAGATTAGTTAGCGCCACTTCATTATTTATACATATTTATACGGGTGCTGGCAACACTATAGAAGTTTGGCTGCTTTTTATGTTTCACTTAGCACTTTATTATTATTAATATTATATATGTATTTTTTATTTGTGGTTTTCAACACTTCTGGTAGCGCATTAGTACCCACTTTACACAACAAATTAATTTGTTTCATTCGAATGACATGATGAAATAGCTTGGGCCTTTTGTTAACCACTTCAGCCCCGGATCATTTTGGCTGGTTAAAGACCAGGCCACTTTTTGCGATTCGGCACTGTGTCGCTTTAACTGACAATTGCGCGGTCGTGCGACGTGGCTCCCAAACAAAATTGATGTCCTTTTTTTCCCACAAATAGAGCTTTCTTTTGGTGTTATTTAATCACCTCTGCGATTTTTATATTTTTTTTAATTTTTTTTTGCGCTATAAACAAAAATAGAGCGACAATTTTGAAAAAAATTCCATATTTTTTACTTTTTGTTATAATAAATTTCCCCCCCCCCAAATATATAAAAAAACATATTTTTTCCTCAGTTTAGGCCGATACGTATTATTCTACATATTTTTGGTAAAAAAAAAAATCGCAATCAGCGTTTATTGATCGGTTTGCGCAAAAGTTATAGCGTTTACAAAATAGGGGATAGTTTTATGACTTTTTTTTTTTGTATATTTTTTTTTTTTTTTTACTCCTAATGGCGGCGATCAGTGATTTTTGTCGTGACTGTGACATTATGGCGGACACATCGGACATTTGTGACACATTTTTGGGACCATTGTCTTTTTCACAGCGATCAGTGCTATAAAAATGCACTAATTACTGTGAAAATGACACTGGCAGTGAAGGGGTAACCACTAGGTGGCGCTGTAGGTGTTAAGTGTTCCCTGCATAGTGTTTCTTACTGTAGGGGGGATGGGCTCTGTGTCACATGACACCGATCTCCGCTCCGAGTACACGGAGCCGAGATCAGTGTCATTGTCATTAGTCAGAGCGGGGAGATGCTTGTTTACACAAGCATCTCCCCGCTCTATACCTCCGTGAGACGGTCACGGGGATCCCCGCGGCGATCGAGTCCACAGGACCCGCGGTCCGACTTATGGGGATGGCGGCAGGGTCGCAAGCGTGCCGGCACGCGCGACCACATGGACAGGCACTTAAAGGGGACGTACAGGTACGTTGATGTGCCTGTCCGTGCCATTCTGCCGACGTATATGTACAGGAGGCGGTCGGCAAGTGGTTAATGTTTGAAGCATCCAAAATAACTAACGACATAACAAATGATCCCAATAGATTCAGATCAATTTGTTTTTATTCTAGTGAGCGTAGCGTAAATATTTTAACTTTTTGTATTGGGGTTGAGAAACCATTTGTTCAATTTGTAAGTGCATGGCCCAATAAACAGTCAGTTGGGAATGGGGAAATTATATATATATTTTTATAATTGACAATTTTCATTACATTTTTGTATTTTTTTCAATACAAAAAGGAGAAGAATAACAAACACTGTAAATCTTACAAGAATCCAATAGCAGTCCGTTATGGAGTACACACATTAATTCACTTAGATAACGAATTAAGCCTTCAAATCTGCAACTACGGTCAGCTACAGTATAGTGTGTGTAGTACAGGAAAGTCAATCAAACTAGTTGTACAATAACATTGCAGTAGTTTCCTAAAGAAAGCATTCCTTAGAGCCGGTGTTCACACGGGGGCAACGCGACTTCAACACGACTTCAGACTTTAACACGACTTCAACACGACTTCAACATGACTTCAACACGACTTCAGACTTCAACACGACTCCGGCACGACTTAAGCATGAATCACAGAGTGACTAAGTGGTGATTTACAACACGACTGAAGTTACCTCCAGGACAGGAGACATTCCAGTGGCCAATAAAACAAGAATCGGCTCTGTGGGAGGGAGGGGGAGGGAGGGGTTTGCCTGAGAAATGTATGTTATCTTCCTGTAAAGTTGCCTTCAAAATGAACAGTGATCAGACTTCTAAGCGACTTCCATTGAAATCAATGGTACAAGTTGCCTACAGGTCGCCTAGAAGTCTGATTGAAGTAGTACAGGAACCTTTTTTGAAGTCGGAGCGACTGCAGTCGTGTGCATTAAAACATCTCCATTCACTTCAATTCGTTTTAAAAATAGCACGACTTGGGGCAACTCGGGGCGACCAGAAGTCGCGTCCGGAGTCGCCCCTGTGTGAACCGGGTCTAAAGGCTTCAAACCCAAAGGAGAAGATCAGATGCCAACTAGTTTCTCATATAAGATATCCATAAAGCAGCAAGGAAAATAAAAAAGTTAAAGAAAGAAAGGGAGACAGAGCTTGTCACTCCTGGGTATAGAGAGAGTCAAGACCACAAGCATAGAAGGGTCTGTAGAGGCTCAGAGGCGGTCCTCCCTGAGATGCTAGGGTTCCCAAACCGCATGGTGACAGTCTACCTTATCAGCCAGACGTGCTGTTGAGACTCAATGATTTCTACATCTCTGATCCTAACATAGAGCTCGGTGGAAGTCGGTGGTGTTTGTCTATTCCATTGGAGGGCTATTAAACATCTGGCCACTGGTAAGATGTGAAAAAAAAAACACAGCGCTGTGCCCAGGTGCAAGTTATTCCAAAATTAATCAAGTGGAAAACTCAAAACCAAACACAAATCATATGGTATCTCTCCAACACTTTCTAGTGATACCAATAAGCAGTAATAGTTTTATATATATTTAGATATAATTATGTAACAAAAACTCAGTGTTGTATGACCACACCGACAAATAATTGAAGGGTGGATAAATAAACCCACAAGTGCACCTACTAACTCTATACATATATGTATATTAGACCCAAAAAATAAAGAGTCCATAAAAGTGTAAAATATATAGTGCCAAATAACAAGTGTGTATCAAAGTTCAATATTCTTATTGAATCCCACATGTGTGAATAACAATTCCTTCTTCATATTATAAACACCATCCCAAGTGATATATCCTTCAGCGCTTATGATTGAGATCCCTCACCGAAAATAATGGCTGGTCATGAGGAACCAGCAAACAAGCATTCTCCCTTAGCGGGATCCTTCCAAAATCGCATCATTCTAACATAACGATTATGACTAAACAAAATGATTTACAGTGCCTTGCAAAAGTATTCACCCCCTTGGCTTTTTACCTATTTTGTTACATTACAGCCTTTAGTTCAATGTTTTTTAATCTGAATTATATGTGATGGATCAGAACTCAATAGTCTAAGTTGGTGAAGTAAAATTAGAAAAATATATACATAAAACTAGGGTTGTCCCGATACCACTTTTTTAGGACCGAGTACAAGTACCGATACTTTTTTCCAAGTACTCGCCGATACCGATTACCGATACTTTTTTTTTCAATGTCATGTGACAGTTTGAAAGATGGGGACTGATAGCAGGTGGCACTTATGGGCACTGACTGGTGACTGGCTCTGATGGGCACTAATAGGTGGCTGGCACTGATAGATGGCACTGATTGCACTGATAGGTGGCACTTATGGGCACTTATAGGTGGCACTTGTGGGCACTGATAGATGGCACTGATTGCACTGATAGATGGCACTGATTGCACTGAAAGGTGGCACTTGTGGGCACTGATATGTGGCACTTGTGGGCACTGATATGTGGCACTTGTGGGCACTGATATGTGGCACTTGTGGGCACTGATAGCACTGAAAGGTGGCACTTGTGGGCACTGATAGGTGGCACTGATAGATGGCACTTGGCACTGACAGCACTGATAGGTGGCACTGATTGCACTATCAGTGCCCACAAGTGCCATCTATCAGTTCCACCTATCAGTGTGCCCACAAGTGCCACATCAGTGCCACCAAGTGCCACCTATCAGTGCCATCTACCAGTGCCACCTGATAGGTGGCACTGGTAGATGGCACTGATTGCACTGATAGGTAGCACTTGTGGGTACTGATAGGTGGCTGGCACTGAAATGCTGCGGGAAAAAAAAATGACACAGGATTTAAAATAAAAAAAACTGCTGCAACACCCATCTTGGTACACCCTGCACTCGGCTGAAGTAAGCAGCAGCAGACATCTTGTTACACCCAGCCCATATAGCTCGGGCTGGGTGTAACAAGATGTCTGCTGCTTACTGCAGCCAAGTGCAGGGTGTACCAAGATGGGTGTGGGGACGTTCAGCCGCTGACGGCGACCGAATGCGACATCACCGGTCACCGATCCTGATGCGGCTGCGCCCTGCACCCCTGCCAGCTTACCAGTTTCAACTGCAGGTGAGGGACTCGCTCTCCGCCCTGGTCTCTGCCCCCCGCCGCACTCTCCGCCCCCCGCCGCACTCTCCGTCCTGCTCTCCGCCTTGGTCTCCACCCCCCGCCGCACTCTCCGTCCCGCTCTCTGCCCTGGTCTCCGCCCCCCGCCCCCCGCTCTCCACCCCCTCTCTGCGTCCGCTCTGAAAAAAAAAAGTATCGGACTGGGCATCGGGAGCATTTGCGCGAGTACAAGTACTCGCGCAAATGCTTGGTATCGGTCCCGATACCGATACTAGTATCGGTATCGGGACAACCCTACATAAAACTATTTTTCAGAAATAAAAAACAGATAATTGGCATGTGCGTATGTATTCACCCCCTTTGTTATGAAGCCCATAAAAAGCTCTGGTGCAACCAATTACCTTCAGAAGTCACATAATTAGTGAAATGATGTCCACCTGTGTGCAATCTAAGTGTCACATGATCTGTCATTACATATACACACCTTCATGAAAGGCCACAGAGTCTGCAACACTTAAGCAAGAGGCACCACTAACCAAACACTGCCATGAAGACCAAGGAACGCTCCAAACAAGTAAGGGACAATGTTATTGAGAAGTACAAGTCAGGGTTAGGTTATAAAAAAATATCCAAATCTTTGATGATCCCTAGGAGCACCATCAAATCTATCATAACCAAATGGAAAGAACATGGCACAACAGCAAACCTGCCAAGAGACATCCGCACACCAAAACTCACGGACCGGGCAAGGAGGGCATTAATCAGAGAGGCAGTAAAGAGATCTAAGGTAACCCCGGAGGAGCTCCAGAGTTCCACAGCAGAGACTGGAGTATCTGTACATAGGACGACAATAAGTCGTACGCTCCATAGAGTTGGGCTTTATGGCAGAGTGGCCCTAAGAAAGCCATTACTTTTAGCAAAAAACAAAATGGCACGTTTTGAGTTTGCAAAAAGGCATGTGGGAGACTCCCAAAATGTATGGAGGAAGGTGCTCTGGTCTGATGAGACTAAAATTTTACTTTTTTGGCCATCAAAGAAAATGCTATGTCTGGCGCAAACCCAACACATCACATCACTCAAAGAACACCATCCCCCACAGTGAAACATGGTGGTGGCAGCATCATGCTGTGGGGATGTTTTTCAGCAGTCAGGACTGAGAAACTGGTCAGAGTTGAGGGAAAGATGAATGCTACTAAATACAGGGATATTTTTGAGCAAAACCTGTACCACTCTGTGTGTGATTTGAGGCTAGGATGGAGGTTCACCTTCCAGCAGGACAATGACCCCAAACACACTGCTAAAGCAACACTTGAGTAGTTTAAGGGGAAACATGTAAATGTGTTGGAATGGCCTAGTCAAAGCCCAGACCTCAATCCAATATGAAATCTGTGGTCAGACTTAAAGATTGCTGTTCACAAGCGCAAACCATCCAACTTGAAGGTGGCTCTACAAAGTATTGACTTTAGGGGGGTGAATAGTTATGCACATTTACTTTTTCTGTTATTTTGTTCTATTTGTTGTTTGCTTCACAATAAAAAAAAAACATCTGCAAAGTTGTGGGCATGTTCTGTAAATTAAATGATGTAAATCCTCAAACAATCCATGTTAATTCCAGGTTGTGAGGCAACATAACACGAAAAATGCCAAGATGGGTGAATACTTTTGCAAGCTTCTCGCTGAGGACATTTACTTTAACCACTTAAGGACCGCCACACAACGATATACGTCGACAGAAAGGCACGGCTGGGCATATGGGCGTACAGGTACGTCCCCTTTAAGATCCCAGCCATGGGTCACGCGCACGGCGCCGCCGGCGCACTCGCGACCCGGTCCGGAGCTCCGTGACCCGTGGACCCGATCGCCGCCGGTGTCCCGCGATCGGGACACAGAGCTGAAGAACGGGGAGAGGTAAGTGTAAACAAACATCTCCCCGTTCTTCACAGTGGCACTGTCAGTGATCGTCTGTTCCCGGTCATCGGGAACAGCGATCAGTGACGTGTCACGCCAAGCCACGCCCCCTAACAGTTACAAGCACTCCCTAGGTCACACTTAACCTCTTCAGCGCCCCCTACACTGCCAGTGTAATTTTTACAGTAATCAGTGCATTTTTATAGCACTGATCGCTGTAAAAATTACAATGGTCCCAAAATGGTGTCAAAAGTGTCCGATGTGTCCGCCATAATGTCGCAGTCATGATAAAAATCGTTGATCGCCGCCATTACTAGTAAAAAAAATAATATATTAATAAAAATGCCATAAAACTATCCCCTATTTTGTAGACACTATAAGTTTTGTGCAATCCAATCAATAAACGCTTATTGCGATTTTTTTTTTTTACCAAAAATATGTAGAAGAATCGCCCTAAACTGAGGAAAAAAATATATTTTTTTTATATATTTTTTTGGGGATATTTATTATAGCAAAAAGTTAAAAATATTGAATTTTTTTCAAAATTGTCACTCTATTTTTGTTTATAGCGCAAAAAATAAAAACCGCAGAGGTGATCAAATACCACCAAAAGAAAGCTTTATTTGTGGGAAAAAAAGGACGTCAATTTTGTTTGGGCGCCACGTTGCACGACCGTGCAATTGTCAGTTAAAGCGACGCAGTGCCGAATCGCAAAAAGTGGCCTGGTCTTTGACCAGCGAAATGGTCCGGGGCTTAAGTGGTTAAAGTGAACTGGAAGAAAAGTATCCCATTGTTGCTGCAATTTAAAAATCCTGCAAATACTTGACAGTCTTAGGCCCCTTTCACACGGGGCGGATCCGTGCAGATCCGCCCCGTGAAGCTCCGCTTGCTCAGCGGGGATCGCTCCGTTGATCCCCGCTGAGCCGGCGGATGACTGGGCGGTCCCCGCACACTGTGCAGGGACCGCCCTGTCAGAGCGCCGCTCTCCCCTATGGGGAATCGGATGATGACGGACCGTAGAGTCCGTTGTCATCCGATCCGCTCCGCCGACGGAAGGAAAAATAGGGTTTTCCTCCGTCACACTTTGGCGGAGCGGATGTCAGCGGACATGTCTCCGCTGACATCCGTGCCTCCATAGGGGTACATGGAGGATCCATTTCAGGTCCGCCTAAAAACTGACAGGCGGACCTGAACGGACCTCCGTGTGAAAGAGCCCTTATGGGGTGCAGTCCCCTGGAGTCCAGCCAGCCACTTCCAGATCTTAATTACAGGTCTGTGAGGCAGGGGCACTGAATGTGCACTTGCTTTAAGGTCTGGCAGACTCTGGTAATTTCACATGGACGTTCAGTCAGTTTTTTTCAGACGGATTCACACTAAACCACAATGTATGTCTATGGGCGGGCGGATGTAGGCAGACATGTCTGTTTACTTCCTCTTAAATGTGTGTCAGTTTATGTCGGCAGAAAAAAATTGAAAAGTTGTGTTCTTTACCTTACCCATCATGCCAGGGTCCGTGACATCACAAGGGGGTGTGGTCTCAGGGCGATGTTACCGCATTATAACGCCTCATAGCTATATAAGAACTGTCAGACAGCAGAGACTGAACAGCGGGAGCCAGCATCGGAGAAAGAAGACATCGGCGGAGAAAAGAAGACATTGGGGCTGATTTACCAAATGTTTGCGCCATGAGTATTGGCGCATCTGCGTGCGCAATGGCTGTTTTGGTATTTACAAAAAAATAGCGCCGGTATCGCAGCCCTATTTCCCATTTACTATAGTAAGGGAGGAGGCGCTCAGTGCGCTACTATGGACCTGGCGCAGGGCATGTTAAAATCTAAATATAAAGAAGCTGGAAGTGAGAAAATATTGGGGGTGATGTGGGGTGATGTGAGGAAGTATAGGGACACATGCCCAAATAACTAATATGCCCAAAATAGAGTGATAAAGTAACTTTTTCAAAACCAGCCCGCTGCGCCGGCAATTCCGATTCGAGCTGCGGGAGGTTTTTTTGAGCTCAGCGCGGGAATTTCAATGGTTTAAATGCGCTAAGGCACTGCGCCGGCAAAATCTTAGTAAATGTCAAGTCACGTAAACTAATTTGCATAAGTTGAACATGCGCAGCTCTGAAATTGCCAGTGCGCCTGCAAAATGACATTTCTAAAGCAAAAAAAAAACATTTAAAAGCAGCCGCGGTTATAATGAATTGTCGGCTCCCGGCAATATAGAGAAAGGTTATAGAAAGTCTTTGCTAACCAAAAAAAAAGCATGGGGGTCCCCCTAAATTCCATAACCAGGCCCTTCAGGTCTGGAATGGATATTAAGGGGAACCCCGCTGCAAATTTAAAAAAAAAATGACGTGCGGGTTCCCCCCAAGTATCCAAACCAGGCCCTTCAGATCTGGAATGGATTTTAAGGGGAACTCCACCCCAAATTTTCTTAAAAAATGGCGTGGAGTCCCCCCAAAAATCCACACCAGACCCTTATCCGAGCACATAACCTGGCCGGCCGCAGGGGAAGAGGGGGGGACGAGAGCGGCCCCCCTCCCTCCTGAACCGTACCAGACCACATGCCCTCAACATGGGGAGGATGTCCCCATGTTGATGGGGACAAGGGCCTCATCCCCACAACCCTTGCCCGGTGGTTGTGGGGGTCTGCGGGCAGGGGGGCTTATCGGAATCTGGAAAACCCCTTTAACAAAGGGGACCCCCAGATCCCGGCCCCCCCACTATGTGAAATGGTAATGGGGTACATTGTACCCCTACCATTTCACAAATAAAGTGTAAAAAGTTACAAGAGCCGGTTTTTGACAATTCCTTTATTAATGTCTTCTCTTTTCTTCCATCTTCTTCTTCTTCTTCCATCTTCTTCTTTTCTCCATTCGGGTTTCTTCCTCCATCTTCATCTTCCTCTTCATCTTTATCTTCATCTTCATCTTCCTTCTTCCTTCGGTCTTCTCGTCCGCATCTTGCCCCGGCGTCTTCCCTTCTTCTTTCTTCTCCGGCCGCTCCGTTTGAATTGGAGGTTCCCGCTGTGCGACGCTTCAGTTCTCCACTTGGTCCGCTAACCACCCGGTGGCTCCGCCCCCCTCTGTCACCACGGGGAAAGTCCCCGTGAAATCCATGTGCGTCAGAGGGGGGCGGGGTCACCGGGTGTAAGCGGACCCGATGGGGAACTGAAGAACTGAAGCGTCGCACAGCGGGAACCTCCAATTCAAACGGAGCGGCCGGAGAAGAAAGAAGAAGGGAAGACGCCGGGGCAAGATGCGGACGAGAACACCGAAGGAAGAAGGAAGATGAAGATGAAGATAAAGATGAAGAGGAAGATGGAGGAAGAAACCCGAATGGAGAAAAGAAGAGGATGGAAGAAGAGGATGGAAGAAGAGGATGGAAGAAGAGGATGGAAGAAGAAGATGGAAGAAGAAGATGGAAGAAGAAGATGGAAGAAGAAGAAGATGGAAGAAAAGAAAACACATTAATAAAGGAATTGTCAAAAACCGGCTCTTGTCATTTTTTCCATTTTTTACACTTTCTTTGTGAAATGGTAGGGGTACATTTGTACCCCATTACCATATCACATAGGGGGGGCGGGATCTGGGGGTCCCCTTTGTTAAAGGGGTCTTCCAGATTCCGATAAGCCTCCTGCCCGCAGACCCCCACAACCACCGGGCAAGGGTTGTGGGGATGAGGCCCTTGTCCCCATCAACATGGGGACATCCTCCCCATGTTGAGGGCATGTGGCCTGGTACGGTTCAGGAGGGAGGGGGGGCCGCTCTCTCGTCCCCCCCTCTTCCCCTGCGGCCTGCCACGTTGCGTGCTCGGATAAGGGTCTGGTATGGATTTTTAGGGGGACTCCACGCCATATTTTTTTTAAATTTGGGGTGGAGTTCCCCTTAAAATCCATGCCAGATCTGAAGGGCCTGGTATGGATATTTGGGGGGAACCCCACGTCATTTTTTTAAAAATTTTGCAGCGGGGTTCCCCTTAATATCCATTCCAGACCTGAAGGGCCTGGTTATGGAATTTGGGGGACCCCCACGCATTTTTTTTGGTTAGCAAAGACTTTCAATGACTTTTATCTGTATTGACGGGAACCAGCAATTCATTACAGCCGCAAGGACTTTTAAATTACTATTATTTTACTTTAGAAATGTCATTTTGCTCTCCAACTGTTATAAACATGGAAAACATGCGCTACTTTACAGGCATACTATAGACACCCCCCGGGGATGATATTTAGGGCCAGTTCACACCGGATGCAGTGCAGTGGGTTTTTTTGATGCCTGAAAAACGCAAAGAAAGTTGATCACATTAATGCCAATGGCATAGTTCACACCACTGCAGTCCGTTCCAGTGCATTTCAGAAAGCCAAAAAATAATTGGTCATGCTGCATTTTTTAGGTACAAAACTGTACTGGACCGCAGTAAAACACATCAAAAACGCAACGGAACGTATCAAAAATGCACTGGAATGCACCGCAACGCACCTAAATGCACCAAAGACGCACTGCAACACACTTGTCCTAAGTGAAAAGAGGGGGAAAAAGACACTGGACTGCATCAAAAACGCCTCAAAAATGCACTGGAATGTGTCAAAAACGCGCATGCAGAAAAGCACCTGGAACGCACCCAGACTGCGTTTCTATAGTGTGAACTAGGGCCAGTTCACACCATAGAAACACAATCCGTATGCGTTCCAGGTGCTTTTCTGCATGCACGTTTTTCATGCGTTCCAGTGCATTTTTGGTAAGTTTTTGATGCAGTCCAGTGCTTTTTTTTCACCCCTCTTTTTTATTAACCATAGATAAGGACAAGTGTGTTCCAGTGCGTTTTTGGTGCATTTAGGTGTGTTCCTGTGCGTTCCAGTGCGTTTATGATGCGTTTTGATGCGTTTCAGTACAGTCCAGTGCAGGTAAAATGCAGCATGTTCTACTTTTTTGGTGGAACTGGAACGCACTGGAACAAACACTGCCATTTAGAACTATATAACCAACTTTCCATGCATTTTGGATGCATAAAAAACGCAATGGACTGTATGTGGTGTGAAATGGCCCTTAAGCAATTTGGCATATTTAAAGGCACTTCTCCTTGTTTTGTTTTTGGTGTTTTCCAAATTGGTGACATTGATATATGTCCCTTAGGGTGGGACCTGGGCCCCCATTTTAAGGCCAATACCTAGAAGATAAGCCAGCCAAGTGGGGACTAGCAAAATTACCAAGTCAGTTCCCATAGACTGCAATGCGATTTGTTGGTGGGGGGGGGGAGGGGTGATTGTCCCATCTCTAATTTTGTAGCATGCTGGATGATGTGCTTAATTTTGGACGGGGGGAGTTATTTTTTGCTAGCTGCATTGGTGTTGTTCTGCACATGCCCAGCCAGTTAGTTTTTTTTTGGCGTGCTTTTTGTGTGTGAACAGCGCTTGGATATTTCTGGGCATGCTCACTCAGAGAGTGTTTTATGGGTAAGAAATTGAAGGACATCCTTAACAGGTGTGCCCACTTTGAATTTCAGTCTCTACATTGGGAGAACTTGCATTTTGGGTGTTTCATGGACTGTGCATGTGTTTTCAATTGCCTCATTAGCACACAAACATAGGTTATATAAAGCTTGCAGAGCATTTGGTCATTTGCCTTGAGAAGAGGTGTGTGTGTGTGTCAGTCAAAATGTACATGTTGGTGTCCTTATCGAGTTTGTAGCACATGTATTTTATTTGTTATGTCTTTGCAAAACAGGTGTTTGGTTTATTTTGTGTGGGGGAAATGTTCCCCTGAAATAATTCTGATGTTAATGTGTGTTGTTTGTTCACTTTGATTTAATTGTCTGCTGCATTTTTTGGCCAAAAATTGCTCAAGGTGTTGAGTCTGTAACTGTTTCAAATTGACCATGTTTTTTATTTTGCCTTCCCTTTTGTTTTGTTGAACAATAAAATTAGATGCAAAATTTTGATGTTTGTTTTGTGTTTTCTTTGCAACAAATGTGACAGCTGATTGGCATGTCAAAACAAAACTGGTGTAATTTGTCTACCCTGGTGCCTTCATGGTAGTATATGCATGGATTGTGTGCTGCCATTGAAAGTCACCAGGAAATGAAAAATACAGAGCGGTAAGTATTCAATTTTCCTTTTTTTTTTTACTGCAGTGGTTCTCAGCCTCAGTCCTCAAATACCCCCAACAGGACATGTTTTGTGAATTTATCTTATTGAGAATTGCTGTCCAAAAATCAAAACCATTGACTGTGATTTAAAGCACATGTGCAAGATGAAGGAAAACCTGCAAACATGGCCTGTTGGGGGTACTTGAGAAGCACTGATTTAGAGCACTGCACTTAAAAATAGCTCAAGGCAATACAATTCTAATTGTGGGCATTTTGAGGGAAACAAATTAAGTGTTAGAACCCCTGCATGTGTGTGTGGTTTTTTTTTTTTTTTTTTTTTTTAGATTTTTTTTTTTGGAGTTTGGCCTTGGTCTCCTTTTTCTTAACATTGGCTTCACTTCCTGTCACACAGCTAAACAGGAAGTGAAGGTAAAACCCTACCAATGTCTTTTCTTGGGGACACAGATCAATCTAACTAGTGTCCCCATTAAGCAAATTGCACTCTAGCACTTTGTTGTGTACACCCCAAATCATTGGGTAGTTTGGTCTTTAGTAAAGACAAATCCACTCTGCAGTAAAAGTGTAGCTGCTGAAAATCTGAGGGAAAGTACTGGTGTATGGATGTTACAATCATGTAAAAGCAAAGATGTTTTTTTTTGGCTTGCATGTCCCCCTCAGATATACAGCAAGTGCACTTGTAGTGCAAAGTAGATTTGCCTTTAGTAAATAAACCCCACAGTCCAAACTACCTAATAAATTGTGGTGTACCCCGCAATATGCTGGAGTGCAATGTGCATAATGGGGAAAGTATTTAGACTGACCTGTGTGTCCCCAAGGAAAGACATTGTTAGGGATTTTCCCTCACTTCCTGTGTGGCTATGTGACAGGAAGTGAATTATTTGGAAGGATAAAGTGGCCAAATTATTTAGTTTAACTTTTCAAAGACTCATTCCTAAGTTGAATTGTAATGCATGTCAATGGCCCATTTAGACCCTCTTTAATCACTTGAGATCAGCTCTATAACTGATCGACGGCCACAGCATGGTCCTCAATTGCCGGGAGTCCCTCAATAAACGTCCTCCCCTTTGCGCGCGCTGTGGTCACAGAGTCACTGAGACTCAGGTGATGACAGATCCGAGTAAGGGGCCGATCCCTGCCCTTTACCATGTGATCAGCTGTCAGCAAATGACAGCTGATCACATGATGTAAACAAAAGCTGGGTAATGGTTTTTGTTTTCTCCTTGTGCTGACAGCGTGAGCATAAAAAAAAGGCACTCACCGGCTTATGTGCAAGGGACATGGGGCCCGAAGAGGAAGAGGCAATTCTGCATCATCTGTGACAATTAGTAGCCCCTGCCAGTGCCACAATCAATGCCCACCACTGGTGCCAATCAGTGGCACCTAGCATTGCTGCCTATCAATGCCCATCACTGCCAACTATCATTGCCACCTAGCAGTGCCACTTCTCACTGCCCACCAGTGCCAAATAGCAATGCCACCTCTCAGTGCCCACCCTTGCCACCTTATCGGTGCCCATCAGTGCAGTCTCATCAGTGTACATCAATGAAGAAGAAAAATTACCTTTTTTAAAAATATTAACCAGTTTCCTACCGCCCACCGTCAAATTACATCCTTGGCTTTGTGCGGTGACATCTGAATGTTGGGTGCAGTTGCAGGCATCATTCAGATATCATTCTTTTTAGCCGGCGATTCTGTGCACAATAAAAACGATCATAGTGGCAGTTCCGCCGCTTGTTTGTTCTTATAGGCGGGGGGAGGGGACGTTCCCCCCCCCTCTTGCCGCCATCCGGTGCTTCTCCGAGCTCTCCTGTGCCATCTGGGGCTCGGAGAACGATTTGGAGATGACTGGTGACCAGATGGTCATCAGTCATCTCTATGACCGTCGGAGGCGCGGGCACGATGTTATGACATCATGCCGTGTTCCCGTATGTTAACCAAGCCGTGATCTCGGCTGTCAGCATGAGATTGGTGGTTTTTTTGGACCAATATCATGCTTTCCAGCCTGGAGGAGAGATGCGGGGTCTTATTGACCCTGCATCTCTCCATAAAGAGGACCTGTCACACACATTCCTATTACAAGGGATGTTTACATTCCTTGTAATAGGAATAAAAGTGATCCCCAAAAAAAAAAAAAAAAGAGTAAGAAATACAAAAAAGTAAAAAAATAAGAAAAAAAATAAGAAAGAAAGCCCATGTCCCCGGTAGCTCGCGCTCAGAAGCGAACACACACGTAAGTCCCGCCCTCATATGTAAACGCCGTTCAAACCACACGTGAGTTATTGCTGCGTGCGTTAGAACGAGTGCAACAATTCTAGCACTAGACCTCCTCTGTAATGCCAAAATGGTAACCTGTAAAAAAAATTAAAGCATCGCCTAGGGAGATTTTTAAGTACTGAAGTTTGGTGTCATGCCATGTGTGTGCGCAATTTTAAAGCGTGACGTGTTAGGTATCTATTTACTCAGCATAACAACATCTTTCACATTATACCAAAAAATTGGCCGTAACTTTACTGTTTTGTAATATTTTTAGCAAACAAAAGGCGTTTGACAATTTATTGCGCAAATACCGAGCGAGATAAAAATTTGCAATGACCGCCATCTTATTCCCCAGGGTGTCTGCTCCAAAAACATATATAATGTTTGGTGTTTTGAAGTAATTTTATAGCCATAAATTTATGATTTTTACATGAAGGAGAGAAGTGCCAGAATAGGCCCAGTGCTGAAGTGGGTAAAATATTCTTTTTTTTTTTTTAAACTCGGTCTTTTGTATTTATAGAAAAAATAAATAAAATAAAACACAAAGGTGATCAAATAGCACCAAAAGCAAGCTCTATTTGTGTGCCAAAAAATAAAACATTTTCATTGGGTTACAGTGTTGTATGAGCGCGCAATTGTCATTAAAAGTGCATCAGCGCTGAAATGTGAAACTTGGTCTGGGCAGTGCACAAGTGGTTAATATAAGGCTACATGCACACGGACGTTTTTCAACCGCTTGTTTGAGCGGTTTTTGCAGCTTAAAAACATCTCTCCATGTTAGCCTATGGCCTCATGGCCACCATGGCGTTTTTGAGCTGTAAATGGCATAGGCGTTTTTAGGCCCCATGTAGACGGGACGCTGGTGCAAAGTGTTCTGAACTAAGGTTGAAAGTGGCGTTTAGAAAGGCGCGCTTTGTGGCGTTTGCATGCCGTGTTTTACCACATTTGCGTGTATATGATAAGGAGCCGCCCTAAGCTCCAAAAACAGTATTATTTACGATTTTAGCTATTTAGTGAGACCAGAGTGATATCAGCAGCTGAGAGCAGCAGTGTAGTTGTATTTAGCGTGTCACTTGCCACATCACTTGCCACAGGTTGTGGATTGTCCACAATGCAATGGAAGCAACTTCTTATATATATATATATATATATACATATACATATACGTGGAAATCTTTGGCGTCTGAAGGCATTTTGAGGGTTTGTGAAAAACGATTTTAAATGCAACTGCAGATTTTTTTGGCCAGGACAAAAACAGTGTTTTGGATGTAATAGAATTCAATGGACCCGCATCCAAAACGCAAGTACTGCAGTTTTGCTGCGATTTTTTGTTTGACCTGTTTATAGCTGGTTGTTAAAGCAAATGTAAAAAAAAAAAAAAACAGTTCAAAAAACCAAACCAAAAAAAAAAACAGCGTGTGGTCCCCCCCCCCCCCCCAGGTCCATACCAGGCCCTTGGGTCTAGTATGGATTCAAAGGGGACCCCCCCCCAAAAAATGAAAAAAAAATGGCGTGGGGGTCCCCCCAGAATCCATACCAGGCCCTTCAGGTCTGGCATGTATTTTAAGGGGAACCCCGCACCAAAAACAAAAAAAAATTGCGTGGGGTCCCCTTGGAATACACACCAGACCCTTTATCCGAGCACTCAACCTGGCAGGCCGCAGGGGAAAAGGGGGGGACGAGAGAGTGGCCCCCCTGCCTCCTGAACCGTACCAGGCCGCGTGCCCTCAACATGGGGGGTTTGGTGCTTCGGGGCAGGGGGGGGCGACCTGCGGCCCCCCCACCCCAAAGCACCCTGCCCCCATGTTGATGGGGACAAGGGCCTCTTCCCGACAACCCTGGCCGTTGGTTGTTGGGGTCTGCGGGCGGGGGGCTTATCGGAATCCGGGAGCCCCCTTTAATAAGGGGGACCCCAGATACCTGCCCCCCACCCTATGTGAATGAGTATGGAGTACATCGTACCCCTACCCATTCACCTGGTGGCAAAATAAGTCAATAAAAAAAAGACAACACAGGTTTGAAAAGTAATTTATTGGGCAGCTCCGGGGGTCTTTCTGCCGGGCCCCCGCTATCTTCTGTTAGCTCTTTTGCTAGCGGGGGTCCCCGGGCTTCGTCGCCATCTTCTTCCGACTTCGGGGGTCTTTCTGCCGGGCCCCCCGCTATTTTCTGCTAGCTCTTTTGCTAGCGGGGGTCCCGGGCTTCGTCGCCGTCTTCTTCCGACTTCGGGGGTCTCTTGTTCTGTTCTCCGGTTCTTCTCCCGCTCTCCGACGCCTTCTCCTCGATCTCCGGTTCTTTCTGCCGGACGCCCCGCTATCTTCTCGCAGCTCTTTTGCTAGCGGGGGCCGGTCTTCTACGTCGCCTTCTTCCTTCTTCTCTTCGCCCGATGTTGACTCGTCGCTCTCCACCGCCGCAATGATCGTCTGAGCCCGCCCCCGTATAATGTCACAGTCCCGGGGAATGATGGGACTGTGACGTGAAACAAGGGCAGGGTCAGCGGTGGCATCATCCGGTGACCACGCCCCATGCCAATAAAAGTGGCACCGCTGCTCAGACGATCATTGCGGCGGTGGAGAGCGTCGAGTCAACATCGGGCGAAGAGAAGAAGGAAGAAGCCCGAGACCCCGCTAGCAAAAGAGCTAGCAGAAAATAGCGGGGGGCCCGGCAGAAAGACCCCCGAAGTCGGAAGAAGACGGCGACGAAGCCCGCGACCCCCGCTAGCAAAAGAGCTAGCAGAAGATAGCGGGGGCCCGGCAGAAAGACCCCCGGAGCTGCCCAATAAATTACTTTTCAAACCTGTGTTGTCTTTTTTTTATTGACTTATTTTGCCACCAGGTGAATGGGTAGGGGTACGATGTACTCCATACTCATTCACATAGGGTGGGGGGCCGGCATCTGGGGGCCCCCTTTTTAAAGGGGGCGCCCTGATTCCGAAAAGCCCCCCGCCCCCAGACCCCGACAACCAACGGCCAGGGTTGTCGGGAAGAGGCCCTTGTCCCCATCAACATGGGGGCATGGTGCTTTGGGGTGGGGGGGCCGCAGGTCGCCCCCCCTGCCCCGAAGCACCAAACCCCCCATGTTGAGGGCATGCGGCCTGGTACGGTTCAGCAGGGAGGGGGGGCCGCTCTCGTCCCCCCCCTTTTCCCCTGCGGCCTGCCAGGTTGCGTGCTCGGATAAGGGTCTGGTTTGGATTTTGGGGGGACCCCACACCGTTTTTCAGCTTAAGGGGGTTCACCCTAAAATCCAGACCAGACCTAAGGGTCTGGTTTGGATTTTGGGGGGACCCCCACGCTGTTTTTCGGCTTAGGGGGGTTCACCTTAGAATCCAGACCAGACCTAAGGGCCTGGTATGCTCCTGAAGGGGAACCCATGCTGGTTTTTTCATTAAAATTTGGCCTGGAGTTCCCCTTCATGATTCATGCCAAAACATGGGACAGCGAGGCTGCCGAGGACCAGCGCGATGACATCGCGCTGGACACATTCTTGGCCAGCTAGTCTTCTCTAGGACACGACTTGAGCGGCTGCCTCACGCGCTCAGGTCGTGTCCAGGTCGCCTGTCAGAGTCGCGCTGTCCCTGTGTTAGCCGGCACATGAGTCGCCCGCAAGTCGGATCCGACTTCCCGGGTGAGCTCTATTCAAATCAATGGGCTCCCATAGGGAACCATTCATTTTCAATAGAGCGCCGCTGACATTTCTATTTACTGTAACAGTGTGCCGCTGCTTCCTGCGCCCAGTGAAGGAGTTATCAGGCGCACCAATTAAGGTTAGAAGCAGCGCAGCGCACTGTTATTAGTAAATCAGCCCCATTGTGATTGACGTTGGAGCTACGACGGGGGTCAGTCTTAAGTTTTAATAAAGGACTTGTCAAAAACTGTCTCTTGTTTTTTGTAACACTACGCTGCTTTTTTTGGTGAATGGGTAGGGGTGCTGTGTAACCCATACTCATTCATATGGGGGGGGGCTGGAATCCGCTTTCAAATTTCGATAAGCCCCCTGCCCGCAGACCCGCACAACCACCGGCCAGAGTTGTCAGGAAGAGGCCCTTGTCCCCATCAACATGGGGGCAAGGTGTTTTGGGGTGGGGGGCTCAAAGCACGCACCCCCCCATGTTGAGGACAAATGGCCTGGTATGGTCCAGGAGGGGGGGCTCGGTCGCCCCTCCCCCTTTCCTGACCTGCCGGGCTGCGTGCTCGGATAAGGGTCTGGTATGGATTTTGGGGGGACCACGCCTTTTTTTTAAGTTTTGGCGTGGGGATTGCATACACTTAATCTCAGAGCACAAGTCGCATGCCACAAGTCAGATCAGTTAAGCTGATTATCCGACTTGGATGCGACTCCCATCTAAATTAAGGGGCTGAAATCGCACCCAAGTCGGACCAAAGTATTGCAGGAACCTTTTTCAAAGTCGGACCAGTTAAGACGGCTCTCATAGGGAACCATTGATTTTGACATGTCATGCAACTTGTGCTCTCGAAGTCGGAGCGTATGTTGGACCAGTGTGAACTGGCCCTTAAGCTGGATACACACTGTACAATTTTCTGGAGATTTTTTCCTTCAGATTTACCAAGACCATATAATATGAGGTCAAACCTTAAGAATTTCAATTTGCATGCAATCAGGCAGGCCCTTGCACTACATGGTTTTTGGTAAATTTAAAGGAAATCAGACAACAAAAGTTTTATAGTGTGTATGGGGTCAAGTTGGAAAAATATATTGGTGATCTTTTTTAATTGGAGGTTACACTGTCCATATTTATTGAAATATTGTTTGTGGTATTAACACTGTGGGTTTAAGCGCTACTGTTATGATATTTTTGTGATTACATTCATTATGAAGTTAGCAGCCAGGACTGTGTTTGGGGCAGATGCCACCTGAGGCACACATATTTTAACACCAAACTGCCCCCCCCCCCCCCAGCAAGATTGTGATAGCACTGCCTGTGTGTGAACACAGTAACACAAAGCCTGTTAAAAGTGTGTTTTCCTGCCCAGGCGCTACGTGTGTCACATAGTCAGGTGCAATGGTCGACCTCTGTAACACTGAACCTGCAATTATAACATGTTGTGTCACTGAAGATGCTTGGCCATATGTCTGCCTGTGTGACAGACACAGCAGCTGGACAAGGAGCTTTGTAATGCCAAGCCTGTGGTTTTACCAGACTTGCTGAGCTGCACTGAGGATTGACTGTTGGTACGGGGCCTCTAGCCTCAGTGCTGCCCCACATTGTGCCGCCATGAGTGTCGCCTCATGGACAACACAGACCTGTTAGTAGCTCAAATATTTATTGTTTTTTGGTGTTTATGGGTTATACAGTGCTTAAAGGGGTTGCTCCACCGGAAAAAAAAAATTAAAAGCCAGCAGCTACAGCTACAGCAGCTGCTGGCTTTTAATATTTGGACACTTACCTGTCCTGGAGTCCAGCGACGTCCGCAGCAGAGGACGAGCGAACCGCTCGTCGCTCTGCTGCTCCCTCCGCCATCCTCGCTGAGGGAACCAGGAAGTGAAGCCCTGCGGCTTCATGCCCGGTTCCCTACGGCGCATGCGCGAGTCGCGCTGCGCCGTTCTGATTGGTGCTCCTGTGTTCTGGGAGCCGAGTGTCTCCCAGAACACCAAGGGAAGTCTGCGGGAAGTGACGTAACTCCCGCAGATTCCCGGAGACAGGACTCCCGGATGTGGGTGAAAATACCTGTCTTAGACAGGTATCTTCACCCCCCTCCCCCCTGAAAGGTGTCAATTGTGACACCGGAGGGGGGGAGGGTTCCAAATAGCAAAAGTTGCTATTTAGGGTGGAGCTCCACTTTAAGAAACCCAGATTACTCTTTCGTCCATGGACCGACACAGCTTCTCTATTGACAAAGTGGGTATTATCCGTTAATTAGGAGTGACTAGGCAGAAAAACTTGTAAAAAGTGTTGCATCACACCTTCTACAGTACCGCCCAGGGGGCGGACCCTCTGGGTATACCCTCTCAGTCTGCACATCGCAGATCAGTTTTTTTCTGTCTAGCAAGGAGTAGGACATGGCTCCCTTCGGGCTCATTGGTCCGGGGAAAAAAGATATATATATTTTTTATTTTTTTGCTACATTTGTTGTTTCCTGCGATCTTCGATCAACTGCCGACTGGGTGACAGGCTGGATCCTCGATCCTTGTAGTCTCCCCAGTTTCGGCCATCGAGCGTGTGCCGACCCTAGCTACGCGCTGGGTTTTCCACGACATGCCCGTCGCTCCACGGGTGGCCGGTGAGCCTACGCTCCAGGGCCTGCATCGGACCGCTCAGCTTCGGCTGACCTTACGGCCGAGTCGCAGCAGCCTGGCCGGTGAGCTTACGCTCCAAGGCTTGCATCGGACCGCTCAGCTTCGGCTGACCTTACGGCCGAGTCGCAGCAGCCTGTCCGGTGAGCGTCATGCTCCAGGGCATACATATGATCGTCCCTTCTGGGTCCAATCACAGCATGCCTGGCCAACAGTCACCTTCCGTGCGCGGACGATGATCTGTTTGGAATGTCTTCCAGCAGAATACATGCAGGATAGGTAAGTAAAACTCCCCTGCCTCGGCTGGGTGATTTAGCTGGACATTCCTGGAGAGATCAAGTAAGTGGTTGTGGCCCCTTTCTTCCCTCTCTCCCTGCCTTTCCCTCCTCCCTGGGCTTCTAGCTAAAGGTTGCTGGGTGCTGGGGGTCACCTAGGGGGTCCCACTGGAGCGGGGCTGGCTGTAACTAACATTTAAAAGAAATGTCATTTTTGCTTACCTGTGTTTCTGTGTCTCCATGCTGTCGGCGGCCATTTTGAGGTGGTCCATGCCAAGTTTGGCCTCTTGTAACTGCCTGGCGGCCATCTTCCTGTAGTTCGGCCACACCCACTGGCCCCTATCAGGTGATCGGCGGCCATGTTTGTCCACCCTGTATGCAGATATTGCCGTTCAGCGGCCATCTTTTTTGTGGGCTATGGCTGCCTGACCTCTATCTTCTGTCGGCGGCCATTTTCTTAGAGCCCACATTATCTTCCATACAGACGGTTTTGGCAACCATTTTGCGAGAGCCTCCGGCCTCTAGGGTGCATTACACTGGCACGAAAATTCACACAGGAAGTGCTGATAAAAGAAGCAGACTGACACAGCAGCAAGGGGACAGCATCATAGGCGCAGCATAGCAGTACCTATCCAGGGTGGTGAGTCCTCTGGGTAACCCAGCATCTCTGCAGCGCAGGAGGGTGGCCTATTGATATCTTGCCTGGAGCCCTGTGAGTGTCAGCGTGTGGTCAGCATGGCATCTGAGCCAGATGTCTTCTCCCCTGAAACACCAGATTTAGCAGCTGGTGTCCCTGAGGTGTCTATGGACGCTATGTCGGCAATCCTAGAGGCGTTTGCTGCCAGGGTGGAAGCAGCACACGGGAATACAGGGGGTAATAAACGCCCCCGTCCCCTGCAATCTTCTGGGGATATTTCTGATGCAGAACCAGGTCCAGCTACGGCTCATGGCCCAGATTCTGATGCATCAGAGACTGCAGACCGTGACCGATCGGACAGTGAGGAGGACTCCAAGTCCAGGTCAGTACGCGAGACGGCTTTGGTATCTGACCTTATTACTGCAGTGCGGGATACGCTAAAGTTGGAAAGGACTGAAGAAGTAGCAGATACTCCAGTCCCCTTTGGGTTTCGTAAACCTGCCCGCACTGCTAAGGTGTTCCCTTGTGTGTCTTATTTTGACAAACTCTTATACAAGGAATGGGAGAACCCACTGAGGGTCTTTACAGCCCCAAAGAGGTTTGCAGTACGGTACCCCTTTGAGGAGAGTTTTCTGAAGATATGGACCTCTCCCCCTATAGTGGACCCTTCGGTGTCCAGACTTAATAGAGCCACCACTATTCCAGTAGAAGGGGCTCCTGTTTTCAAGGACCCTGTGGATAAGAAGGCTGAAGCACTCGCTCGCTACCTATACTCAGTGGTAGGCTCAGCAGTACGCCCGGCATTGGCGGGGGCCCTAGTGTCTCAGACACTTACTGAATGGGCAAAATTGCTACTCCAGGGGTTAAAGGAGCGAGATGCTCCTCCTAATGAGATAACTTTGGCCGACCAGTTGGTCCAGGGCCTTAAGTTTGTCTGCGAGTCAGACATGGATATTATTCCCCTGCTGTCAAGAGCTTCGGTTTATGCAGTAGCAATACGCCGCCTGATCTGGCTAAAGGGCTGGTCTGCGGACCAGACTTCCAAGAAAGCCCTATTGGATCTGCCTTTTAAGGGCGACAGACTTTTTGGGGCTTCTCTGGATGACATCATCAAGGATGCTACAGGAGGTAAAAGCACTTTGCTTCCCCAAACTAGCAAGGGTAGGGGACCACGCCAAGGGCAAGGGCCCTCCTTTACTGCACGTAAGCGGTTTTTTCGCCCTCTTAAGGCGACAGGGAAAAGACCCCAGGCCGATAAAGCGCCTGCCCAAGGACAAAAGCGTCCTTGGTCCCGCAGACCCAACAAGCCTGTGGACAAATCTGCGTCCACATGAAGGTCCGCCCCCACCCAGCTCTCGGGTGGGGGGACGTCTTCGCAAATTCGCGACTCAGTGGACTGCTCTAGTCTCCGACAGGTGGGTTTGCGAAGTAATCTCCTCAGGCTACAAGATAGAATTTCTCTCTTGTCCACCAGACAGATTCATCACCTCCAATCTCCAGCTACTACCGACCCGTCGGGAGGCCCTGTATGGGGCGGTCCAGGGTCTACTGGAACGCGGGGTAGTTATTCCAGTTCCAGAACAGGAACGGGGTCAGGGTTTTTACTCAAATCTGTTCATTGTGCCAAAGAAGGAGGGGGTTCGTCCAATCTTGGATCTCAGAGCCCTCAATTGCTTTGTGAAGGTACAAAGATTTCGGATGGAGTCGGTTCGATCCGTAGTCACGGCTCTCCATCCGGGGGACTTTCTGGCCTCCTTGGACATCAAGGACGCATACCTGCATGTCCCCATATACTCCAGACACCAGAGGTTTCTGCGATTTGCTATTGGGAAGAACCACTACCAGTTTGTGGCCCTCCCGTTTGGCCTTGCCTCAGCACCCAGGACGTTCACCAAGGTGCTCGCTCCGATTCTGGCACTTCTAAGACAGCGGGGTATCGCTATCACAGGTTACTTGGACGACCTTCTGCTGAAGGGCCCTTCAAGCTCAGAATTAGAGGTAAGCGTGTCCATTACCTGTCAGACTCTTCGAGACTGTGGTTGGATACTAAACACGCAAAAGTCAGTATTGGTGCCCACTCAACGCCTAGTGTACCTGGGGTTGATTCTGGATTCCTCAGAGGCAAAGGTATTCCTCCCTGTGGAGAAGTTGCAGACCCTCCGGGCTGCAGTACGGCAGCTGACTTCCAGGAATTGGTCGTCACTCCGTTTTTGCATGCGAGTGTTGGGCCTCATGGTAGCCTCCTTCGAGGCGGTCCCATATGCTCAATACCACACTCGAGTGTTACAGAGGGAAGTTCTGTCCAGATGGAACAGATGCCCTTCATCTCTGGATTATCAAATCCGAGTGAGCCACCTAGTCAGGAGATCCCTGGTATGGTGGCTGACAGCACCGGCTCTAATGGCCGGGAAGTCATTTCTTCCGGTTTACTGGATAGTGATCACGACGGACGCCAGCCTTACAGGTTGGGGGGGAGTCTGGGGTGTCCAGTCGGCGCAAGGTCGCTGGACCCCAGAGGAAGCCCTCCTGCCGATCAATGTCCTGGAGATCCGGGCGATCAAGCTGTGCCTCTTCAAATGGTCTCAGAGACTGCAAGGGCGTCCAGTCAGGATCCAGTCAGACAACGCCACAGCAGTGGCATATGTCAATCATCAAGGAGGAACAAGAAGCTCAGCTGCAGCATCGGAGATCGCTCGCATCCTGAAGTGGGCAGAGAGGAGCGTACCGGCACTGTCGGCCGTGTACATTCCGGGTGTGGAAAACTGGCAGGCGGACTACCTGAGCCGCCAGATGCTGGACCAGGGAGAATGGTCCTTACACCCGGAGGTGTTCCAACTCCTCTGCCAAAGATGGGGCACACCAGACGTAGATCTTCTGGCTTCCCGACTCAATCGGAAGGTATTGAGGTTTGTGGCCCGGTCAAGAGACCCATGGGCAGACGCAACGGACGCGTTGGTAGCATCGTGGGGCCAGTATCGGCTAATCTATGCCTTCCCTCCCTTAAGGCTTCTTCCTCTTCTGCTCCGCAGAGTGGAGGCAGAGGGAATTCCAATGATCCTAATCGCTCCAGATTGGCCTCAGCGTCCTTGGTACGCCGATCTAGTACGTCTGGTAGCAGACGTCCCCTGGCGCCTACCACTACGGAAGGACCTGCTGTCGCAAGGTCCCATATTCCATCCTGCTTTACAGTCATTGGCTTTAACGGCATGGCTGTTGAGAACCAGGTACTGAGAGACCGGGGCCTGTCAGACTCAGTAATTTCTACTATGAGAAGTGCTCGGAAACCGTCCTCTAGGAAGGTCTATCACCGCACTTGGAGGGCCTACATCTCCATGTGTGAGGAAATGAAATGGCATCCGCGTACCTATTTGGTTTCCAGAATCCTGCTGTTTTTACAGCATGGGGTAGACCAAAGGCTTGCCCTAAGTACGATTAAGGGACAGATATCTGCCCTGGCTGTCTTTTTTCAGCGACCCCTGGCGACTCACTCTCTTGTGAGTACATTTGTGCAGGGGGTTCGACATGTGGCCCCTCCGGTCCGCCCCCCGTTACCTCCGTGGGACTTGAACCTGGTCCTCTCGGTGCTTCAGAAGGCACCGTTTGAGAATATTAGAGATATTCCCCTGTTGACACTTTCTCAGAAGGTGGTCTTTTTGGTGGCTGTTACGTCAGTTAGACGAGTCTCTGAGCTGGCAGCCTTGTCCTGCAAGGCTCCCTATTTGATTTTCCACAAGGATAAGGTGGTGCTGCGGCCGCAGCCTTCCTTTCTTCCGAAGGTCGTTTCGGCTTTTCATCTCAACGAAGACATTGTACTTCCATCCTTGTGTCCTCAGCCGTCGAATCCTAAGGAGTCGGCGTTGCATTCCTTGGACGTTGTCCGAGCTTTGAGAGTATACATATCTGCTACTTCCCTGTTCCGGAAGTCAGACTCACTGTTTGTTTCGGTGGCTGGTCCCAAGAAGGGCCAAGCAGTCTCATCGGCCACCATCTCTAGGTGGATCCGACAGATAGTAATCCAGGCTTACGCCTTAAAGGGTCAGGCGCCCCCCTTTCCTGTCACGGCGCATTCGACCAGGGCAATAGGTGCCTCTTGGGCTTTCCGACATCAAGCGTCTGTTTCCCAACTATGTAAAGCGGCGACTTGGTCGTCCGCTCACACTTTCACAAAATTCTACAAAGTTGATGTAGGTGCATCTTCGGATGCCTCTTTCGGCCGCAAGGTTTTGCAGGCGGCTGTTTAGAGTTGCAACTCCTCCGTTGGAGGAGTGCTGTTTTGTGTTTTGGGGTGAAGTTTGTTTTTATGCTGTTACCACCCCTCGTTTTTTCTCTGACACTGCTTTGGGACGTCCCACTTTGTCAATAGAGAAGCTGTGTCGGTCCATGGACGAAAGAGTAAATAGGATTTTTTACTCACCGTAAAATCCTTTTCTCTGAGTCCATGGACCGACACAGCACCCACCCCTCCTTTTAAGTTTGTACTGCTTTTTGACGAACTGATCTGCGATGTGCAGACTGAGAGGGTATACCCAGAGGGTCCGCCCCCTGGGCGGTACTGTAGAAGGTGTGATGCAACACTTTTTACAAGTTTTTCTGCCTAGTCACTCCTAATTAACGGATAATACCCACTTTGTCAATAGAGAAGCTGTGTCGGTCCATGGACTCAGAGAAAAGGATTTTACGGTGAGTAAAAAATCCTATTTTTTCCTATTTATACTGGTGTGCTGTGGAAGACACAGTAATGTGCTTTATGCCCATTGATGCGATGCCATTCATTCTGAGTACATAAATGTTTTACTGTGCCTTGTGCTAATGTGTATTACCGCGCGCTCTGAATGGCACCCCAATGCATTTTCTTAATGAACCTGCATTGCACCCCAACATTGCAGTAATGTACTCTCCAGCCTCAGTGCCGATCCCCCCTGTGCCTCTATGAGTGACACCGCATTAGCGTCATCGCCTTGTTAGCAGCTCAAATAATTGGTGCTGTTTGCTTTTTCCTTTTTTATTGTGTGGTGTTTAAGGTTTATACAATGCTTGAGAAGCCCACATTCTTCCCTCTTAGGGCCAATTTACACTAGTTTTTGAGTTAACACATGTGTTAGCACAAGCCACAGTAAAGAGTGTTTTGCCCACCAATGCACGTAACACGCTTTACCATGTCTTAAGCTAATGTGTGTTATCGCAGGACACTTTCATTTTGATTGGCATCCCAGTGCTCCTTTCTAATACATTTGCATTGCAGCCCATCCCAAAGCCAGTAGCAGACCAATGTACATTGTGGTATGCTGTGCTAGAGAAAATGGTACACGCATGTTTTTTTCGTTATTTTGGTGCATTAAGCAGCTTATTCAAATGCCTTGATGTGCATGCCTTTAGCGCACTGCTCTGGTCTTAAATAATGTGATTGGGCCTTACACCAAGTCTATAACAATGCATTATCTCTCTATCAAAGTTCCCACTCATTTTATGGTGTTGGCATGGCATGAGCAATATTCAGAAGAATACAACCTTGAAGATACATAATTTCCACTTCTAGATTGGATCTCTACATTAGATAAACAATAAGTGCAGCATTACATATGTGCTGATTCCCCCATCCACTCATTTGACGTTGATAGAGGAATAACTTTCGCTGTGCTTTTGTGCTCTGCTTGCAGGAAGCCTTCTCCGCCGGCAGAACACTATGACCAATGTGGCCAGTGGCACTGATCAGGTTAAAAAAAAAAACTACAAACTGGTTGTACAGAGGTGGATCAACCCCTGTACAACCAGCCTCCCCACCCCTGCTGAACCGGCTGAATTTCAATACATCTATGTCTGGCTATAGTTCCTCAGGCATTGGTCCCTCTGTGGGTCCATTTATTTCCTTTCTGAACTAGGATTCCTTCAGAGGTTGTTAAAGCAGAAGTAAACCCGATTTAACAGTTTCAAAAAGCATTCCCGGCATGCCGGGAATGTAACTGCTAACTGTCACATTGGTTGTGCTCTCAACCAAACTGCCAAACCATCCAATGGCTGGTGTCATAACTGACCACACGTGCAGCATCATGGCAGTTGAAGATTAACCACTTCCTTACTGGGCACTTAAACCCCCTTCGTACCCGGACCAATTTTCAGCTTTCAGCGCTGATGCACTTTGAATGACAATTGCGCGGTCATACAATGCTGTACCCAAATGATATTTTTATAATTTTTTTCCCACAAATAGAGCTTTCTTTTGGTGGTATTTGATCACCTCTGCAGTTTTTATTTTTTGCGCTATAAACAAAAAAAGACAGAAAATTTTGAAAAAAAACACAATATTTTTTAACTTTTTGTTATAATAATATCCCAATTTAAAAAAAAAAAAAAATTTCTCAGTTTAGGCCGATATGTATTCTTCTATTTATTTTTGGTAAAATTTTTTGCAATAAGCGTATAGTGATTGGTTTGCGAAAAAGTTATAGCGCCTACAAAATAGGGGATAGAATTATGACATTTTTATTATATTTTTTTTTTACTAGTAATGGCGGCGATCTGCAATTTTTGTCAGGCCTGCGATATTGCGGCGAACACATCGGACACTTTTGACACTATTTTGGGACCATTCACATTTATACAGCGAACAGTGCTATAAAAATGCATTGATTACTGTATAAATGTGACTGGCAGGGAAGGGGTTAACACTAGGGGGCGATCAAAGGGTTAAATATGTTCCCTATTAGTGTTTCTTACTGTGGGGGGGAGGGTACTGACTGGGGGAGGAGACCGATCTGTGTCCCTATGTACAAGGGACACAGCATTGGTCTCCTCTCTCCCTGACAGGTTGTGGATCTCTGTGTGTAACACAGAGATCCACGTCCTGCCTCTGTCACAGCCGATCGCATGTACCTGGCGGACATCGCGGCCGCCAGGCACGCGCATCGGCATCACGTGATGCGGAGCGCACAGCTGTTCCCGCCGCGCGCCGCCGAGGGCGCGCGGTGGGATGTAAACAGAGAAGGACTTCCTGGGGACGTCCACTCGGCACTTGAGAGCCGTGCTGCAGCCGTCTTTTGGCTATAGCGCGGATCTCAAGTGGTTAAACAGAGGCCAAGATGGCAGCTTCCTTGCCTGAAAATGATAGGAGGGTTTACTTCCACTTTAAGGGTTCCCTTGTCAATGAAAATTTCTGACTTTCAGATAAGTGATTTTTTTTTAGATATCTGTAAGCTATCCCACTGACCACAAATGTAGGGAGCATTCTTCCCACTGACCATATCACTAATGTACTGTGAGCTGTAGATAGTAGTGATAGACAGTAACTCTTAGCAGAGGATCTCTGTTTCAAGGGTTTCCTCATGTAAAAAGGTTAATAAGGGCTATTATGTATAGTATACACGTTGATGTTTTCTTGTGTATATATACTCGGATATGCCTGCTGGAGTAGTGTTTTTTAACTTATTAAAGTGTATTTATAGTCTAAATGTTTTTAGTTTTGGATAGATCAAGGAAGGGTTAAAACCCATTTAAGGTTATTTTTTGCAGTTTTTTTTCCTGAGAGGGAGATTTTGTTTAAAATATTCTTCATGAATGCTTTGGGATATTTTTTTTCACCTCTTGCCCACTCTAGAGAAGCAAAAGAGAGTAAAAACTGCTGCCACCAGGACATTTGCATTGAACGATTTCCCCTTCGCTCTTGCTGTCTTGACAACTCTACAGCTTAGCAATCCTCCCCACTTTCTGTCTCAGTGACAGCTAGAGGGATGCATCTCCACAATGGAAACAAAAATGGCAAAAAAATCTTGGAAGAGGTTCTAACCCTTCCCGACTCTATCCAAAACTAAAAATGCAAGTTTTGCCTTTACATACATTTTACATTGTTGTAAATCTTGTTAGGCTAGAGATGTCATTCTTCAGTTGCCATCTTGGAGGATTCCTAGAAGGATTAACTTCCGATTTTTACTTTTCAGCAAGTAGAAAACATCTCCATTGGTGGACAGATGCCAAACAGAGGTTGCTACTACCGTGTTTCCCCAAAAATAAGCCCGGGACTTATATTAATTTTGGCAACAAAAGACACAGTAGGGCTTATTTTCGGGGTAGGTCTTATGTCATGTGCTGTCTTCTCTCCCTCTCACCCTCCCTGCTTGTCAGAAATCCCCAGTGGAACCGAGTAAAAGTGGTTGTAAAATCTAGAATCCACTCTATTACTGTATTGTATAATGTAAACTGTGTGTGTTTCTGTAATATAATTGTGCAAAATACCTTCTTATAGCGTCGATCAGCGCTTCCGTGACCCGCTGGAGCTCTCTTCCCCGCTCCGAGCACTGCAGAGGGAGGGGCTGAGATCCCCCACTGACAGCTGGGAGAAGAGGAGAAGAGCAGTAGGAGATCAGAGTGCCAAGCGGCGCTGTAACAAAGGTATTTGGCACAATTATACTACATAATCATACACTGTTTACATTATACAATACTGTAATAGAGTAAATTCTAGCATTTTAAACTAGGGCTTATTTTCGGGGTAGGTCTTATATTCCAGCCCACATGGTAAATGAGAGTGATCCTTGTGCACCAACTGTGATACACAAAGGCAAAATTGAGCACTCTAAGCAGCCTTAAAGCAGAAGTAAACTTATCAGGTAAACTTTTATAATTGAGTGATAAAACTAAAACACGTCTTTCCATTGTAGCCAAAAACGACTATTTTGCAGCACATTAAGCTGACCGTGCAGTGGCCTTGACATTCTTCAATCCTGGCATCTGCTTTGCTTTACTTTACTTTGAGGAGACGTTGCATCATCTGGTAAGCAGTGCCATAACAATACTGTCGCTAAAAAGAGGCTTGGGTTTCCTCAATGGGCAAGCAAGGTATTTCTATGTGACGTCAGTGGTGGGCAACGTCTAAACAGGGAGTCAAGTGCCAGAATGTTTCTAAGGTGGCATTGGCTTCAGCATGCAGGAGGGGCACATGGCCTGCAGTAATTGTTATCATGTTCACAGGTATCTTGTGCACAGTTCTGTTTACAAATTTCTTAAAGTTGTACGGTATTTTGGAGATTTTAATGCTGACTTTACTTCTGCTTTAAAAGCTATTATTTTAAACCCACAGATCAGTTGACAGAGGTCCACATTTGGTAAATTTTTCTTCCGAGTCAATGAAGCACGTAGGAAGGTTACATTTTGATGGGTTTATATTTCATTCCCTACAATCATCATTTAATATGTTGAAATATGTTTGTTCATGTAAAGTATTGATTGTCCTTAGAAGGCTATAATTCACTCATTAACCATTCTACAACATAATTAATGTTAGTAATTGAGGCCAAACCTTAGATTCACCTCTTGATGTGGCAAATGGGTGAAATGTAATACCTGCACCTTGGCAGACTTTAGCTAAACTATCAGCCATGAGTTCTGTGTCAGCACTCATGTCAACAGGTGTGCCCTTTTTGCCATACTGTGTTATATCTATAAACCATAAAAACAGCTGAGCTGCAAAATTCTACATGCTTCCTGCTTAACTTGCAAATTTGAATAGTTTATAGACTCACTAGAACAGTGGTTCTCAACTCCAGTCCTCGGGACCCACTAACAGGCCGGATTTTAAGTATTACTTTGGGGAGATGCAGACTAGAAAACTGCAATCACTGAGCAGCAAATTATATCACCTGTGATGTATTTCAGTTATCTTGCAAACCTGGCCTGTTAGTGGGCCCTGAGGACAGGAGTTGAGAACCACTGCACTAGAACCTTTTGGTCATCAACTAGCTACCTCTAAAGAATCAGTTTTGACTAGATCAGACTGAAAATCAAGGTTCATTACAAGAGAAATTTGTATAAAAGAAACCCTTTTGGGGAAAATATATGGGATTTTATGTGTGCTTATTGAAAATTATGACAATGTAACAAACAAAAGAGAAGATAAAGTGCATAAAAATATCTATATTTATTACATGATTTACATGACATAAAAGTAGAAAGAAAAGACAATACAACGCAGTGCATTCCTTCCTTGAAAGTCACAGGCTTGCAGTCCTACATGTTTCACCTAGATTAGGCTTCTTCAGGGACGCACAGGGACTTTAATTAATCTAAAATAGATATAAATGGTTTAAAAATACAGATAATGTTGCATTTTTACAATAATTATATTGAAGGAAAATTGTTATACAAAAAATTATTATTAAAGACATGAACTGAATACCTCCACAATCCTAGAGATCCTCATATACAACAGAGAGTGTCACCTGACACGAGGCAGAGGGCACAGATACATGAGGATAAAGCGTCTACACTCACATGCACCAACGCTAAATCATGTGTGTGTGAGCTGTCAAAGAGGGTCCGCGATTGAGGATATCAGGACAAATGTTAATGGGAATCTAGCATAGATACAAAAATATAAATAAACGTAAATAAAAAAGTATGGTCAATATCTGACCACAAGTGACTACTAATAAAAAAAAATATATATGAGTAAATTCAATAAAAGCGCTTACATGTTTGAAAAACGTTCGTTGTATGAACTAGGAGCCTTAGATGCACATAGCAGCGGATATTCAGTCCACAGAGGAATGCAATCAATGCAATTCAGTCTAATAAAAGGGGATATATATACATACAAACACAGATAGTGTTTATAGGTAGACACATAGAAGGTCTAAACGGATATCAAAACAAGTTGCCAATAAGTACCTGAGGTTGCATACACCATTCAATGGTGTCGGTGGTCAATGTATGTTAAAAGGACCATGTAAGGTCACCAGATCTTGAAGATCTGTATGGACAAACAAACCATATGGGTACATTATGGCCCAACAAAGTGGGGAGGACAAGCCTTCAAATATATATATAAAGCAGAGAGACAGTTGCAGTCTCACTTCTTGTGGCTAACATACCTGTATGTGCTAGTGCGGTTGATTCGGCTCCCAGGACTGACCCCATAACGACTGCTGTAGCCTCTTGTGTCCTTTTATATCCTCATATGCGAATGGAATGGCGGCGCCGCGTATGACGTAATGACGTCAGCGGCATATCTGCGGGCGCTTTGTATTGACGTGTGTGGTGGATACCACCAGAATTGCAGGTGGCACTCGCACATGCGCACTGGCCAGCGGAGGATGACGTGTGACGCGCCGCGTCACGGATGTAACGGCGGATGTGATCACCGCCGTGCACTGGGCAGAGTGCATGGCTATTGGCCTAACGCAATCACAGCAAAGGCTGGACAATCATAGCATCCATGCCTCCGCATGGATTCAGTGCTGGCACAGCCATTCTGATGATTGCCCCTGAGCGCCCACAGGGGACCCTACTTGGTGCTATTGAACAATAACTTTATAAGAGTGCTTGCCCTGTATATTCCTTATCTACAAGAGAAATTTGTTTAAAAATACAAGCCTACGTACAATTAATAATGTGTTTTTTACAGCAATAACTGTTGGCTGCCCAGAGCTTTAATTGGATCTTCTGGTCTTTCTTAAATTTGCTAACTTGCTAATTTTGCTAACAATCTTAATAATAAACAACAAAAATATTGATTGGTCTTTTTATGTAATTGATTTTTTTCTATATTAATGAAGAGATTGTTTTTTGATGTTATAGTGATTTTTGAATGATTTCACTCATTGGGTTGTCCAGAATATATTCTGACTGGACAAGGAAAGGAACATTACTTTAGAAGGTCATTGGTAACTTTGGTAAGCCAATTTCACTGAGGTGATCTGGGCAAAAACAAGATTCATGGTGACTGAACAGGGAATTAGTGGGGTGAGAGTTTGCCAAGTCAGAGAGAACATTTGAGTACGGTAGTTTGCATGAGAAGGGAGGGAGTGAGGGTGATAGCTGGAGAGGGAGTCCAAAGATGGTTTTTATGTCATGATTGCATGTTTGAATAAGGACAAGAAATGCCAGTAGAAAGAGTTCAAAATAAAATTTGCTGTTAAAGCCAAAATAAACTAAAACAATTGCTAGGGGGTAGAGAGTTTTTCTTTCAGAAGAGACTATTTTTTTGTGTACGCTTCCTATGGCACATGTGCACACCCCTTACCCATTCCCAGTATCTATAATATGTCAAAAACAGAGACAGGTGCCAGGATGATGACACTCCAAAGTGTATGCTCACGTGTTACAGCATCAGTGACAGCCCAATGGCCAAAGAGAAAAAAAAAAGCCAGACATGGAAGAAGCAGAGAGGAAGATAGCAGGGGACAGAGCAGCAATAGGATCACAGAACTTACAGTGCTAGGGGTAGGTCGAATACAGAGATCCAGAGGAAAGTCTGTAATAATGTACAAGTATGTTGTGTTTGTGGCTCAGCACATTTGTATATTCTATATGTGAAACATGTGACAAATTCTTCAGATGATAAGAAAGAAGGAGGAGAAAGCAACGTATGAAGTAGAAATTCAAAACTTGGAAAGCTGCTTTGGATTTCAGGATTGTGCAGATATGTGTCCAAAGTAAGATTGATTATTAAAATGAAACTAAACTCAGCTTTTTTTTTACATCAAAGATTCTAAAATATCAAGTATACCATAACTTTTTTTTTTCCTCTCTTACCGTTGTTTTCAGGCTTCTTTTTTTTAACTATGCATGCCTCTTATTCACCCCTAATGCTTCTCAATGCTGCTAGTGTAGAGCAGCAGTGCCCTTATTTCTGGTCACATGATCTGCTCTACCTGTACTACAATTTCCATAGAGCTGAAAGTGTCTGCCCGTAGATGTGTAGTCCACCTTAGAGGCAGGCAGGAAAGGGTGGCTACGTTTGCATACACAAAGGCGGCATGGAGAACAAACGTTGCCACTTAGAATAGGAAGTCTGAGAACGGCAGTGAAATCTGAAACAAATGAAGAGAGGGGTATGAAGTATATTCTACTTACAATTGTACCTGCTAATTCCAGGTCTTTCTGAAGCACGTGGTCCTTGGCTCTTGGAGAACTCTTCTGATAATTATTTTCAATTCTCTGTCAGAAATCCTGTGAGGAGCACCTGGTCATGGCTGGTTTATGGTGAAATTATGTTCTTTCCACTTTTGGATTATGGCCCCAACAGTACTCACTGGAACATTCAGAAATCCTTCTGTAACCAATGCCATCAGTTTGTTTTGCAAAAATAAGGTTGCAAAGGTCTTGAGAGAGCTCTTTGCTTTTACGCATCATGAAATGTTTCTTGTGTGACACCTTGGTAAATAGAAACCATTTTATAGGCCATCAGCTGAGACTGAACCAGCTGATAATAATTTGTACTGACAAGTGGCAGGATTGCTTTCTAATTACTGATAGATTTCAGCTGGTGTCTTGGCTTGCCATGCCTTTTTGCACCTCGCTATCTTCATGTGTTTGATAATTTTTCCCTGTGTCATTTCATTTTATTACACATACAGTGCCTTGAAAAATTATTCATACCCCTTGAAATTTTTTGTCATGTTATAACCAAAAATGTAAATGTATTTTTGGGGAATTTTATGTGATAGACTAACACAAAGTGGCATATAATTGTGAAGTGGAAGGAAAATGATGAATAGTTTTCAATTTTTTTTTACAAATAAATCTCTAAAAAGTGTGGTGTTCATTTGTATTCAGCCCTCTTTACTCTGACACCCCTAAGAGCCCATTCACACAGGGGCAACACGACTTCCAGCGGGATTTTATGAGGCAACTCAGACACGACCTGAGTATGAATCACAGCACGACCTGGAGCTATTTACAAGGCAACTCCAAGTTGCCTGCAGGACAGGAGACATTCCAGTGGCCAATCAAACAAGAATCAGCTCTGTGGGAGGGAGGGGGGAGGGAGAGTTTTGCCTGATAAATGTATGTTTTCTTCCTGGAGAGTTGCTCTTATTAAGACAGTGAGAGGCGACTCCCATTGAAATGAATGGTTACAGGTCGCCTAGGAGTCGGATTGAAGTAGTACAGGGACCTTTTTTGAAGTCGGAGCGACTGCAGTAGTGTGCATAAGGACGGCTCCATTAACTTACATTGATTTCTTCAGCCAGCGCGACCTGAGGCGACTAGGGGCGACCTGGGGCGATTTGGAGTCGGATCCAAAGACGCCCCTGTGTGAATGGGCTCTAACTAAAATCTAGTGGAATCAATTGCTTTCAGAAGCCACCTAATTGGTAAATAGAGTCCACCTGTGTGTAATTTAACCTCAGTATAAATACTGTGAAGCCTTTAGAGGTTTGTTAGAGAACCTTAGTGAACAAACAGCATCATGAAGGCCAAGGAACACACCAGACAGGTCAGGGAAAAAGTTGTGGAGACGTTTAAAGCAGGGTTAGGTTATAAAAAATATCCAAAGATTTGAACATCTTATGGAGCACTGTTCAATCAATCATCCGAAAATGGAAAGAGTATGGCACAACTGCAAACCTACCAAGACATGGCCGCCCACCTAAACTGACAGGCCGGGCAACGAGATCATTAATCAGAGAAGCAGCCAAGAGGCCCATGGTAACTCTGGAGGAGGTGCAGAGATCCACAGCTCCAGTGTGAGAATCTGTCCACAGGACAACTATTAGTCGTGCACTCCACAAATTTGGCCTTTATGGAAGAGTGGCAAGAAAGAAAGCCATTGTTGAAAGAAATCCATAAGAAGTCCGGTTTTCAGTTTGTGAGAAGCCATGTGGGGGACACAGCAAACATGTGGAAAAAAGGTGCTTTGGTCAGATGAGACCAAAATTTAACTTTTTGGCCTAAAAGCAAAACGCTATGTGTGGCAAAAAACTAACACTGTACATCACCCTGAACACACCATCCCCAATGTGAAACATGGTGGTGGCAGCATCATGTTGTGGGGATGCTCTTCTTCTGTAGGGACAGGGAAGCTGGTCAGAGTTGATGGGAAGATGGATGGAGCCAAACACAGGGCAATATTAGAAGAAAACCTGTTAGAGTCTATAAAAGACTTAAGACTTGGGTGGTGGTTCACCTTCCAGCAGGACAACAACCCTAAACATACAGACAGAACTACAATAGAATGGTTAAAGTTTAGATCAAAGCTTATATGTGTTAGAATGGCCTAGTCAAAGTCCAGACCTAAATCCAATTGAGCATCTGTGTCAAGACTTGAAAATTGCTGTTCACAGACGCTCTCCATCCAATCGGACAGAGCTTGAGCTATTTTGCAAAGAAGAATCAGCAAAAATGTCACTCTCCTAGATGTACAAAGCTGGTAGAGAGATCCCTAAAAAGACATGCAGCTGTAATTGCATTGACTTGCATTTAGATTTTTTTTTTGTAAAAAAATTGAAAACCATTTATCATTTTCCTTCCACTTCACAATTATGTGCCACTTTGTGTTGGTCTATCACTAAAAAAACAAATAAAACACATTTATGTTTTTGGTTGTAACATTACAAAATCTGGAAAATTTCAAGGGGTATGAATACTTTTTCAGGGCACTGTAACTTAATTTCTGACCTTATTTGTTTTGGTTTCTTTGTATGTATGGATTGCATGGGTTGTTGCCGACATGTGAAAAATTTCATTATCCATTATTATATTCTATAAAAATTTGAATTTATTAACACTTTAAATGAAAGAGAATTCCTGAACTCACATAGAGCATGTTTGTTTAACTGTTTCCCCAGGGTAGTGGGGAAGAGCCACCCCCACCCTAAAGCACCCCCCCATGTTGAGGGCATGTAATATGATTTGGGAGAGGGGGTGCTCGCTCGTCTACCCCCCCCTTTCTTAACCTGTCTTGCTGTATGCTTGGATAAGGGTCTGGTATGGATTATCGGGGGGGGCCCACGCCATTTTTAACCGGTTACCGACCGGCTCACGCAGATATACTGCGGGAGAATGGCTCTCCTGTGCGAAATCCCATCTATACAGTATACAGCTTTGCCCAGGAGAGCCACCAGAGGGTGCGCGAGCGCCGCCGGAGGCACGCACGCGCGCCTGATGCACAGCGGAGAACAAATTGCGCATGGCCGTCAGGCGCGATCGCCGCAGGTCACGTGCGATCGCGTGCACGAGCGCCAGCACAGGGATTTGTGTGTGTAAACACAAATCCCTGTGCTGTCAGAGGAGAGAAGACAGATCGTATGTTTCTACAAAGTAGAAACAGCGATCTGTCATCTCTCCTAGTCACTCCCCTCCCCACACAGTTAAAACACAGTGAGGAAACACACATTTAACCCCTCGATTGCCCCCTATTGTTAACCCCTTCCCTGCCAGTGGCATTTATACAGTAATCGGTGCATATTTATAACACTGATCGCTTTATAAATGCCAATGGTTCCAAAAATGTGTCAAAAGTGTCAGATCTGTCCGTCACAATACCGCTGAAAAGCCATTACTAGTAAAAAAAATAATAATAATAAAAACGCCATAAAAATGCCATAAATCTTTCCCGTAGTTTGTAGACGCTATAACTTTTGCGCAAACCAATCAATATTACGCTTATTGCAATTTTTTTTACCAAAAATATGTAGAAGAATATATATTGGCCTAAACTGATGAAGAGATTTGTTTTTTAAAAACATTTTTGGGGGTATTTATTATAGCAAAAAGTAAAAAATATTGTTTTTTTTTTCAAAATTGTCGCTATTTTTTTGTTTATAGCGCAAAAAATAAAAACTGCAGAGGTGATCAAATACCACCAAAAAAAATCTCTATTTATGGGAAATAGAGGACGCAAATTTTGTTTGGGTACAGCATTACATGACCGTGCAATTGTCAGGTAAAGAGACGCAGTGCCATATTGTAAAAACTGCTCTGGTCAGGAAGGGGGTAAAATCTTCCAGGGCTGAAGTGGTTAAAAAAAATTTGCCCATTTTTTTTCATTATTTTTCATTGCCGGTGTTCTGCTGAGAAAGGTCCGCCCGGCGGATTCTGCCCCCCCCCTGTACTGCGCAGGCGCGGCGCTTGCGCAGTACGAACGTGAATGAGTCTCCGAAAATAGCCGAACATGTACTCTCAGCTGTACATGTTCGGCTATTTTCGGAGGCAAGTGCCGCGCCTGCGCAGTACAGAGCAGGCAGAATCCGCTGGGGGGCAATTCTCGGCAGGACACCGGCATTCCTTTTTTTTTACATTCAGCTGTCAGTGGGGAAGCCCACTGACAGCTGATGAGTCATCAGTTGTTAAGAACGTGGTGGCTGGCTTCCCGGCCCGATCCTTAACAACCAGCTATTCTTCACACAGAATTTGAATCGGTCGATCAATTTTTGACCGATTCAAATCATTCTGAATGAAATTTGGAATTCGTTATAAAATAAAGAAACCAAAAAAAACTAAACACATTTTTCCATTCTGCACATGTCTAACGACTTTGTAGAGCACAAACAAAACTATCACAGTGGAGAAAGTCGTAACAAAGGCGCATTTATCCAAAGTCGCATCAAAATCGCATCAAGGTCACATCAAAGTCGCATCAGGACACAGGGTAAAGTCGCAATGGAAATCGCACAATTTTTAAGTCGCACAAGTGTGAATGGACTCTAATGCTACATACACACAATTGGAATTTTCGACAACAAATGTTCGATGTGAGCTTTTGGTCGGATATTCCGACCGTGTGTAGGCTCCATCGGACATTTGCTGTCGGAATTTCCGACAAAAAAGGTTTGAGAGCTGGTTCTCAATTTTTCCGACAACAAAAGTTCTTGTCGGAAATTCTGATCGTGTGTGTGCAATTCCAACGCACAAAATTCCACGCATGCTCTGAATCAAGTATGAGATGGAAGCGCTCGGTCTGGTAAAACTAGCGTTTGTAATGGAGATAGCACATTCGTCACGCTGCAAATTTGTTTATCTTTTAATGCAGCGCATTCTTTTCTTCTTTATAATGCTAGAATAATGAAGTTGTTTTGCTGCTGATATTCACACAGAGTTCTGACAAAATTATTTCTTTATTATTTCTCGTGATCTCCTGAATAATCTTTTTATTTTTTAAAGCCAGATCTCCATAATAATGTTTAGAATTAATTTTTATAGTGATCTTTTTTCCTTTTTTTATTTCAATCAAGATCTCCTGTTTTTTTTAAATTATTTTAAAATAATTTTCTAGTGATCTCCATAATTTTTATTTTATTTTTGTGTGTCAAGTTACCACAACAACATTTTTATCTTGTATTTTTTAACCTTAGAAGGTTGGTTGGTGTCCCTTGTTAATTTGACATTGTATTTTTGAAATGTACCTGCCTACTTACAAACAAACTGTCCTTTTTTTAAGAAAAACACATAGGCAAGTATTTGCAGAAAAAAAATATCCTTTTATTATGGATCATAACAAAAGAAAGAGGAAGGCAACGCTGGATAAATTGCTGATACGCTGCGCTTGGTGGGGGCCTGTGGAACAGCGCGGTTTTTGAATTATTATGCTGCTACTTCACCGCTAGCTTTTATCATATGGAAGAAATGTTTTGGAATGATTTTTTTATTATTGACTGATTAAAATAAATCTTTACAGGATTACACTATTGGTGGCTTCTCTTTTTCACCCATAATATTTGGTGGTGGATATCGGATGATCTTCGGAGGTGTCTGAGTGAGAAAGCAGGACCAGGATCTGGACGATCGGAGGATCAGTGGATGGAATCTGTGAGGTGCCTTTAAAATCCACTGTTGTGGTGAGTACCCACCCGAAAGGGTAAACAACAAATGATTAGAAGTGGATTTTATTATTTATTCTAGAAGACATCTGAAGATCTATGTCATTCATCACAGTTTCATCACAATTTTTTTATGTACTCTTATGAACTGAAAATAAGAAAGAGTGGTCAGGGGAGTGTGCTGACCATTTGAGCGCTGCTGTAGAAAACCTTCATCACCCTACCTAGGGACTTGAATCATTTTTTTATAAATTTTAGTTATATGACTTAAGAAGACGTCTAATTCCAACTTAGCTTTATCATAACAGATTCGGCAGAATAAATCCTTCGGAAATCTAGACATACACTGTACATGAAAGCAAATAAGCCTACAACCTTTTTAGCCTTGACTCTACATAAAGCAGACCACATTAGGAAACCAATACGATTGCAAATTACAAAAAATAACTATTCTAGCAATCCACTGAAAATAGTAAATTAATTTCGTAGAAAACTAGCTGATTTATACAAAGACACTCATAAACTGGACCAAACAAAACTGACCTCTTTATTATCCAATATCCAACTGCCCTCTCTCAACTCCAATCAACATGAATCCCTTGAAAAGCCCATTACAGCAGAGGAAGTACAATCAGCTATAAAAACCCTGAAAATACATAAGCAACCTGGCCCAGATGGCTTTTCAGCCACATATTACAAACGATTCTCCACATTACTTTCCCCCCTTTTAACAGAAGCTTTTAATACCCTCCTCTCAGGGCATTATTTTTGTCCAGAAACCCTACTAGCTTCCATATGAATGATACTAAAGCCAAACTCTGATGATATAACTTGGTCCAATTATAGACCTATATCTGTACTAAATTTAGACATTAAAATACTAGCTAAGATTCTTTCAAATAGACTTAATAATAGGAAAACTTATAAATAAAGACCAAACAGGCTTCATACTGTCCAGACACACGGGAGATAATATACGGAGAGCAACCCTCCTTGCACATATGGCATGTACCCGTCGCATCCCTGCCTGTTTCCTCTCAATTGATATACAGAAAGCATTCGATACTTTATCTTGGGATTATTTAAAATCTATTCTCCAAAAATGGTGTTTCGGAACAAATTTTTTACAATGGATATTATCACTATATGATAATCTAAAAGCATATGTTTTATATTCAGGATTTCGCTCTGAACCCATAAAAATAGAAAGAGGAACCAGACAGGGCTGCCCATTATCCCCACTCCTTTTCGCCCTAGCGATCGAACCCCTTGCACAATTGATACGTACAAATATCAATATTAAAGGTCTCGAACAGGGTGGACATCAACATAAGTTATGCATGTTCGCTGACGACATCTTGATCTTTCTCACGTCTCCCCTAATATCAGCACCAAACCTTATTGACACACTTAATAAATTCAGCACGATATCCGGGTTGAAAATAAAGCCCCAAAAATCCAAAGCCTTGAATATTTCACTCCCTTTAGAATCATTAATGGAACTACAAGACTCTCTTCCCTTTAATTGGTCAAACACACATATTACCTACCTAGGTATTTCATTCACAGCTGATCCGGCTAATGTATATTAAGCAAAATACCCACCTTTATTGAAGCAACTTACCTCATTAATGAAGAGCTGGTTCACGCTACCATTAGTATGGTTGGGTAGAATAACTGTTACTAAAATGTCTATATTGCCGAAAATCTTATATCCTTTTAGAAACCTCCCAATTCGAGTCCCAGCATACTTTTTCCGTATTCTCCAACGCAAAGTAACTCAATTTATATGGGGTAAAATCAAACCACGCTTATCACAAAATACCCTATTCACTCAAAGAACACACGGAGGACTGAGCGTGCCTAATTTTAGCAAATATTACTACGCTGCCCAACTGGCCCAACTCCCTAAATATCATGCCACCAAGAAGATACTGTTATGGGTCTCAATCAAATCGGCCGATTGTGACCCCCTTTCATTGGCAAATATCTTATGGCTTTCTCCTGCCCTTCGCCGAAAAATTTAAAATCCAATCACCAAACATAGCCTGGCTATCTGGGACAGATTCAAATTACGATTTGAACTACAATCCCTACATAATCCCCTTCTCTCCTTTTTGCATAACCCTGATTTTTATCCGGCCTGGACTTCCCCATCCACCTTTTCAACTTGGTCTAAAATAGGACTAATACGAACACACCAATTTACCCAATCTAACGCTATTATCTCCTTCCCCAAACTCAGTGAAACTTACGATCTACCTAATACAGAAACCTTCAGGTACTTACAAATAAAGAACTTTATACAGCTAAACAATCCTCAGAATATACTCACTGGTAGCTGCACGACCTTTGAACAAACCTGCATTTCTGACCCACACAGAAGAGGCTTAATTTAAGACTTATACAAACAATTACTGATTCCTATCTCTGAAAACTCTCCATCATATACCAGTACATCAAAATGGGAATCTGATTTGAATCTCCAACCTGGAGACTTAGACTGGCCATAAATATGGAAAGCAACAAACTCAGCAACGCCAAATTTTGCCGCTCTAGAAACGAATTACAAGGTTCTAACAAGATGGTACTTAGTTCCAGCTAGGATTTCTAAATTCCACCCACAGTATCCTGCTCAATGCTTTAGAGGTTGCACTGATATAGGTACACATCTACATATTTGGTGGACTTGCCCTAACGTTCTTATCTTTTGGAAAAAAGTATTTGATCTATTATCATCATGTTTAGCACCACTTTATTACCAGAGCCAACGGTAGCTCTATTTAATAGTAAACCCAAAAACATTACAAATCGGCAATTTAAACTTCTGTTATATGTAACAACAGCTGGAAAACAATCAATTGCTATAGCATGGAAAACTTCCACTTTATGTATTGTACCGGTCAAACATAGCATTAATCAGGCAATGATTCATGCCAAAACAGAAGCGATCTATCTGGACAAAATTTCTAAATTCGAAGCACTATGGAGCCCATGGATAAATCATCACTTACCGCAAGGCTTTGACCTTACATTGGTACTGACTTAAATAAAAAACTTCGACCACTTCCCAATTCAATTTAGTCACATTCTTATCAATACCTGGTCCCCTCTGGAGAAATTACCCACTTTCTACCCCCTCCCTTCCTGTCACCCTGAATTTAACAAACATCATAAAGGTTTACATAATCTATTACTATTTACTAAAACTGTGTATACTCATACCACATATGACATAAGTTTTATAGATCTACCATTTGTGGATTCTGTTTGCTATTCATTCGTACATTCTAGACAGTTGATGACCTTTATCTTGCCTTCAGGACAAGCCAAGCCACCTAGCCGGATCTTGGCCCCTGTTACGTTATAAGTTGATCCCGACTGTCTTCTGATAGATTGTTTAATTGAACCGTTTGCCTGATCTTCTGTACTTCTGAAGCTTAGTCATTGATATATAAGTATACAAATAGTAAAAGTTAGGCTACCTTATTTCATTATTATTATTTTTTTTTTTTTTTTACAATGGTTTTTGTTTTATATTTACTTATAAAGATTGTAGAGAAGATAAAAGTTCCATATATAATTAACTACTTCATTTCTAAATCTTGTATAACCAGTATGTATTGTACAATTTTCAATAAAAATATTTGAAAAACAAAAATAAATAGAAAAGACTCTCATGGGACTGTAGACAGAAATGATAACCTATAACTACCAACAAACAATTAAGTGGAGTAAACTTGGCCTCCGGCCTTTATTATTAGTATTACATTTTATTTATTAAACATGTAACCATTCATAGTTAGAAAATGAATTCACAAGCAACTTATTTACTCAGAAAACATTACAGTAAGCAACCCAGCCACTACGACTCAGGTTGACATAAAGTATAAATCAATTTATATAAACTATCCCCTTTTTACTATGAAAAACGGGGTAAAAACCACATATTATAAGGCCGCGACAAGGGGGGGAGGGAAACTCATGGGTAGGGGTCTTGAGGAACTGGCAAAAAGCGGGCTAGCCTTTGCCCCTTCCAGAATATTCCATGAGGTCATGTGACTTAACCTATGACCTTTCATTGGTTACCTAGCTTTACCTCACTACCTTATTATAACCTTACTAGGAAGGAAACAAGCCCCGCCCACCTATCTAATTAACTGGGGGGGTTATCAGTAATAACATCTAGTTAATATATCATTAATTTTAGGACAATAAATATGTAGAAAAATACTATACCTGGCTCAAGCTGGGCTCCTCCACTTCTTCCTGGTTGGAAGGCCCAGGTTGGTCGTTGGAAGCCTCAGCTGGGGTTGAAGGAAAGGTGGAAGAAAGAATGGAAAGTGATGGCCAGATTTCAGTCTGGTCTGACAGAAAACGCATTCTGTCATAGTACCACAGGCTAGGGACATAAATGTCTTCTGCTGCTGCTCTTGATCTTTGGGAATCCAGGACCTTATTCCGCTCCCTATTATAATTGCTCCTCAAGCCCCCAATTTTGTTTTTCAAATAGGGGATGTCTGCCGCGGGGATCTGCGGCTTCACAAATTCCAGCAATTTATCCATCGCTGCCCTCCTAGCTGGTTTGTTTTTATATAAGGGTTGTTTTACCTGCCACAGACAAGTCAGCTCTTTGTACTTGTCAATAAACAGGGGCAGGAAATTAGGGTCTTTGAAGTGATTTGAAGTAATTTTCTCTGCAAGACAAAACACAAGATAAACACTAATGTCAATCTAAACTCTCATAATCTTATCCCAATATAGGCCTCAATCTATAAGCAGTATAGGCCACTGATGCCCCAAGTAAAAATTTTACCTTCGTTATTACGATCGGCGCTTCCGTTACTCCTTCCTCCGCTCACAGATCGTAGGTACGACACACGCATGTTAGCTTTATATACACTGCACATGCGTGAAACTCCGCCCACGTCGCCCGCCCCTGACGTTCTTTCTAGTATATTCCCCGCCCCTTCTCTTTCGGCGCAGTGGAAGAGCACATGGCGGAGACACAGCAGGTCCGTAATAGCAGTAACGAGGAGGAAAGCCCGGAACCAGAAACGTCCCGACCCAGGAGGAGATAAGGCCTCAAATATGTCCTTTGTAGAGATGGTGGACATCTTGAAGAGGACCGACTATGATGGAAAGTATGGACCGTACCCCAACCCAAATGTGAGAAAGGCCAAGATCATGTCTAAAGTTGTGAGAAGTCTGCACAGGAATTATGGGGTACGACGATCCAAGGAGCAATTGAGGAAACGCCGGTCAGACCTGAAATTGAGGGAGCACGATCAGTACAGAAGGATCAGGAAACTGCTTCTAAAAAGTAAGCATTTGTCCTGTGTTCCTATTATTATTATTACTTGCATGTTGCTCCATATGCTTTTCTTTACTGTTGTACAGTTTAAAATGTAAACTTTCAGGTTCGTGGGCACAGTAATCGGTCAGGGCCGGCCCTATGATGGGACCGGGTGGTACCATGGTACCAGGCGGCACTTTTAGGGGGGCGGCAAACTGACGCCCGCCAGCCAGCCTGTTCCGCCCGATCCGCTGCCTGTGAGGAACCCGACGCCGCTGCCTGTGAGGACAGTCGCAGCCCAGGGGCGGGGGGGGGGGGCAGTCAGCGAGTGAGCGGGCAGGCGCCGCTGCTTGTGAGGACACTCGCATCCCGGGGACGGGGGGGGGGGGGCAGTCAGCGAGCAGGCGCCGCTGCCTGTGTGAGGACACTCACAGCCCGGGAGGTGGGGGCTGTCAGTGAGTGAGCGGGCAGGCGCCGCTGCCTGTGAGGAGCCCAGCGCCGCTGCTGTTAGTGGTGACAGGGGCAGCCGCAGGCAGAACACTCGCAGCCCGGGGGGGGGGCTAGGAGCAGTCAGTGAGTGAGCGCGCAGCGGAGCAGAGAGATGATGTCATCTCTCACCGCCCGCCCTGAATCACCACAATTCCACCCTCACTGTGCAGCCGTGTGCACTCTGGGACACAGCAAGTGACAACGCGCAACGTGTGGCAGGTGACGTTGTGACAATCCGCAACGTGTGGCAAGTGACAATACGCAACGTGTGGCACGTGACTATCTGCATCGTGTGGCAGGTGATGTCGTGGCAAGTGACAATCCGCAACGTGTGGCATGTGATGTGGCAAGTGACAACCCGCAACGTGTGGCATGTGACGCAAGTGACCATGCGCAACGTGTGGCAGGTGACAATCCGCAACGTGTGGCAGTAGACAATCCGCAACGTGTGGCAGGTGACAATCCGCAACGTGTGGCAGGTGACAATCCGCAACGTGTGGCAGGTGACAATCCGCAACGTGTGGCAGGTGACAATCCGCAACGTGTGGCAGGTGACAATCCGCAACGTGTGGCAGGTGACAATCCGCAACGTGTGGCAGGTGACAATCAGCAACGTGTGGCAGGTGACAATCAGCAACGTGTGGCAGGTGACAACCCGCAACGTGTGGCAGGTGACAACCCGCAACGTGTGGCAGGTGACAACCCGCAACGTGTGGCAGGTGACAACCCGCATCTGGTGGTGGAGTCCAAAGCAAAACTGTAAGTACAAACACACATCACAAGTTGTATGAGACATGAGAGCCTGAGAGGGACTTGCCTTGCCCAGCCCTGATTAACCACTTAAGGACCGGAAGGATTCGCCCACTTAAAGCGATTGTATGGCTTTGTTTTTTATTTTTTTTTAAATAAAAAACATGCTATACTTACCTCCACTGTGCAGTTAGTTTGGAAAAGAGTGGCCCCGATCCTCTTGTTCTCGGGTCCCTCGGCGGCTGTCTCGGCTCCTCCCTGCGTCAGATAACCCCCTTCTGGGAAGCGCTCTCCCAAGGAGGTTAGCTTGTGGGCGCGCTCCCTGTCATACACACTGCGTCCATAGACACAGCGTGTACGACTCATTCCCGCCCCCCCACGGGCCGCGTCATTGGATGTGATTGACAGCAGCGCGAGCCAATGGCTGCGCTGCTATCAATCTATCCAATCTAGCCAATAAACGGCCAGCCTCCGTGGAGAAGAGGACGCCGGGGGACGCGCACAGCAGGTGAACGGGCTCAGGTAAGTAAAACGGGGGGCCTGGGGGGCAGTACTTGCCAGGTGTTTTTTCACCTTAATGCATAGGATGCATTAAGGTGAAAAAAAACCAAATCTTTACAACCCCTTTTAATGACCAGGCCATTTTTTGCGATACGGCACTGTGTCGCTTTAACTGACAATTGCGCGGTCATGCGACACTGTACCCAAATAAAATTGATGTCCTTTTTTTCCCACAAATAGAGCTTTCTTTTGGTGATATTTGACAATATGTTTTACTTTTTGCTATGATAAATATCCAAAAAAATTATAAAAAAAAAATTATTTCTTCATCAGTTTAGGCCAATATGTATTCTTCTACATATTTTTGGTACCAAAAAAACACAATTAGCGTACATTGATTAGTTTGCGCAAAAGACATTGCGGCCGCCCGCCATGCACAGGTCCCTTCATACTCCTATATACACGTATAGAGCCATGACAGGTCCTCTTTATACTCCTGTTGACATGTATAGAGCATGACGGGTCCCCTTTAGTTATCATGATATAAAATAATGAATGTGGGGGCCTTTTGGTGGGCGTGATTTTTTTTTTGGGGGGGGGGGGCAGCATTTAATTCTTGGTCCCAGGCAGCACAATGTCTTGGGCCGGCCCTGTAATCGGTCGTAGTAAACATCGTTCGTTCGCCCACTAATACAATGTTTTTGGCAGATACAGGTTAACTACATTTGGTCATGCCTATTTGTATTAAAATAAGTTTAGTACATTGTTGTCTAGATGTGTTTGTAACTAGAATGAAATGCAAACTTGATTCAGTGTAAGGAGTAGGGATGAGCTCGGTGTTCGAGTCGAACATACGTTCGACTCGAACATCGGCTGTTCGATCGTTCGGCGAACATCGAACGATTTGGGCCGTTTGCGCCAAATTCGAGTGACGCGAACGGCCCACAATACACTGCGCCATCGCAGTGCAATCCCGGCGCTGTGATTGGCCAAGCATGCACTGTGACCCCGCATGCTTGGCCAATCACAGCGCCGGCAGCTAGGAGAGCCATAATTGGCCACAGGCAGGTTGCCTGTGGCCAATTATAGCTCAGGGGATTTAGCACACGCCCCACACTATAAAAGGCCGCCAGCGCGGTGGCCTTGTGTAGTGTGTTCCGGCGCAGCGAAAGAGAAGGATAGGCAGGGACAGTGTTGATATTCTTTGTGCTATTCTTGTGTGCAGGGAGAGAGAAGGATAGGCAGGGAGAGTGTCAGTGTCATATTCTTTGCTAAACCTTGTGTGCAGGGAGAGAGAAGGATAGGCAGGGGACAGTGTCAGTGTCATATTCTTTGCTAAACCTTGTGTGCAGGGAGAGAGAAGGATAGGCAGGGAGAGCGTCAGTGTCATATTCTTTGATAAACTTTGTGTGCAGGGAGAGAGAAGGATAGGCAGGGGACAGTGTCAGTGTCATATTCTCTACTAAACCTTGTGTGCAGGGAGAGAGAAGGATAGGCAGGGAGAGTGTCAGTGTCATATTCTTTGATAAACCTTGTGTGCAGGGAGAGAGAAGGATAGGCAGGGGACAGTGTCAGTGTCATTGTTGCTAAGCCTCCTGCACAGTATAAACCTGAAGCTAGCCCTTATTGCTGTGTTTTCCTGGTGTGTTACACTAACAGGCATTTGCAGCACTTACAGTGGGCGGAGTGTGCCTCCTGCACATTATACACCTGAAGCTAGCCCGTATTGCTGTGTTTTCCTGGTGTGTTACACCAACAGGCATTTGCAGCACTTACAGCAGGCGTAGTGTGATTCCTGCAAAATATACTCCTGAAGCTAGGCCTTATTGCTGTGTTTTCCTAGTGTGTTACACCAACAGGCATTTGCAGCACTTACAGCAGGCGTAGTGTGATTCCTGCAAAATATACTTCTGAAGCTAGCCCGTATTGCTGTGGTTTTCCTGGTGTGTTACACCAACAGGCTTTTGCAGCACTTACAGCAGGCGTAGTGCGATTCCTGCAAAATATACTTCTGAAGCTAGGCCTTATTGCTGTGTTTTCCTAGTGTGTTACACCAACAGGCATTTTCAGCACTTACAGCAGGCGTAGTGTGATTCCTGCAAAATATACTTCTGAAGCTAGCCCGTATTGCTGTGTTTTCCTGGTGTGTTACACTAACAGGCATTTGCAGCACTTACAGCGGGCGGAGTGTGCCTCCTGCACATTATACACCTGAAGCTAGCCCGTATTGCTGTGTTTTCCTGGTGTGTTACACCAACAGGCATTTGCAGCACTTACAGCGGGCGTAGTGTGCTTCCTGCAAAATATACTCCTGAAGCTAGGCCTTATTGCTGGTTTTCTTAAAGATTTTCATCCATATTACCGGGACCAGACATTACATTAAAGCCGCAAGCAGTTTTAAATGGCTTTTTTTCCTTTAGAAATGTAATTTTGTGCAGGGACAGTTCTAAACACGGGAAACACGTGGCACTTCACAGGCATACTTTAGACACCCCCCAGGTACGATATTTAAAGGAATATTTGACTTTTTTTTTCACTTTATGCATCATTAAAATGACTGCTCCCAAAAAACGGCCGTTTTTAAAACTTCTTTTTGCATTGATACATGTCCCCTGGTGCAGAACCCGGGTTCCCAAACCCTTTTTAGGACAATAACATGCATAATAGTCGTTATAATTAGCACTTTAGATTTCGAACGTTCGCATCCATTGTATTTAATAGGGTTCTAACGTTCGTGCGAACTTTCGGTCCGTTCGCGGGTTCTGGTGCGAACCGAACCCGGGGGTGTTCGGCTCATCACTAGTAAGGAGAGGACACTCAGCAGCTGTTTACACGTCTGGACTCAGAAGCACTAGTGTGGGACACCAGAACAACCTTTTTAGTGTGTCCCACACAGGTGCTTCAGTAGATACTTGGGGTGTCTCCATGTGTGAAAATTGTCCAAAAAAGGTAAGTATTCCATCTTTGGTAAGGGAAAAAAATCATGTCTTCAGCTTGGAACTCTGCCAAAACAGACAATTGTACCACACTTCCAAGCAATGTTTCATATTCCTATTTCTGGCCATCAAATATCTGTGTGCTAAGTATACCTTTTGTTTCATTCTCATAGGGAAGAAAAGACTCGGGACATCTGAGGACACCAGGAACCCCACACCTCAGAAAGAAGGGGAACTCAGCACACCACAACCTGAGGATGTGGAGGGAGGAGAGGTGTATGAAGTGGGCATAATAGTGACCACAACAGGTCAGTGTCTGAGACGACAGCTTCAGGTAATAGATGTATGCCTGCATATTTATAATACATGGTGTGTTTTTTTATTTTAGATAATGTGGATGTTGTGGAAGAAGATACTCGTTTCACCAGTGCAAGTGCACACATCCTCATCCGGGACATAATGGTGTGCAATCGGGATTTAGAGATAATAATGGAAAAGATCAATGATGTAGAAAAAAAAATGTAGAACATCATTGATGTTTTAGGCAGAATCGAAATCACACAAAAATTCTACCGTTTTTTTGTGTACTTTTTCATCTTAATAAAAAAAAATCAGCATTTTAAAAGCCAAATTTTGAAGATGCACACAGTGTGTCAACATGTGCTATCTGCCATCACGGGATATCAATGTACGCGTTTTGTGGGTGCAACCCCTTCCTTGCAACTCAAGTAGGTGAGAGGAAGGGGTTGCACCCTTGAAACACATCCATTGATCCCCCATGATGGGAGATAGCACATGTTGACATTAGGCAGGGGATCAGGAGGGAAATCCACATTTTGACTCCCAATTTGTGTGCATTTTCAAAATTTGGCTTTTACAGGGTTGACAGCAACCCATCTGATGAAGGCAAGATCAACACATTTTTGACATACTATAATGTCTGATATTTCCTTCACTTTTTCTACGTTGAACTTTGTAAGTTCCTGAGTTGTGTATGTTATGGTTTGAAACATGCCTGTTTAAGCAAAAAAATATATATTTTCAATGTCAAACTTTATTAACCGCTTAACCACTTAAGGACCGCCTCACGCCGATATACATCGGCAGAATGGCACAGCTGGGCACATCAACGTACAGGTACGTTGCCCTTTAAGAGCCCAGCCGTGGGTCGCGAAAGCGCGCTACCGGCGGCGCGCTCGTGACCCGGTCCTGAGCTCCGTGACCGCGCCCGCGGAACCCGAACGCCGCCGGTGTCCCACGATCGGGTCACAGAGCTGAAGAACGGGGAGAGGTGAGTGTAAACAAACCTTTCCCTGTTCTTCTCCGTGGCATGTCAGTGATCGTCTGTTCCCTGTCATCGGAACAGACGATCAGTGACGTGTAACGTGTAGCCACGCCCCCTACAGTAAGAATCACTTCTTAGGGGACAATTAACGCCTACAGCGCCACCTAGTGGTTAACCCCTTCACTGCGAGTGTCATTTTCACAGTAACCAGTGCATTTTTATAGCACTGATCGCTGTGAAAATGACAATGGTCCCAAAAATGTGTCAAAAGTGTCCGATGTGTCCGCCATAATGTCGCAGTCACGAAAAAAATCGCTGATCGCTACCATTACTAGTAAAAAAATTTTTTTTATAAAAATGCCATAAAACTACCCCCTATTTTGTAAACGCTATAACTTTTGCACAAACCAATCAATAAGCGGCGATTGCGTTTTTTTTTTTTACCAAAAATATGTAGAAGAATACATATCGGCCTAAACTGAGGAAAAAAATGTTTATATATTTTTGGGGGATATTTATTATAGCAAAAAGTCAAAAATATGGATTTTTTTCAACATTGTCGCTCTATTTTTGTTTATAGCGCAAAAAATAAGAATCGCAGAGGTCATCAAATACCACCAAAAGAAAGCTCTATTTGTGGGGAAAAAAGGACGCCAATTTCGTTTGGGAGCCACGTCGCACGACCGCGCAATTGTCAGTTAAAGCGGCGCAGTGCTGAATCACAAAAAGGGGCCTGGTCCTTTAGCTGCATATTGGTCCGGGGCTTAAGTGGTTAAGGACCGCTGCCTGTACATATACGTTGGCAGAGTGGCACGGACAGGCATAACCACGTACCTGTACGTCCCCTTTAAGATACCGCCACATGGTCGCGCACATGCCATCGGCGGTGCACTCGCGACCCTGCCGCCTTCTCCATGAGCCCGACCGTGGGACTTGATCGCCGCAGGGACACCCGCGATTGTCTCACGGAGAGATACAGCGAGGGGATGCTTATGTAAACAAGCATCTCCCCGCTCTGTCTAGTGACAATGACACTTATCTCTGCTGCGTGTAGTCGGAGAAGAGATCAGTGTCATGTCACACACAGCCCATCCCCCCTACAGTTAGAAACACTCATCAGGGCACACTTAACCCCTACATCGCCACCTACTGGTTAACCCCTTCACTGCCAGTGTCATTTTCACAGTAATCAGTGCATTTTTATAGCACTGATAGCTGTAAAAATGACATTGGTCCCAAAAATGTGTCAAAAGTGTCCGATGTGTCCGCCATAATGTCGCAGTCATGATAAAAATCGCTGATCGCCGCCATAACTAGTAAAAAAAATAGTTATTAATAAAAATGCCATAAAACAGTCCCCTATTTTGTAGAAGCTATAACTTTTGTGCAAACCAATCAATAAACGCTTGTTGCAATTTTTTTTTTACCAAAAATATGTAGAAGAATTCTTATCGGCCTAAACTGTGGAATTTTTTTTTTTATATATATATTTTTTGGGGATATTTATTATAGAAAAAAGTAAAAAATATTATTTATTTTTTTCAAAATTGCCGCTCTATTTTTGTTTATAGCGCAAAAAATAAAAACCGCAGAGGTGATCAAATACCACCAAAAGAAAGCTCTATTTGTGGGAAAAAAAGGACGCAAATTTAGTTTGGGTAGAACATTGCATGACCGCGCAATTACCAGTTAAAGCGACGCAGTGCGAAATTTTAAAAAGACTGGTCCTTTGGCTGACAAATGGTCCAGGGCTAAAGTGGTTAAACAGAGATGTTGTTTTTTTCGAAAAAAAAAAATCAACGCACATGTGAATGTGCATGGAGTAAAAGGTTTTCTACGCAACAATGTGTGGCTTCTTCTTTCAATGCTCAATACCAGTTTTTGAAGTAAGTTGGTGTTTACAGTGACAATGGTGGTTATTTACTAAAGGCAAATCCACTTAGCACTACAAGTGCACTAGGAGAACCTAGGAGACAGCTAAAAGAAACACAAGCAGTAAATCAAATCCAATATTATTTCAGATCAAAAAAATCCTTTATTTAAAAAATGTATCACACATTTGCTGCCATATCAATGGCCCCCCTACCCGTAAAGGATTCAAGATATTTTTGACGGATTTCACGGGCGCTTTGGGGGGGCAAGTCAGGACGGCCAGATTCAAGTGCCGTCAGTGTATTTTGGTCTTGAAATCCAGCCTCAAGCACAACTGAGACCACATAGTTTGTAACATTTCGCCTTAAAAAATTATGCAGTATGCAGCATGAAAGCACAATATGATTGAGTTTATATTCCGCCATGTTGATTGCCGTGAGGAAGAGGCGGAACCGGCTGGCCATTATCCCAAAAGCATTCTCCACCACTCTTCTGTCTCTGTCCAGCCGGTAGTTAAAAACCCTCTGGTCCGGGATGAGGGTCCTCATGGGAAATGAGGAGGTGTTCACCCAGCCCAAACGCTTCACCAGCGACAAAAACAAACGGCAGTCCTGCCACATTATCTTCAGCAGGTGGCAATCCCAAGCCACCATTCTGGAGCAGTCTGTAAAACTCGGTCTGGGCGATGACTCCACCATCCGACCATTCTTCCCCATGTCTACATACAAAAACTTGTATGTCGCTGACACCACCGCCAACATCACTATACTATTAAACCCCTTGTAGTTATAATAGTATGACCCCGAGTTGGGGGGTGGGACGATGTGGACGTGTTTTCCATCGATTGCCTCTCCGCAGTTGGGAAAGTCCCACCGCTGGGCAAATTGGGAAACCACAGTTTGCCATTCCTGTGGCGTTGAAGGAAACTGTGGAGTCAAAACAGAAAACACATAACATTGCAAGCAGATTAGACACAAACATTCTTGGCCAACATCAATATAACATTTATTTTAAGGAGTATTTAAAGACAAAAATATAAGGTCCACTTATAAGATTCCTCACCCCCTCTGATGGCTCATTGTAAAAAAAATTGAGTGGGGGGGGAGGGTTCCAAATGAATTTGGGACCCCCAAAAAATGCCTCTGGCACTCTGCCTGAATTTAATGACAACAATAACATTTGTACACATTTTAGGGGGTGTTAAGGGTAAAGCACTACAATGGAGCTGACAAAATATATTGTTAAGTGACTAGGTTAGGTGTATATGGGCCCAGGATAGCATGCTGGAGAGGTTAGTGAAGGCAAATATGCATGTAGGCCAAAAAAGGAGCATTAAAAGCTTACAGCATGCATGAGGACAAAGGGGACATTCACAGCATATTACATTCATGGTAGTTAGGGAATGATGAAAGAAATACAATACATTAGCAAACATTAAATACATAGAATGTGATGTTAAAAGAGAAAACTTACCTTAATATGGTCCTTCTGCAGGACACGAATTATGGCAGAACAGGTCTCTGGAATAATGATCCCCAGAGCCTGGGGGGAGATGCCTGTCGAGAACTTGATGTCCTGGAGACTTCTCCCTGTGGCCCAGTACTGCAACGTGGCGACTAGCATTTGTTCGGGAGTGATGGCTTGCCGCATGCAGGTGTCCTGATTCATAATATAGGGGGACAGCAAAGCCAACAAACAGTGAAAAACGGGGTCCATCATCCGGAGAGAATTCCTGAAATCATCAGGATTATTCTCCTGGATCTCCCACAACAAAGTCATATGAGAGAATTGGTCACGCTGGAGCAACCAATTCTTCGTCCATGAACTCCTCCCCACCCTGTTCATGGACTGGGCTTGGGTCAAAGTAAGAACCCCAACACCAAGCCCCTGCACAGCACGAACTCGACGACGAGTACGTAGCCGCAACATGGCTAGAAAACGGTCGGCTGGTCAGAACGAACTAACAGAATGCACTGAAGAACAGAAAGGCCTGAGAAGAACGAGCTGAAAATCAGAAACGAGCGGACAAGAACGCACTGAAAACCAGATACGAACTGACTAGCACAAACTGAAGAGCAGTAACGGACTGAAAAGCACGAAGGCTGAAAAGCGCGAATCGTCTCTCAAACTTCTACTAACACGAGATTAGCAGAAGGAGCCCAAAGGGTGGCGCAGTTGGTATGGAATTTCCGTTTTATAGTGCCGTCGTACGTGTTGTACGTCACCGCGTTCCTGACGGTTGGAATTTACGACCACATCTGTGTGACCGTGTGTATGCAAGACAGGTTTGAGCCAACATCCGTCGGAAAAAATTCCACGGTTTTGTTGTCGGAATGTCCGATCGTGTGTACGCGGCATAACTCTTTTTTAGCGTACATAGAGAAAACCTGGCTCAGATTGATTTTGCAAAAGTGTCTCACGTGCATTCTAAAAGTGACGCAATATGAAAAAAATTCAAGTACAAGTCCTAGACAGGTACATGAGCTTGGCGTATTCCGCACCACTTTGACAATGCATGAGAGACACTTTTGCAAAATCTGTCTGCAGCAGTCTTATTAAATTCCAGGGATTTTGTGTGTTATAACAGACCTGAGAAATTGTGCATCATTATTCTGTGCCTTAGTGGCATAACAGTTCAATCTGCCAAACCATTTCTGCTGCAGAGGCTGTTAATGTGCATGCTGAAAAGGGCATAAAACATGATACAGGCAAACTTCATATGTCAATGATCCACTTTCCTACGTGCCAGCCAAAGGGAAAGGTAAGGCCACATCATCGAAAAGTAAACAATGGTTGCCTGCTCTGCACAATTTAATCATATGCTGAGGAATTTCTGTTTTCTGTCCACATTTCAAGATATTTATCTTTATGTATTAGAACTCAAGGCACAAAAGGAAGGAAAAAAGTATTTGACAAAGTTGGCAAAGTAAGTATATATACAGTGCCTTAAAAAAGTATTCCTACCCCTTGGAATTTTCCACATTTGGTCATGTAACAACCTAAAACTTAAATTTATTTTATTGGGATTTTATGTGATAGACCAACACAAAGTGGCACATAATTGTGAAGTGGAAGGAAAATGATGAATAGTTTTCAACATTTTTTACAAATAAATACGTGAAAAGTGTGGTGTGCCACCATGGACCCAAGGGTCTGGTGTCAGTTACCTAGTAGCATTCTATTTTGTATAGCACCAGCCTTTGTTTGAATGGGCCATTATTATGGTATCTCTGCTACAGGTCGGTCTTCCGCTCTGGACCCCTCAGTTTTTAAGTGGGTGCTCCTGAGTGTGAGGCCGGCTTTGGTTTACAGTTAACAGTTTAAAATTACAAGTATTTAACTTAACCACTTGCTTACTGGGCACATAACCCCCTTCCTGCCCAGGCGAAATTTCAGCTTTCGGCACTGCGTCGCTTTGAATGACAATTGCGCGGTCGTGCGATGTGGCTCCCAAACAAAATTGATGTCCTTTTTTCCCCACAAATAGAGCTTTCTTTTGGTGGTATTTGATCACCTCTGCGGTTTTTATTTTTTGCGCTATAAACAAAAAAAGAGCGACGATTTTGAAAAAAAAACACAATATTTATTACTTTTTGCTATAATAAATATCCCAATTTTTTTTTAAAAAAGTTTTTTTTTCTCAGTTTAGGCCGATACGTATTCTTCTACATATTTTTGGTCAAAAAAAAATCGCAATAAGCGTTTATTGATTGGTTTGCGCAAAAGTTATAGCGTCTACAAAATAGGGGATAGTTTTATAGCATTTTTATTAATATTTTTTTTTTTACTAGTAATGGCGGCGATCAGCAATTTTTATCGTGACTGTGACATTATGGCGGACACATCGGACACTTTTGACACCATTTTGGGACCATTCACATTTATACAGCGAACAGTGCTATAAAAATGCACTGATTACTGTATAAATGTGACTGGCAGGGAAGGGGTTAACCACTAGGGGGCGGGGAAGGGGTTAACTATGTTCCCTATTTGTGATTCTTACTGTGGGGGGAGGGGACTGACTGGGGGAGGAGACCGATCTGTGTCCCTATGTACAAGGGACACAGCATTGGTCTCCTCTCTCCCTGACAGGACATGGATCTCTGTGTTTACACACAGAGATCCACGTCCTGCCTCTGTAACTGCCGATCGAATGCACCTGGCGGACATCGCGGCCGCCAGGCACGCTCCTCGACATCACGTGATGCACGCCACACAGCTGTTCCCCGCCGCGCGCCCTCGGCGGCGCGCGGCAGGATGTAAACAGAGAAGGACGTCCTGGGGACGTCCTCTCGGCACTTGAGAGCCGCGCTGCAGCCGTCTTTCGGCTATAGCGCGGGTCTCAAGTGGTTAAAGGTTGTTTTTTTTTCTCTATAATGCTGGTGTCTGTTAGAAAATATTATATGTACTTTGTGCCAATGTTTTGTCTACTGTAGAAGTATGCCGAGTGGTTCCCGACGGTCCACTGCTCCCCCATTTGTGCCGGAACTTGGCCCGGAAAACAGTCCTGGCCAACTTTCGACCCGCCAGTGGGTTTTTTGTCCCACTATTAATCGCAACTTGTCAGTGCTGGCAGCTCAGCTGTAGGCTAATTGCTAGCTTCCATCTCTCCACAGTGATCCACATGTTGATGATCCGCTTGTCAGCTCTGCCTACTTAAGGACTTCCAGTTTATTTGCTCTTCGCCTGTGTTAACATCACAAGAGACTTTCTCCTGCGTTCCAGTTGAAGACCTGCTTGACTGTCGTCCCCTCTGGCTACGGATCCTGCTTGCTGTTTTACTACCTTTATCGCTGGCTCTTGGACTTTGGCTTGGCCGACTACCCGATCCAGTTACTGAACTCTGGATATGTTTTGACTACGCTTACTCTGTTTACCTTTTTATTATTTATTATTAAACTAGTGTGATTTAACTGCACTTCTGTCTCGGTCTGATTCATGGTTTCTGACAGTAGGCGAAGGCCATGAATTCAGAAGATGCAGCCAATCCACTTGTTAATATTTTTTCCAGATTGGATGACCTGGATCACTGCATGGATCAGTTTGCCACGGTGATACAGATGCTCCTGAGTCGCACGGCTCGTCTAGAATCTCCCACTCTGGCCGCTCCGGTAGTCCCTGTGCAGGCACCCGCCTTGAGTATTACCTCTATAAAGAGGTATGTCTGGTTCTGCCCCGCTTCCCCAGCGATTTGGGGGTGATCCAATCCAATGCAGAGGTTTTCTCAACCACGTTGAGATATATTTTGAGATGCTGCCCCAGGCATTTCCCAAGCACAGAAGCAAAGTAGGTTTCGTGATATCTTTGCTTTCTGAGAGAGCCTTGGCCTGTTTGTTGTTTCCGCCATAGACTCCGGTATACCAGATTGCGAAATTCAAGTAAGACCCCAGTATTGCCACCTCCAGGTTTTCCGCAGAATTAGATTGATCCTGTGCAAACCACCATCTCACTGATACCAGGACACAGCCACCCAATAATATTTCTTGAAGATTGGCAGTGCCAGGCCATGCTCCGACAGTGAAAGTTGGAGCATGGACCTAGCCACTCTGGGGAACCCTTCCATACAAAAGAACTAATGGCGTGGTCTAGTTTGTTGAAAAGGGAATTAGGTATACTAATAGTTTGTGTCTAAACACATATAGAATTTAGGGAGAAAGGACATTTTAATTAGGTTTACTCTGCCCACTGGTGTGGTACGTTTTTCCATATATTGCATTTCTGAAGGAACCGTTGGAGAACCGGACACATATTGTCCTCCAAATATTTCAGAAAATCTCTTTGGTTATATATACCCAAGTATTTGAACCTGTCAACCAACTGGAGAGGGGCAGGTAGATTAGAGGGGGGCACTGCCTGGGTCAAGGAGAACAGCACTGATTTGTCCCAATGGACTCTGATACCAGAGAACCTGCCAAATTAATCAATGACCTCCAGAAAAGCTGTCAAGGATTGGCGAGGATCGTTAAGATAAAGGAGGGTATCGTCCGCATACATTGATACCTTTTCTATAATGTGGGGCACGATATACCAGCGACCGGAGCAATATTGTCAGTAGTTCAATGGCGAGAGCAAATAGGGCGGGGGAGAGGGGGCAGCCCTGTCTAGTACCTCGGTGGAGTGGGAAAGATGCAGAAAGGATACCATTCGTGCAGACCCTAGCAGTCAGGTCGCGTATAACAGTTACAGCCATGATATGAAGACTGGTCCAAACCCGAATTTATGCATTACGTCCATAAATAGTCCCACTTCACCGAGTCAAAGGCCTTTTCAGCATCCAGTGAAGCCACCACCTCCACAAGTGAGGCTTGGGAAGACAGACGAGCCAAGCCAATAGCGGACTGGTACTGTCCCCGTATATGAGCTGTGAGGGGGTTAACTCGGCAGCGGGTGTGTGTGACCCCCTGGATGGGTTCACCACACAAGAACAGGCACAGCAGACAGAGTTTATAGTTGCAAAAAAGAAAGGTGCGGTTTATTCAAACTATTTACAAGGGAAAATCAGCAAAACAAAAAGAAACATGAAAAGAAATCCTGCTCAACTTGACCGCTCACTACACACGTTGGTGTCCCTAGCTAACAACTGGGTACAGCCTTGTGCTGTCCCAGTCCCCTAGCTCCCTGCTTTTTTGAAGTTCTTATAATAACCACACAGGCTTTGGCTCACTGCACAGAGATCACACTCCCCAGACTATTCACACAGATCTGGTTCCTGGTTGGAGCATCTCCCTTAGCATGCTGGGAGTTCTTGTAGAGGCCCTAACGAGCCCACTTACTTCAGCTGGGCTCATTAACTCTTCCCCTGCAAGACTCCCCGCACTCCCCCTAGTGGTATAAATCGGCATAAAGCCTGAATCTAGGACATATATACCTTCCATCCTGGATGCAACCTGGTGATTTTACCTGCATGCTGTCACATACCCCCCCCTCTTGTTTTAACCTTGGGGTTGGAACACAAGCAATCAGGCATGCATGTACTCGAGACAAAGCATCCACATTCCCCATTTGAATGTCAGGGCGATGCTTTACCGTAAAGTTGAATTCCTGTAGGGCCAGGAACCACATATTTTCTCTTCTATTTGTCTCTTTGTTTTGAGCCATCCACTTTAAAGGAGCGTGATCAGTAATCATGTCAAAGTGCCTACCTAGCAGATAGTACCGAAGGGAATCTAGAGCCCACTTCACTGCTAAACACTCCTTCTCAATCGTGGCGTAATTTACCTCATGGGACTTCAATTTCCTGCTGAGGTAAATGACTGGGTGCTCTTCCCCGTTCCAGACCTGGGACAATACTGCTCCTAACCCTACGTCGGATGCATCACTTTGTACGACAAAGTCCCTAGAGAAGTCTGGTGAGTACAACACTGGCTGGCTACATAAGGCTTTTTTTAAGAATTGAAATGCTACCTCAGCCTCTGGGGTCCATTTTACCATGACAGACTCCTTCCCTTTTGTCAGGTTGGTTAGGGGCACAGCCTGAGAAGCAAAGTGGGGAATGAATCGTCGATAATAACCAGCGATTCCCAGAAAGGCTCGTACCTGCTTCTTGCTGTTGGGACGCGGCCAATTCTGTATGGCCTCGACTTTATTGACTTGGGGTTTTATTACTCCCCTCCCAATGGTGTACCCAAGATATTTGGCCTCCTCCTGTCCAATGGTACACTTCTTGGGGTTGGCCGTAAACCCAGCTTCCCGGATAGAGTCTAGGACTGCTTGCACTTTTGGCAGATGTGAGGCCCAATCTGTGCTATAGATAATTACATCATCCAGGTAAGCCGCAGCATACTTCTGATGGGGCCTCAGTATCTGGTCCATTTTCCGCTGGAATGTTGCCGGTGCATTCTGTAAACCAAACGGCATTCTTTTATATTGGAACGCCCCGTCTGGGGTTACAAATGCGGTTTTCTCCTTGGCTGACTTGGCCAGGGGAATTTGCCAATACCCTTTGGTGAGATCAAGAGTTGTCATGTATCGGGCTGTTCCCAACCGGTTGACCAACTCATCTATACGTGGCATGGGGTAGGTGTCAAATTTTGTAACTTTGTTCAGTTGTGGCAAATCGTTACAAAATCGCCAGCTCCCATCCGGTTTAGGCGCTAACACTATGGGATTTGGCCAATCACTTTGGGATTCCTCTATCACCCCTAACTTAAGCATTTTCTGTACTTCCTCACGTATTGCCTCCCGTCGGGCCTCTGGGATCCGATAGGGTTCTAGCTTCACCCTTTCACCGGGCGGGGTAATAATATCATGCTCTACCCCATACGTTTGTCCCAGCAGCTCAGAGAAAACCTCCTTTTTGCGAAGCACAAACTCCTTAACCTCCTGTTGTTGGGGGTTTGACAAGGTGACTGCTATTCCAACCTCAGGAATCACGCAATCAGACTGAGCTGGTGACAAAGTTTCTGCGACTAGGGATTCCCTATCCCTCCAGGCTTTCAACAGATTAATGTGATAGATCTGTTCGGGCTTTCGCCTTCCTGGTTGTCTGACCTTGTAATTCACTTCGCTCACTTTTCCATTATCTTGTAGGGGCCTTGCCATTTGGCGAGGAACTTGCTTTCAACCGTAGGGACAAGTACCAATATCTTATCCCCCGGGGAAAAGGTCCGGGTCTTGGCTCCATGGTTGTACACTCTCTGCTGTGCCAACTGCGTTTGGGCCAAATGTTCCTTTACGATTGGCATTACCTGTGCAATTCTATCTTGCATCAGGGCGACATGATCAATCACACTCCTGTGGGGAGAACTCTCACTTTCCCAAGTTTCCTTGGCGATATCCAACAGCCATAGAGTAACTCAAAGGGTGAGAAACCCGTAGAGGATTGGGGTACCTCCCTAATAGCAAACATTAAATAGGGAATTAGACAGTCCCAATCCTTTCCATCTTTATCCACCACCTTCTTTAACATTTGTTTTAGAGTTTTGTTGAATCTTTCAACCAACCCATCTGTTTGGGGGTGATACACAGATGTACACAATTGTGTCACTTTGAACAACTTGCACAGCTCTTTTCATAACCCGGGACATAAAGGGTGTACCTTGGTCCGTAAGCAGTTCCTTACAAATACCCACACGGCTAAAAACAAGAGATAGCTCTTTGGCTATGGTTTTGGCCGAGGTATTTCGGAGAGGAATCGCTTCCGGATAACGGGTGGCATAGTCCATTATAACCAATATGTACTGGTGCCCCCTAGCGGACTTCATTATCGGACCTACCAAATCCATTGCGATCCTCTCAAAGGGGACCTCAATGATGGGAAGAGGTACCAGCGGGTTGGTGGCATCAGTGCCAACCTCTGACACACAGGGCAGGAGGAACAATAATTTTCTGTTTCCTTCATGACCCCAGGCCAATAGAATCTCTGCAATACTCTCTCTCTGGTTTTCTCTGTCCCCAGATTACCTCCAAGAATGTGCCCATGGGCCAACTCTAACACCAACTTCCTGTAAGGTTTAGGCACCACAAGCTGCTCAATGGTTTCTTCTGCCCTTTTAGCCACCCGATACAGTAGGTCCTTTTCCACGATGAAGTATGGGTAAGTGCCGGTCTCATCTGGGTTCACTAACTCGCCATCTATTTCCACTACGTTTTCCCGTGCCTTTATTAGGGTAGGGTCTTTTAACTGTTCTGTGGCAAAATTTTCCTTGTGAACCTCGAGATCAGAAAACTCCACAGACGGCATGTTTTCGTCTGAGGATGTTGGCTCCTCCCCAGTTTCTCGAGTCTCCCCTGCCAATACCGACAAGGGAAATTCTGGAGAGTCCTCACCACTCTCCGAGTAATTCTGGCTATCACAATCCTGGTATATAGGGGCACCAGTGGGGGGCTCAGGACAATCCCATAGTTCCCAGAACTTTGGAAAATCCCTTCCCACAATGGCATCATGAGGCAAGTGAGACACTAATCCCACCCGATGAGAGAGGGTACCTTTGGGGGTCTCAAAACACACTGTAGTCACCGGATACTCTGGGGTGTCCCCATGCACACAAATAACAGCTACCTTGTTATTCCCAGAGACCTCTGTAGTAACTAATTCAGCCTTTATCAGTGTCACGAGGCTACCTGAATCCAGCAATACAACAACATTTGTACCATTAACACACATTTTGCATAAATGTTTCTCAGTTCCCCGCATGGCAGTGCATGCGACTGTCGCAAACAGCGACTGACGTCTGTCCGTTATAAAGTGACATTGCATGGGTTCATCCACAACCGGGCAATTTGCTGCAATATGTCCCTCTTGTCGGCAGCGGTAACAAACAATCCTTCTTGCTGCCTCTTGAACCCCTGACTTCCCAGGCTGTTCTCGCCAAACCTTGGGTAGAACTCCCACCCTCTCACTCTCTCCACCCTCACCCCTTGGAATCATCTTACCCGCCACTGGGGATGGTCTGGTCTTAGGGTGGAAAGTCCGTGAGTCTCTGGAAGAGGCAGTCAGGTTCTCTGTAGCCAAGTACTTCTCTACACGATCCACAAGATTATCGGCAGTTTCTGGGTCTCCATGGCTTACCCACTTTTGGATGGCAGTAGGAAGAGCTCTCAAGAAACGATCCATCACAACACGTTCCACAATCTTTGGTGCGGACAAAGTCTCTGGCTGTAGCCACTTCCTGCTCAGGTGAATGAGATCATACATTTGAGACCTGGGGGGTTTTCCAAGCCGGAAAGTCCAGTTATGCACACGCTGAGCCCGGACAGCCAGGGTGACACCCAGCCGTGCCAATATTTTTAGCATCACATAGTCTTTTGCTTGGTCAGGCTCTAGGTCATAGTAAGCTTTCTGCGATTCACCAGTTTACAGAGGAGCCACCAGTCTAGCCCACTGCTCCTTAGGCCACTTTTCTCTTTCAGCAGTTCTTTCAAATGTGGTCAAAAACACCTCTGGATCATCCTCTCCAGTAATTTTTGTCAATAAATGACTCACCCCAAAGGACTCAGTATTAGTGGAACTACTTGCCTCACTGGTCTGCGGACGTTGCTGCATTAACGTTTCCATTTGTTGCTGTAGTCTCTGTTCTTGCTTCTGTAACAGGTCTATGAAGCGGGCCTCAGATTGCTGCTGGGCTTGTTGCTGAGCTTCCAGACTCTGTTGCAAAGTTGCATTTGTCTGCTGCTGGGCTGTAAGGCTCTGTTGATGATCTTGCTGCTGGGCTGCAAGGCTCTGTTGATGAGCTTGCTGCTGGGCTACAAGGCTCTTTTGCAAACCTGCATTTGTCTGCTGCTGATTGGCATTTGCTAGAGCCAGCTGTTTCAATATCTCCTCCATGCTGGCCTTAAAAAAAACTGCCCGCATTCTCCACCAACTGTGAGGGGGTTAACTCGGCAGCGGGTGTGTGTGACCCCCTGGATGGGTTCACCACACAAGAACAGGCACAGCAGACAGAGTTTATAGTTGCAAAAACGAAAGGTGCGGTTTATTCAAACTATTTACAAGGGAAAAACAGCAAAACAAAAAGAAACATGAAAATAAATCCTGGTCAACTTGACCGCTCACTACACACGTTGGTGTCCCTAACTAACAACTGGGTACAGCCTTGTGCTATCCCAGTCCCTAGCTCCCTGCTTTTTTGAAGTTCTTATAATAACCACACAGGCTTTGGCTCACCGGACAGAGATCACACTCCCCAGACTATTCACACAGATCTGGTTCCTGGTTGGAGCATCTCCCTTAGCATGCTGGGAGTTCTTGTAGAGGCCCTAACGAGCCCACTTACTTCAGCTGGGCTCATTAACTCTTTCCCTGCAAGACTCCCCGCACTCCCCCTAGTGGTATAAATCAGCATAAAGCCTGAATCTAGGACATATATACCTTCCATCCTGGATGCAACCTGGTGATTTTACCTGCATGCTGTCACAGAGCTTTGAAACTTTCCCAGCGAATGGGCTATGTCTTCGGAGGGGGATCAGAGGGCCAGTACGACAAAATGGCAGATTCTACAATTGTCTTCACCTGTTCGTCTGAGACCCAGTACCTCGAGAGTCGCCATAGACAGTTAGTTGGGGTCACAGTGATTTGTAGCCGCAAGAGGGCATGGTCCGAGATACCTCCAGGAAGGGCACACACCTCCCGCACCCTAGCCAAGATGGGGTTGCTGACATAGATGAGATCAATGTGCGACATATCTGCATACGTGGCAGAATTACACGTGTACCCTCGGGTCCGGGGGTGTTTGCACCTCCAAACATCCATAAGACTAAACGTAGAAGCCCAACGGAAAAGTGGAGAATCTGTGGCCATATCCGGAGTTAGTTTATCCATATTGGGCCAAGGAACCATGTTGAAATCCCCAGCCAAAATAACCGCAGCAACCAGGTAGGCAGCCACCAGCTGGCTGGAGGAGGAATGTAAAGGCCCACTAACACCATGGGCAGGCTATCAACAACAGCATGTAACACCACATATTTACCCTTGGGATCCAGATGCACGTCCAAAGGAACAAAAGGTAAAGATTTGTGTATGAGTATACTAACCCTTCTAGCATGCGTGGTAATAGTGTCCCACCCATGGCTTCTTAAGGCTGAGGATTCTACTCCCTACCAGGTGCATTTCTTAATATCAGGGATGTAGGTTTTAAGAAAGTTGAAAACTAGGGCCCATTTAATTTTGGAGTTTAGCCCTCTGACATTCCACAAGATCAGTGTCAATGTGGCCATGGTAATAGAGTGAAAAATAATAGGGAAAACTGACCTACTGCATCTGAATCCCTAGGGAGGATCAGAGATAAAAAAGGTTGCCAAGGGAAGCTAGATGTCGGCTTCAGTCTCGGCTGCAATACCTGCCAATAACAAATATCAGACATTCCTTCTGTAGTGCTACCCCCGTAGGAGCCGCTTGAGTATGTTTGGTTCCGTACTCTGCCTCTCAACCCCAAGAACTGTCCCAGCCCCTCTGGCACACCTGGCAATAGTGTAATGACCAATGAAAAACTCACATGTTATGATAAAACACAGAAATTGTCTTTACTGCAATATTTATTTGGAAGAATAACAGACAGTAACAGTATATATTCAAGTAATCAACTAGAGAGCAATAACTGAGATTTAAGAGCAAAATAGCTCTTAATCCTATATGCAAGCTGCTTTCAGGGGATATCCCCAAGAGAATGTCCCCAAGAGCAGAGGCACACTTACAGTAAATGGTAAATAAAACACAATATGATACTTTAAATCAGATTGGTTACATTTACTCCGGCTCCATGAGGCCAAGCAGGAGGAGAGCAGAGGAAAGACCCTCTTTGTCAGGCCTCTCTCCCCTGTCCCCTGACACCACAGGCCCAACTTTAAACACTTTATTCAAAATCAATATGCAATTGCTTAAAGAGGAAGTAAATCCGTTTTTGTTTTTCCTGCAAAAAAAAACAACCCTGCAAGAGAAAGGCATAATGAGCTAGTATGCATAGCATACTAGCTCATTATGTGGCACTTACCTGAGATCGAAGCCCCCAAAGCGCTCCTCATTCCCCTCCACCGCTGCCGCTATGTCCCCTCCGAGCGACTTCCGTGTATCGTCGCTCCAGCGCTGTGACTGGCCGGAGCGGCGATGACGTCACTCCTGTGCATTCAGCAAAACCGGCACGCTCAGTGCGCCTGCGTCGTTGTCTACGGCGCGCATGCGCCGTAGACATCAGTGCAGTGTTTTCTGCAAATATCTCCTTAACCGTGTAGGTTAAGTAGATATTTCTTGCACCTACAGGTAAGCCTTAATCTAGGCTTACCTGTAGGTGCAAGTTGTCAGAGTGGGTTTACAACCACTTTAACCTCCTAGATAAGCTGTCCCACACACCCACTGCATATACAGCCCTGAATATGTGTGTGCGGATCCGTATGGCACTAGTAGCTTTAGTCCTTTTGAAGAAAAGATAAAACTTTGTATCTTCAGCTAGCCACTTTCGTTGGTGCACTTAAACTCCTAGATAGCAGGGCCAAACAACACAACTGGTCCAGAACATCAAGTGAAGCACTCAGGATCTTTCTCAAAAAGGTGAAAGGACAATGATGTCTGTATACAGTGTCCCCAGAAATGGATGGCCTTATCCTTTATCCCTGTGGCACTACAAGTGTCAGCAAATGACTACCAGCAATTATGTCTGTATACAGTCTCCATTTACCTTCTTCTGTGGTGCAGTGTCTCTGTTTCCTGCAAATGGGTAAAAGCCCTCTCGCCCAATCCTGCGGTCAAGGCCCAAACGAACGTCCTGAAACAGGCAGGCTCTCCTGGCGACCCGACTGGTCACCTCACACTGGAACGCTTCACCGTCAGTGCAGATGCGCCCGGATGTGCACCTGGGATCCCCCTCTCTCAGGCTGGATGTCCTGACTGGCGGCGGAGGCCTGAATTGCGCAGTGAAATCACCTGAGAGACAGCATCTCTCCCTCAGGTCTGATCTCTTTCTCCGCCTCGTTCTGACAGAATTCTCCTCAGGGAGCCAACATGGAGTCTCTCCTTTCCTGCCAGCAGAGCATGCTGGGCTTTGTAGTCCTGCCTCTTTAAAAGTCAGGCCGCTCTCTGCTGAGACTTCATATTCCAGAGTCCTGCAGCTGCTTCCTGCAGCTTATTACAGTCCCTCTGATTGGCTTCTGTAACTGTGCCTTTAATTGGCTCCTCTCCTGCCAATAGGAGCACATGGGAGGAAGGCAGAGAGTGGGCAGATGCCTGTGTTAACATACAGTAAGTGAAGAGAAAAGGGAGGGGGGAATCCCCCTCTCTCAGAAACTGACAGGCAGCTCTTCCTCTGTGAAAAGCTTGTGTACTCGCGACGGCCAGCTTGGCGAGTCGCGGTAAAAACGAGACACCCGCTACACTTCCGAAACCAAAGAAAAACATATGAAAAATAACAAAAAAAAAAACAGTTGTCTTAGGGTTTCCCCAACTGCCTTCCACCCTGTGCAACCACTCCAACTTGAATGCACTTGGATCCCGAAAACAAAAATGGTTGCAAACTGCTTAGGGTCATGCAGAGATGTCGCCAATGGGGTGGAATGTAGAGGATTGGTATCATCCGGCCGAAGCTGGGGGCACAAACTCAAATACTAGTTGTCCAGTATATAAAAAGGGGTATTATAGTCAGAATCAACCATTTTCTAAAAAGGTGGAAGGCACATCCAGCACATGGGCTGCATAGGAAAAACAACATCAGCAACCAGCCCCAAGGATATGAAGTATGCAATGTTATCAACAGGGGGGCCAGTCTTGCTCCAGTATCCTTGGGACATAAGGATAGTCATCTGATTTTGGGACCGGGTAGTGAAGTGTGTAACAGGTAGAGGTAGCAGTAAAACCTGTGCAGACTGACAATGGGCATAGACACTGTCACCTCCGGAGCATTCTATAGTTTCATGAAGAGACACACGTGCACCTCAAATATGGCGGCAAGCCAGCCCATTCTGGCTCAAAGAGAAGGAGAATCAACAGAAGAGTACTCACATGGTGTCTTCCGACGTGAGATCAGGGAAATCAGGTTTCACTGGCGGGGAAAGGTATTAACCCATTGTGCAGCCTCCTCGGGTGAGGTGAAAAAGCAAACCGCCTCTCCATCAACCACCCTCAGGCGAGCAGGAAATAGCATGCTGTACTTTATGCTTCTGGAGCAGAGGGACTGCTTAACTGAGTCAAAGGATTTGCTGAGTTTCTGGGTGTCCACCGAGAAGTCCGGGAAGAACATAAACTTTTCGGGCCTCTCTGAGGACCAGGTTGCGATCTCTAAAATTCATCAGCTTGAAGATGAATGTGCTGGGAGATGCTCCCGGGGGACCGCAGGTAGGCGGCATTCTGTGGGCCCGTTCCACTATGAAGTGAGACGAGAAGGCCGCCTGGGGGAACAGAGTGCGGAGGAGTTGCTCAGTAAAGGCCGGCGTATCTGAGCCTTCCACTCCCTCTGGCAGGCCGATGATATAGAGGTTGTTGCGCCGGTTGCGATTCTTGGCATCCTCAGCCCTGGACTCAAGATGTCTCAGCCGCACCTGAACAGAGTGTAGGGTAGTTGTATGGTCCCTCACTGAATCCTCTGTGTCGCCGAAACGGCGCTCAGCCTCAGTCATCCGGTGATGGATTTTGTCAATGTCCTTCCTTATGAAGCCCATCTCCAGTTGTTAGGAATCAATCTTTGAGGTGAGTGTAGTCTGGCACCCAGTGATTGCCTGCATTAGGGCTAAGAAGTTAGCCTGCTCTGTAAGAGCCGGGTCTGCATCCGAGTCTGTGACGCCATGCTGGAAGCTCCCGCTATGTGGACGGCCGTGCCGCCGGACTTAGCTGGTGTTTCTCCCTGTTTCTTGTCATCATCTAACAGGACTCTTAGCAGGATTGAGCGTGCCCAGAATAAGAATACAGGATAATATCCCCTCCGTGTCTGCAGAGCTCTGCACCCAGATATCTGTCCTGATCACCATCTTGGTCACGCCCCCTTTTGTCACTTTTTAAATACATTACCTGTTGGAAAGCTGAAGTTTCTACACATCGGTTTTTACAGCAACTTGACACTTACAGTCAGCTTGGTTTTTAAAAGGCACAGAGGAATTTGGTCCCAAGCAGAATCTGCATAGCGGGGGGGCGGGGGGGGGGTAGCTCATGTGTGTATAGAACAATAAGAACCTTCAAGCCAGCTGGAGAAAGACTGCCCTGTGAACAATGATTTGGCCAGAGGCAAATGGGTTGGCAAGGGGGGGGGGTTTGAATGGTGAATGTTTTGTAAAAAGGGTTCGTAACACAGAGCTCAGCCTCTTTGACTGCAAGGGCCTCTGCCATGAGGTTGTCTCTATGTTATCTTGCTGGGACCTTGCTCTGATGGCCATTTTGGGCCTAAGACATGTGGTCTGCAGAAGCCTACAAAGGCCTAGCCCTCTGTTACATCTGGAGCTCAGCCAGCAAGGATTTGCCTTAAGGAGAGAATAAGTATCGTTCATTATTAGTATTATTGTTATAGGCTTTATAGATATCTGTTGTTAGAATATGATATTCCTACTTTTAAAGGAAATAAATGTAACTGCTTACTAAGCAAATGCGTCTGTCTTCATAGTTTACATTGTAGCATTAGGCCTAGCATATTCTGGTTAGATGATATTAGTTAATAAAGGGACATACAATACAATTAATACATAGATGCAATAGTTATATACTGTAGGTATTGCATAATTTACATCATTACATCAACTACTTCAATACTGGGCACTTTTACCCCCTTCCTGCCCAGGCCAATTTTTAACTTTCAGGTCTGTCACACTTTGAATGACAATTGTGGGGGTCATGCAACACTGTATCTTTTCTTTTCCACATAAATAGAGCTTTCTTTTAGTGGTATTTGTTCACCATTGGGTTTTTTATTTTTTGCTAAAAAAACATAAAAAAGACCACAAATTTTGAAAAAAAATAAATAAAATTTCTTAGTTTTTGTTATAAAATTTGGCAAATAAATAATCTTTCTTCATGAATGTAGGCCAAAATGTATTCTGCTAAAAAAATTTGATGAAAATAAACCGAAATCAGCACTACCCCAGTTTGGGGTTGCAGATGATTGGGTTCCCCATTCCTGCACAGTCAGGCAACTAGCATTTTCCACACTTTTTCCAGACACAAGGAACAGTCTGTGAGCTTGGCTTTTCTGCTTCATTAGGGATAATAACTTGGATGGGGAATAGGAATTATGGGATGCCCAACGTGATAGCAACAATACCAGGGAAAACTTCCTCCCTGTGTACAATTCCTGATTTTTCTCTTCTTCCTAACTATATGCAACTCCAGATTTGTTGCCTCTTCCTGAACACTGACAGTTCCTGAGATTGAAAAATGCAAAAGCCCCATTAGGATTAGGAACTCTCAGTCCCTTTGGAAAGTAGCAAAAAGTGTTGTAGATTGCATACAGGAGTCACTCCAAATCCACCGTAGACACTGATTTCAGTTCTACTGACTGCAGGATCTACCAGCTCATCCCACCCGGCTGCTTTTGAAGATCTCCCAGGGCAAGGGAAAGGAAAGATTTAAGCACAACACTGTCTTCCAGAAAGGCTTGCTACAGGTGGCAGTCTTTCCCCTTGTAAGACCCTGACCGTGCGGATGCACTCACACTGTCCTCCTTGCTCCTGCTGCCTCTTAGGTAAAATTCCTTTAAACCGTGATGCTTTCAGGATCCTCCCAAGCCAGCCTGAGCTCCAGCCCAAGTTAGAATCATCCCCCTTTCCTAACAGGGGTTCGCCCCAAGGGCTACTGACAGTCTCCTCAGCACTCCATCTTCCACCTGACTCCCCTGCCAGCATGACTCATCCCTATTTAAAGTGATACTAAAGTCTCGTTTTTTTTTTGTTTTTTTTTAAATAACCAGATGCAGAATGTCACTTGCCATGCCACCTGCCACGTTATCTGTCACCAGATGCGGAATGTCACTTGCCACGCCACCTGCCACGCTCCTGTCACCAGATGCGGAATGTCACTTGCCACACTGCCTGCCACCACTGCATTGGTGGCAGCACTGGTCCATTTAGAACAGAGGCAGGCCTCTGTGCAGTGGTGGGTTCCAAATGAAGGCAGGAGAGCGGTGATGCGGGGCGGGCAGGGAGAGATGATGTCATCTCTCTGCTCCAGCCGCACCTCCGACACTGAGGCTGACAGGACACCGGCTGTGAGGGCAGAAGAGCAGTGATGCGGGGGGTGGAAAGAGATGATGCCCGCTCACTTCTTCCCATCCATCACTCTCATATGCTGGCTGCCCAGGTCTTATGCCAGCCGCCCGGCTCTGTCATGCCGCCCGCCCAGGTGTCTCATGCCGGCCGCCCGCACCCACGGCCCGGCTGCAGAAATGCTGCCCTGCTGCTGTCTCAGCCATTCAGGAGGGAGAACTCTGTACAGCCGAGTCTCTTGTGTAACATCGCGGGATCGAGATGGGGCTGGCTTAGCCACAGTGCCAGGCTCACTGCCGGGGAACTAGCCAAGCTCCCCAAAGTATGCAGATTAACCCTACTGGCCTCTGCCCTCCAGCTTCCAGAAGTTTCTCCAAACTCCCAGAACCAGAGGGAGACACTAAAGACCTGTCTGTATAAGTCATCCAGCCTGACCTGCAATAAGTTCTTGACTCATCAGGTAACCATGAGCCAAAACATAAATTACACCTACACTAGTAGCACAATAGAGGATCCTATACATATACTGTAGTTTAAGGCAGTGGTCCCCAACCTTTTTGGCACAGAGGATCGTCTCTGTGGAAAAAAATTGTGCCAAGGAACGATTTTTCGCAGGCTTTGGCTGGTGTTAGCGCTTCAATCATCACGACACTATGCTTGATATGGTGTCAGGGTGATTGAAGCACATTATTTCTATTATTACATTGTAGTGATAAAAGAACCATAATGCAGAATCAGTGGGAGCCCTGAGCGTGTCACCTGCCACGTTGCCTGTCATGTCACCAGATGCGGAATGTCACTTGCCACATCACCTGCCACAAGATGTGAATTGTAACTTGCCACGCTGCCTGCCACCAGATGTGGATTGCCACTTGCCACGCCACCTTGTCTGCCGCAAGATGCGAAATGTCACTTGCCACGCCACCTGCCACATTGCCTGTCACCAGATGCGAAATGTCACTTGCCACGCCACCTGCGACGTTGCCCGTCACCAGATGCGGAATGTCACTTGCCACGTCACCTGCCACGCTGCTTGCCACCAGATGCGGAATGTCACTTGCCACGCCACCTGCCACATTGCCTGTTACCAGATGCGGAATGTCACTTGCCACGTCACCTGCCACGTTGCCTGTCACCAGATGCGGAATGTCACTTGCCATGCTGACTGCCACAAGATGTGGATTTTCACTTGCCACGCTGCCTGCCACCAGATGTGGATTGTCACTTGCCACTCCACCTGCCACAAGATGCTGAATGTCACTTGCCACGTTGGCTGTCACCAGATGCGGAATTTTACTTGCCACGTCACCTACCACGTTGCTTGTCACCAGATGTGGAATGTCACTGTCCACGCCACCTGCCACATTGTCTGTCACCAGATGTGGAATGTCACTTGCCACCTGCCACGCTCCTGTCACCAGATGCGGAATGTCACTTGCCACATTGCCTGCCACCACTGCATTGGTGGCAGCACTGCTCCTCTGTGCAGTAGTGGGTTCCGAATGAAGGCAGGAGAGCGGTGATTCGGGGTGGGCAGGGAGAGATGATGTCATCTCTCTGCTCCCCACCGCACCTCCGACACTGAGGCAGACAGGACACCGGCTGTGAGGGCAGAAAAGCGGTGATACGGGGGGGAGAGAGATTAGGTCTTCTCTGCTTGCCCGCTTGCTTCTTCCGATCCACCCATCCATCGCTTTCATATGCCGGCCGCCCAGGTTTTATGCCGGCCACCCGGCTCTGTCATGCTGCCCGCCCATGTGTGTCATGTCGGCCGCCCGCACCCGAGGCCAGGCTGCAGAAAGGCCACAGCCCGGTAGTGGGCCGCGGCCCGGGGGTTTTAAGGGACTTACACACAGGCAGATTTTCACAAAGAGCAATGGGCAAGGAGATACAGTAACTATCTGTCAAGCCTCGTACACACGGCCGGTTTTCTTGGCAAGAAACAACAAGAAAACTGCTGGGAGAGATTTCTTGCCGAGAAAACTGTGCGTGTGTACGAGGCTTTCAGGTTTCTCGTCGGGAAATCTGCCCAGAATCTCGACGTGAAAAATAGAGATCCTGCTCTTTATTTTCTCGTCGGGATTCTTATCGGCCTGTTTCCCGACGAGAAACCCGAGCGTGTGTATACTTACCTGCCTCTATGGAAACCCGTGCATGCTCGAAATGACTTTGACGCATGTGCGGTAGCTTCCAAGGCATAGGTAGGGTGAAGCAAGATGGCGGCAACGGCATCAAATGTGACGAGCGCATGCTCGTCGTAGTCGATGACGTCACCGCGTTTGTGCCATTCAAAAGAACGGCGGTTCTTTTGAATCGTACGTGTGTACACTCGGCCGGCACAAGATTTTTGTCAAGAATCTCGTCAGGAAAAATGTCAGTTTTTTTCCTAACGAGATTCTTGGCCGTGTGTACTAGGCTTGACTTCGTGGATTGCCGACCACCAGAATACAACTATGTTTTTCTACACTGACTCAGCCAATAATTGCACGTGATGCATTTCTGGAGAAGGGTTTCTTTCCCTTTCAAGGGAAGAGGCAACAACTGTTGACCATTCCTAAAGATTTTATAACGTGATAAAGAACCCTTATAAGTGCTAGTTTATGTTGGAGCGTTTTTTCAAATTTATGCAGCAGTCACATTACAAACAACAGTCCCTGCACTTTGTGCAAGTTACTTTACTTTAAACTACCTTATAACGATTGTAGCGCTACCCCCAGTTAAGAGAGCTGCTGGTTTGATTTCGGGCCCTGAGTACAGCTCCACCAACCCCCGGCAATCAACTCAACCCACTTATGGCACAGTCAGTCTAGGGGATATTATCTGTCACAATCTATACCTGACTGTACACACACCCCAATTATATTGAGAAGCAAGCACTATGTACAATGATAAACACACTGATAGCAAGTGGTAAAGTATAATGCCGCGTACACACGGCCGTTTTTCTCGTCGAAAAAAACGAAATTTTTCCCATTCGACGAGAAAAACGATAGTCTGTGGGCTTTCTGTCGTTTTTTGCGACGAGAAAAACGACGAGAAAAATTAGAACATGCTATTATTATTTATGCGCCCTGTGGTGCACCAAACAATACTCTACCCCTGGTCAGGCCTGACACAGATTTAACTCAGTCCTTAGAATAAAACTTTCTTCGCATGCAACTTTAATGGTGGGGCACGTATAAAAAAAAAAAACACTTGTAATCCACAGGGTAGGCAATCAAGAAAAAGAACAGTTCACTGGAGACCACTCACTCAGTTCCGCTACTAGTCTCCAGTAAAAATAGCAAATAGAGGCCGGTGGGCCAAGGCAGTCTCTAGGCCTAGCAACAGTACAGCCTATTGGATTGAGCAGGTGCTCGCTCACCACTCCTGACGCGATCCCAGTCCGGGACTTCCACCACTGTGTCTCCTCACACAGCGTCTCAACGATCGGGTCTCCGATCCAGCGAATGTCGACAACTTGAAGAAAGTCAGATGCCACCCAGGCTCGCAACAAGGTGGAAGGCTCTTTGGAAGTTGTACCAGGCCCCAGGCTTCAGGCCTGATACTCCAGCAGATCCGCACAGGAAGACTGGTTGATAGCCGCGCGGTGTCCAAAGAGGCCGAGCTTGGCCTCGCCCCCTCCTTTTATCTCCTCACCCACAAGTCTCTGAGCCAGCGACATTGCACCCTGGGTACCAAACGGGGTTCTGGGAAATGCAGTCCTAGAGTCTTAAAGGAGACCCCGCTACACGATCATTAGATATATCTTCATATTTGAATGATTAATGGGGCATTTAAAAGCGTAGTTTCTGTTCTCTATTGGTGACAGTTAATCATAGTTCCCAACTGTTGCTGATTTCGAGGGACTGTCCCTGATTTGGAGCAATGTCCCTCTGTCCCTCTTTTCCCCTCATTTTGGTCTGATCCATATAGTTGTATATAAAATGCACTTTTTATCTTTCAAAAAGTGTTTCCCAGTGCTAAACCTTTCATCCAATTTCTAAATTGCTGCATTTGTACATTTTAAAAGCCAATATAGAGGAATAGTAGTGGTAAAAAAAAAAAAAAGCCCTTGTGGATTTAATTAACCTTTTTTTGGTGATTCTCCTTTAAGTGGGTGTGGCAGGGGCGTGTCCGTTGCCCACATACATTTATTCGTATGTGTCCCTCATTCCCATCTCAAAATGTTGGGAGGTATGAGTTAATGTTTGCTTCAGAATGAGAAGAATCTAGCTAGTTATAGGGTTCACTGCACTCTATGGAACAAGCTTTCCTTTAGATGTGTATTGCAATGAACCCAAGATAAGAGAACATTTGAAACCCAGTGCTTTTAAATCCATTAACAGAATGTTTTACAATTTTCTTCTAAAACCTGGATATATCTTTCAGCATTAAAGTGATACTAAATCCTCACCGTTTTATTTAGTGTCCCTTCTGTTTCTGTCTGATGGCACTGTAATTATTTTAATTAGCCACTTAAGGACAGAGCCTCGTTTTAATATTTGGGGTTTACAAGTTTTTTAATAGAAAATTACTTAGAACCCCTAAACATTTATATATATTTTTTTCTAACACCCTAGAGAATAAAATGGCGGTCGTTGCAATACTTTCTGTTACACCGTATTTGCGCAGCGGTCTTGCAAGCACACTTTTTTACGATACGTAATACACTAAACAAGAATGAATTTCATGGGAGGATACCACAGAGGAAGCCAATGCTGTCCAAAAAAAACATTACTGCACGTTTACAGTTTGCACAAGAGCACCTGGATGTTCCACAGCAGTACTGGCAAAATATTTTGTGGACAGATGAAACCAAAGTTGAGTTGTTTGAAAGAAACACACAACACTATGTTTGGAGAAAAAGAGGCACAGCACACCAGCATCAAAACCTCATCCCAACTGTGAAGTATGGTGGTGGGCGCATCATGGTTTGGGGCTGCTTTGCTGCGTCAGGGCCTGGACGGATTGCTATCATCGAAGGAAAAATGAATTCCCAAGTTTATCAAGACATTTTTCAGGAGAACTTAAGGCCATCTGTCCACCAGCTGAAGCTCAACAGAAGATGGGTGTTGCAAAAGGACAACGACCCAAAGCATAGAAGTAAATCAACAACAGAATTGCTTAAACAGAAGAAAATATGCCTTCTGGAGTGGCCCAGTCAGAGTCCTGACCTCAACCCGATTTAGATGCTGTGGCATGACCTCAAGAAAGCGATTCACACCAGACATCCCAAGAATATTGCTGAACTGAAACAGTTCTGTAAAGAAGAATGGTCAAGAATTACTCCTGACTATTGTGCACGTCTGATCTGCAACTACAGGAAACGTTTGGTTGAAGTTATTGCTGCCAAAGGCGGTTCAACCAGTTATTAAATCCAAGGGTTCACATACTTTTTCCACCTGCACTGTGAATGTTTACATGGTGTGTTCAATAAAAACATGGTAACATTTAATTGTTTGTGTGTTATTAGTTTAAACAGACTTTGATTGTCTATTGTTGTGACTTAGATGAAGATCAGATCACATTTTATGACCAATTTGTGCAGAAATCCATATCATTCCAAACGGGTTCACATACTTTTGCTTGCAACTGTATGTTTCTTATCACTGTTTACCCATCATATCTTCAATACCTTTTGGCCTGATACCGATTGTTCTCTCTTCTTTCCTTTTCTTCCCCTCTGCTTCTCCTCCCCCTTTCCCCATCCCCCCTTTCTTCCCCCCCCTTTTCCTCCCCCCCCTTTTCCTCCCCCCCCCTCTTCCACCACCCACCCCACTTCTCTCTCCGATTTCTTCTACCACCCTCCTCCCCCTCTTCCCTTTCCATTACCTAACCCTTTTCTCTCCCCCCTCCCCAACCCCCCTCCTCCTTCCTCCCTCTTTTTCCCCCTCCTACCCTTTCCCCCTCTTCCTCTTTCCTCCCCTTCTCACTCCCCTCCCCCTTTGGTTTTCCAACACCCTCTTTCCTCTTCCCTTATTCAATTTCAACTCCACTAGGCCTGGTATCAATATACCCAAATTTTATCTACATATATACATCTATCCAGATATATCATTATCCGCATAAATCCCCCCATGTCTGCCGCAGGGGTACCCTGTAGTGACTGAAGTGTGCCCTTAGCCCTGGACTCATCGGTAAGCAACTGTATTCAGTTTCTGCTGTACTTATTATATATATTTGGTTTTTTGATTTATTTCATATGTAAATGTAGTGATGAGCCGAACACCCCCGGGTTCGGTTCGCACCAGAACCCGCGAACGGACCGAAAGTTCGTACGAACATTAGAACCCTATTAAATACAATGGATGCGAACGTTCGAATTCTAAAGTGCTAATTATAACAACTATTATGCATGTTATTGTCCTAAAAAGGGTTTGGGAACCCGGGTTGTGCACCAGGGGACATGTATCAATGCAAAAAGAAGTTTTAAAAACGGTCGTTTTTCGGGAGCAGTCATTTTAATGATGCATAAAGTGAAAAAAAAAAGTCAAATATTCCTTTAAATATCGTACCTGGGGGGTGTCTAAAGTATGCCTGTGAAGTGCCACGTGTTTCCCGTGTTTAGAACTGTCCCTGCACAAAATGACACTTCTAAAGGAAAAAAAAGCCATTTAAAACTGCTTGCGGCTTTAATGTAATGTCTGGTCCCGGTAATATGGATGAAAATCTTTAAGAAAAATGGCATAGCTACCCCATGACCCCCCCCCCCCTACCCCAGCCCATTACCAGCCCCTTTGGGTCTTGTATGGATATTAAGGGGAACCCCGCACATAAAATAAAAAAGGCCCTATATACTCTGAACAGCCGTATACAGGCGGTGCATACAAGACAGGGACTGTAGGTTTGTTCTTATGTAGAATCTGTTTGTAATTTTGAACAGGTACATTGTTTAAGTGTAGCTCCAGCCCAAAAATCTATTTTTAAACTTTTTGGAAAACATAGGTAAGGGTTATCACCCCTGTAACATTTGTTTTGCTGTCTGTGCCCCTGTTCAGAACATTTCACCTCACTTTCCGTCCCAATGACAACTGTTTTTGAAATGTGGTGTTTTTCTTGAAACAAGGATTGCTGATAAAGCATCAGTACAGAGGAGACACCTTTCTCCCATATTAATTCTTACAGGAGAGAATTTTCCTTCCAAGGGGTAGATTTCCTCTCACTTCCTGTTGTCTTCTTGCGTTTGCAAGTAGGAGTCGTTTGTAAGTTGGATGTTTGAAAGTAGGGACCTGCCGTATATACTCTGCAGAAATAGGCCCCTTAGTTGTTGGTGTTGGCACAACACTGTAAGCACTCACAGTTACTCTTGGTTGGTGCTGGAACGCCCTGCTGTCAACTATTATATCAGGAATTGTAATTACATATAATTGTTGAACAGTGGTAGTAAAAATTGGGCCTTTGATGGTGGTACTGGTGCCACAACACTGTAAGCCCTGACAGTTACTCTTGGTGGGTGCAGGAATGGGCCCTGCTGTGAATTATTAGATCAAGAATTGTAATTACATGCCCCTTTTGAACAGGGGCTGAAAAATTGGGCCTTTCGTGGTGGTGGTGGTGGTGGCGGCGTTGCCACAACACTGTAAGCCCTCAGAGTTACTCTTGGTGGGTGCAGCAATGGGCCCTGCTGTGAATTATTAGATCAAGAATTGTAATTACATGCCCCTGTTGAACAGGGGCTGAAAAATTGGGCCTTAGGCACTGGTGGCACAACACTACAACCCCTCACAGATACTGTACTTGGAGCACAGCAATGAGCCCTATGGCAAATTATTGCTAAAAAAATTGTAATTACACGCCCCTGTAAAACAGGGGCTGAAAAATTGGGCCTTAGCCACTGGTGGCGGCACCCATAAACAAAAATGATCTTCCAAGCTATCATCATCAATCGTATCATTGAGGACTCGGAGGAGGAGGATAGCCAGTCAACATAACAACACAGGCACTCAGCATCAGCATCAGTCTTGAAGGGATGTGACATGTTAAAATCAATTAGTCTGTTATATCAGCATCAGGTGTGTGGTAGCTGGTGGTGATCCAAGACTGGTTCATCTTGATGAAAGTCAGTCGATCAACCGAGTCGGTGGACAGGCGCACCCTGTGATCCGTGACAAATCCTCCAGCAGCACTGAATGTGCGTTCCGAAAGAACGCTGGATGCAGGACAGGCCAGTAGCTCAATTGCATACTGTGCAAGCTCTGGCCAGTGATCCATCCTCAAGACCCAGTAAGCCAGAGGATTTTCGGTGGGGAAGGTGTCCAAGTCTGACCTTGCCCCTAGATATTCCTGCACCATGTTTATCAGACGCTGGCGATGGTTGCTGGAACCGATCATACTTTGGGGCTGCGGACTAAAGAATTGTCTGAACGCATCGGTCAGACGGCCACCTTCCCCACCGCTCCTTCTTTGACTGGCCGAAGCCTCAGCAACTCGTTGTCCAGGACCAGGAGTTTGTAACCTCCCAGTCTCTGGGAACGCGTTGCACAGACCTTTCTGCAAGGCCTCCCGGAGTTGTCTCATCCTCTGCTCCCTCTGCGACGGTAACATAAGGTCCGCAACCTTACCCTTGTACCGTGGATCAAGGAGAGTGGCCAGCCAGTAATGGTCCCTCTCCTTGATCCGAAGAATACGAGGATCCTTCCGCAGACTTTGCAGGATCAGGGAGGCCATGCAGCGTAGGTTTGCTGAGGCATTCGCTCCAGAGTCCTCTGGGTCACTAAGGACGACATGATCCGCAGCCACCTCCTCCCAGCCACGTACAAGTCCACTGGTTTCTTGGGACTGTAAATCATCCCTAAAAGACTGCTGCTGATGATGCTGAGTGCCAGCCTCCACCTCCATGCTGACACAATCCTCCTCCTCCTCCTCCTCCTCTTCCTGTGCGATGGGTGGGACAGAAGGAACACTGTCTGGGTAAAGGGGGCCTTGAGAGGCAAGGAAGTCCTCCTCTTCCTGCCTCTGTTCTGCCTCAAGTGCCCTGTCCATTATTCCACGCAGCGTGTGCTCCAACAGGTGGACAAGAGGTACAGTGTCACTGATGCATGCACTGTCACTGCTCACCATCCTCGTGGCCTCCTCAAATGGTGCCAGGACAGTGCATGCATCCCTGATCATGCCCCACTGGCGTGGAGAAAAAAAACCAAGCTCCCCTGACCCTGTCCTGGTGCCGTAGTCACACAGGTACTCATTGATGGCCCTCTGCTGCGTGTGCAGCCGCTGCATCATGGCCAACGTTGAGTTCCACCTGGTGGGCATGTCACATATAAGGCGGTTCTTGGGCAGGTTCAACTCCTTTTGCAGCTCAGCCAGGCGAGCACTGGCATTATAAGATCTGCGGAAATGCACACAGACTTTCCTGGCCTGCCTCAGGACATCCTGTAAGCCCGGTACCTGCCCAAGAACCGCTGCACCACCAGGTTAAGGACGTGAGCCACACAGGGCACATGGGTCAGTTGTCCCTGTCGGAGGGCGGAGAGGAGGTTGGTGCCATTGTCGCAAACTACCATTCCTGGCTTAAGCTGGCGTGGCGTCAACCACCTCTCGGCCTGGCCCTGCAGAGCAGACAGGACCTCTGCCCCAGTGTGGCTTCTGTCCCCCAAACACACCAGCGCAAGCACGGCATGGCATCTTTTTGCCTGCGTACTTGCGTAGCCCCTTGAACGCCTACGGAGCACCGCTGGTTCCGAGGACAAACCACAGGAAGAGGCCATGGAGGAAGAAGAAGAGGAGGGGGTGGAGGAGAGAGGTGTGTCACAACCAGTAGTAGCATTTTGGAGGCGTGGCGGTGGAACAACCTCCAACACTACTGCACCTTGTCCTGCATCCTTCCCAGCTGCCAAAAGAGTGACCCAATGGGCCGTGAAAGAAAGGTAACGTCCCTGTCCATGCCTGCTGGACCATGGGTCAGCGGTAATATGCACCTTACCGCTGACCGCCCTGTCCAGCGAGGCCAAGACATTGCCTTCCACATGCCGGTAGAGAGCCGGAATAGCCTTCCGTGAGAAAAAGTGGCGTTTGGGAACCTGCCACTGAGGAACCGCACATTGCACAAACTCACGGAAGGGGGCCGAGTCTACCAACTGAAAAGGCAGCAGTTGAAGCGCTAGCAATTTAGCCAAGCTAGCATTCAACCGCTGGGCATGTGGATGGCTGGGAGTGAACTTCTTTCGACGGTCCAGCAGCTGGGGCAGGGAAATTTGCCTGCTAGAATCGGACGTCGGTGTACTGCTAGCAGAGTGGCCGCAAGTACTTGGCTGTGACACACCTAATTCTACACCTTCATTCCTCTCAGTGCATGTTTCAGAGAGGACTGAAGTTATAGTGGGGTTGGAGATCCCAGCTGATGCGGTGCAAGGAGAGGTCCGCTTTGTTCTTTGGTGTGGGTCTTTGAGGTAGGCTTGCCAACGAGCTGCATGGCAGGTCAACATATGTCTGGTCAGGCATGTGGTACCCAAGCGGCTGATGTTTTGGCCACGCGATATACGCTTGAGACATATGTTGCAAACAGCAGCTGTGCGATCTGATGCACTAGCCTCAAAAAAGGGCCACACCAAAGAACTTTTTGAATGACGGGCAGAGGCAGCGCCCTGCACAGGCGGAGCTCTGCGGTGTGATTCCGTCGGTGTACTGCCCTTACGCTGGCCACCAAAGGGCATCCTGCCTCGTTGGAGATGTGCCTCCTCCTCATCCTCCTCCTCCTCCTCTCTCCTATTAGGCACCCACGTGGAGTCAGTGACCTCATCATCCCCTCCCTCCTCATCACTGGAGCCAATCTGGCAGTATGCTGCAGCTGCTGGAACATGACTGCCAGATTGGTGTCCTTCTTGAGCATCCCCTCTGTCTGCTCTCACGCTACTGCCTTCCTGTAGCTGGGTTTCATCATCAGACCCTTCGAAACGCTGGGCATCCTCCTGGAGCATGTACCCAACACTGTGCTCAAACAGTTCGGGGGACTCCTCAGGAGGAGGACATGGTGGGTCTAGGGAAGGAGTGACTGATGATGAGTCTGACATTGATACCAGGGAAGAGGACGCTTTGGCAGCTGCTTTGCCAGTACCCTGAGCCTGGGTGAGAGAGGATGAGGAGGAGGAGGAGGGCTTGGTCATCCACTCTACCAAGTCTTCGGCATGATGTGGCTCAACATGTCCAGCTGCCGAAAAGAAGGACAAGCGTGTCCCATGGCCATGTGCTGATGACAATGCACCGCGTCCACGACCAGCACTGTTGCCCCCAGACACAGAGCCTGCTTGCCCTCTTTTATTGCCTCCTGACTGTCTGCCTCTCCTTGTTTGCCTTCCAGACATTCTAATAGATGGCCTGCAGGGAGATGGGAAAAAAGCAATAAGGGCTACCTTCAGGTGTCCTTCTCTGTCCCTTTACTTAAGGATTTCTAAATATGGTTGAGGATGATTGCTTTTGCACAGAATAGCACAACGACAATTTCCCTGACTGTCCAAAAAACAAGGATTTCAAAGATGGTTGATGAGGAATGCTTTAGCACACTATAGCACAAGGAGAATTTCCCTCACTGTCCTTCCCTGTCCCTAGAAACAAGGATTCGCACAGTAAAACACACTGACACTCTTCCTACCTATAGTTTTCTGTCCCTAGAAAAAATGTTTTTTTAAAGCACACTATAGCACAAGGAGAATTTCCCTCACTGTCCTTCCCTGTCCCTAGAAACAAGGATTCGCACAGTAAAACACACTGACACTCTTCCTACCTATAGTTTTCTGTCCCTAGAAAAAATGTTTTTTTAAAGCACACTATAGCACAAGGAGAATTTCCCTCACTGTCCTTCCCTGTCCCTAGAAACAAGGATTCGCACAGTAAAACACACTGACACTCTCCCTACCTATAGTTTTCTGTTCCTAGAAAAAATGTTTTTTTAAAGCACACTATAGCACAAGGAGAATTTCCCTCACTGTCCTTCCCTGTCCCTAGAAACAAGGATTCGCACAGTAAAACACACTGACACTCTCCCTACCTATCCTTCTCTTTCCCTAAACGAAAGGAATCCAGGTTAAGCAAGAAAAAATAAATGTCACTGTCCCTGCCTATGCTTCTCTTTCCCTGCTCCGGAACACACTACACTAGGCCGCCGTGCTGGCGGCCTTTTATAGTGTGGGGCGTGTACTAAACACCCTCAGCAATAATTGGCCACAGGCATCCTGCCTGTGGCCAATCATTGCTCTCCTCGCTGCCGGCGCTGTGATTGGCCAAGCATGCGGGGTCACAGTGCATGCTTGGCCAATCACAGCGCCTGGATGACACTGCGATGGCGTAGTGCATTGTGGGCCGTTCGCGTCACTCGAATTAGGCGCGAACGGCCCAAATCGTTCGATCTTCGTCGAACGATCGAACAGCCGATGTTCGAGTCGAACGTATGTTCGACTCGAACACCGAGCTCATCCCTATGTAAATGTATCTCCTTTATTATTACTTTCTGTATAGAACTTCATATATACTATTTATCTACCTTATACATTTATCCTCCTGAAGAAGCGGTCCCCTGATCGCGAAACTGGTAGAGGATTATATAAATCTGTTAACAATTTCCATAACCAGTAATCCACTTGGAAGTCTACAAGTTCCTGTATACTGTATCGACCTTCTCCCCTTTTTCTTTCATGTTTTTGATTTTGTAATTATATATGTTTTTATATGTAATAAATAATTATTCTATTTAAGTCTATTCCCGTTCATTGGTACTGAGATAGTCAATTTTTCCTTGTGGATGTAGGAAGACAGCTTCAGCAACTGTCCCTACTTCCCTTTCCTTTTGCATATAATAATTTTTGGATGATAGTACCTTTACTTTGTCTATTTATTAGGTCTTAATCTCGAGGCAATACTCACAATATTTTCACTCTGTTTCAGTATGTCACAGTACATGTTGGCATTCATGATTCCCTCAATAAAATGTAGCTCCCCAGTGCCGGCAGCACTCATGCAGCCCCAGACCATGACACTCCCACCACCATGCTTGACTGTAGGCAAGACACACTTGTCTTTGTGCTCCTCACCTGGTTGCCGCCACACATGCTTGACACCATCTGAACCAAATATGTTTATTTTGGTCTCATCAGACCACAGGACATGGTTCCAGTAATCCATGTCCTTAGTCTGCTTGTCTTCAGCAAACTGTTTGCGGGTTTTCTTGTGCATCATCTTTAAAAGAGGCTTCCTTCTAGGACGACAGCCATGCAGACCAATTTGGTGCAGTGTATGGTCTGAGCACTGACAGGCTGACCCCCCCCACTCCAACCTCCGCAGCAATGCTTGCAGCACTCATACGTCTATTTCCCAAAGACAACCTCTGGATATGACGCTGAGCATGTGCACTCAACTTCTTTGGTGGACCATGGCAAGGCCTGTTCTGAGTGGAACCTGTCCTCTTAAACTGCTGTATGGTATTGGCCACCGTGCTGCAGCTCAGTTTCAGGGTCTTGGCAATCTTCTTATAGCCTAGGCCATCTTTATGTAGAGCAACAATTCTTTTTTTCAGATCCTCACAGAGTTCTTTGCCATGAGGTGCCATGTTGAACTTGCAGTGACCAGTATGAGAGAGTGAGAGCAATAACACCAAAATTTAACACACCTGCTCCCCATTAACACCTGAGACCTTATAACACTAAGGCCTTGTACACACGACCGAGTTTCTCGGCAAGAACCAGCAAGAAACTTGCTGGCAGAGATGTCTTGCCGAGAAATTCGTTTGTGTGTATGGTTTCTCGTCAAGAAAACCGACAAGTAATCTCGACGAGAAAATAGAGAACCTGCTCTCTATTTTCTCGTCGAGATTCTCTTTGGCATGTTTCTCGACGAGAAAAGTGAGTGTGTGCACACTTACCTGTCCTCCCGGAAGCCCGCGCATGTTCGAAATGAATTTGACGCATGCGCGGTAGTTTCCTAGGCATAGGTAGGGTATACCAAGATGGCGGCGACGGCATCGAATGTGACCAGCGCATACTCGTCGTAGTCGATGACGTCACCGCTTACGCTCCATTCAAAGAGCCGCGGGTTCTTTGAATCGAGCGTGTGTACACTCGGCCGGGACAAGTTTCTTGTCCAAGAATCTCGTCGAAAAAAACGACATGTTTTTTTCGACGAGAATCTCGGCCGTGTGTACGAGGCTTAAGGCTACTTTCGCATTGAGGTGCTTTGCAGGCACTATAGAGCTTAAAATAGCGCCTGCAAAGCGCCCTGAAAGAGCCTCTTCTCTCACTCCAGTGTGAAAGCCCGAGGGCTTTCACACTGGAGCGGTGCGCTGGCAGGACGCTCAACAAAGTCCTGCTAGCCGCATCTTTGAAGTGCTGTAGGAGCAGTGTATACACCGCTCCTAAAGCGCCCCTGCCCATTGAAATGAATGGGCAGCGCCGCCGAACCGCCAGCAAAGCTGCAGTGGCGCTTTGTGGTCGGTTTTAACCCTTTTTCGGTTAAAATCGCCCCACTACCGGTCGAATAGCGCCGCAAAAACGACGGCACAATGCCTCAGTGTGAAAGTAGCCTAATGAGTCACATGGCACAGGGGAGGGAAAATGGCTAACTGGGCCCATTTTGGACATTTTCACTTAGGGTGTACTCATTTTTGTTGCCAGCGGTTTAGATATTAATGGCTGTGTGTTGAGTTATTTTGAGGGGACAGCAAATATACACTGTTATACAAGCTGTACACTCATTACTTTACATTGTAGCAAAGTAACATTTCTTTAGTGTTGTCACATGAAAAGATATAATAAAATATTTACAAAAATGTGAGGGGTATACAGTACTCACTTTTTTATGAGATACTGTAATATGTGTAAGCCGCAATGACCACTTCAAGTCAGTGTACTGGGGTCCTAACTCTATAATTTTGAAAGTCTTCCAAATTGGAGCACATATATGGCAGTGGATAGATTAAGGGCAGGTTTGCCTGGAGGGAACCCACACCTAGAGATGGCCTTGCAGGTCCCCCGCGGTCAGTTCGCGGCAAATTTTGCGCATTCGCGGTTCGCGAAACCGGCGGACATATGGCGCTATTTGCGGCCGCCATATTCTTTTACATTGTGGAACTTTGACCTATGACACATCCATCATGTGGTACAGGACAGCCAATTGAGACATTTCAGCAGATGGACATACCCCCTACCTTATAAATAGACCTGATCTGGCTGCCATTTTACATTCTGTTATTTGTCAGCGTAGGGACAGGTTGCTGTGTGGAGCAGGGACAGACTGTAATCCTAGCTATTAGGTCCACAAAAGTCCTTTTAAGGACTGGTATAGGTGTACAATTGTTTCGTGTGCAGTATATAGGGGTGTAATACACTTTTAGTTCATTTCAATTGTGCAGCATTGGGACTGCAGTGCTGAGCGGTTCTGCAGCTGTCTTTAGTCAGTGTAGGAAGGTTGCTGTGTGTGTACTAGCAGGGACAGACTCTACTAAAACAAAAGTCCTTCTAAGGACTGGTATAGGTGTACAGTCCACAAAAGTCCTTTTAAGGACTGGTATAGGTGTACTATTTTGTGTGCAGTAAATAGGGGTGTACTACACGCATAAAATACTTTCACATATAGGAAGAATAGTATAGTGCATTTCTACTGTGCAGCTTCTGAGCGGTTCTGCAGCTCTTTTCTCAGTTTAGGTAGAAGTTGCCGCTGTGTGTCGCAGGCACAGACTGGCGACTAAAATGGCTAACCAATAAAGCTCCACAAAAGTTCATTTTAAGGACTGGTATAGGTGTACTATTTGGTGTGCAGTATATAGGGGTCTAATACACGCATAAAAAAAACCTTTCAAACATACTATATAATATATAGTGCATTTCAACTGTGCAGCATTTCTACTGTGCAGCTTCTGAGCGGTTCTGCTGCAGCTCTTTTCTCGGTTTAGGTAGAAGTTGCCGCTGTGTGTCACAGGCACAGACTAGCGACTAAAATCGCTAACCAATAAAGCTCCACAAAAGTTCTTTTAAGGACTGGTATAGGTGTACTATTTTGTGTGCCGTAAATAGGGGTGTACTACACGCATAAAATACTTTCACATATAGGAAGAATAGTATAGTGCATTTCTACTGTGCAGCATTGTGACTGCTGAGAGGTTCTGCAGCGATACTACAAAGAGTGACAAACGCAATTAGAAAAAAGTATTATAACTGCTGTGATAGACCAGTGGCCCCCGAAAACGACAGTTTGAAGCAGGGTGTTATATACCTTCTTCCACATATACTGCTCTGCTCTACAGCCTTTTGTCACAGGGTCATTTAAAAAGATGACAGGCAGAGGAAGAGGCAGGCCCTTCCGCAGGGGTGGTAGGGGTAGGGCAGGAGCACCAGGCCGGAGCCAAAGTGGGAAGTTGCAGAAGGTGCGTTCGATTACTTCAAAGGACGCACCAGACTTGGTTGAGTGGCTCACTCAGCCTTACTCTTCTGCACCCTCCTCATCCTCTCTATCTGCACCCTCTTCACTCTCTGCTGTGTGCACCCCCAAAGACACTACCACCAACACCACCGCCACCATATACCCTCCGCTTGAGTCACAGGAATTATTTTCCGATCCATCACAAGACTTCTCCGATGCGCAGGCATTCTTGACATTGGATCAGGAAGAGGAGGTAGCAACAACCGCCACTCAGCAGTCTGACGACAGTACCCCGATCAGCCCAAGGATGTTGGTCCCCGCTGTTGCTGCCTACTCCGAGATCTCTAATGTTAGTGGTGGGGAAGGTGACTTAGATGATGATGTGTCTATGGACGTCACGTGGGTGCCCACAAGAGAGGACCAGGAGGGGAGTTCAGAGGGAGAGATGGACCAGCAGATAGGGAGGAGAGGAAGGCGGAACTTACATTGCACAGGAGGGACAAACCAGACTGCTAATGTATCAGGACTCAGAGCGAGCCATCAACCATGTACGGTCACATCTGGCGCTCCCAGGATGCCGGCACATGGCTCCGCAGTGTGGGCTTTTTTTAACGTGTCCGCTGCTGACAATAGTGTTGCCATCTGCAGCCTTTGCAGTCAACGCATAAGTCGCGGTAAGCCCAACACTCACCTAGGGATGACCGCCTTAAGAAGGCACATGAACTCCCATCACCGAGCCCAGTGGGAGCAACGCCGTCAGAACCAACAAAGCCAAACTCCAGGCTCTCACCGTCCAGCCTCTAATACTACTTTGCCTCTCTCTTCACAGTTGTCCTCCACTCCACCTTCCATCATCCTGTCCCCAAGTTTATCTGGAAAAAGGCAGGCTTCCGTGGGCCAAATGTCCGAGCGTAAAAGAATGATGACGCCGGATAACCCTCTTGCCCAACGGTTGACCGCTGGCTTGTCAGAACTCCTAGCCCGGCAACTACTGCCATATAAACTGGTGGACTCGGAGGCCTTTCGAAAATTTGTGGCCATTGGAACACCACAATGGAAGGTCCCTGGAAGGAAATATTTCTCCCAGAAGGGCATCCCAGAGCTATATGGCCATGTTCAGCGGCAAGTGAATGTATCTCTGGCACACCGTGTCGGTGCCAAGATACATCTGACCACAGACACGTGGTCTAGCAAACACGGGCAGGGAAGGTATATTACTTTTACTGCCCACTGGGTGAACCTTCTGACGGCCGTCAAGCATGTAACCCGTGGCACCCGTGTAGATTTGGTTTTACCGCCATGGATTGCATGCAGGCCTGCCTCTTCTTCTCCTCCTCCTCCTACTCCATCCTCCCTCTCCTCCTCGGCTGAATCCTCATCTTCCGCTGCTACCATCTCTTCCGCTGCGCCGCCCAAGATCCCCAGAACCTATACGACATGCCAGGTGAGACGTTGCCATGCTGTGCTGCGTCTGTTGTGCCTGGAAGCCAAGAGCCACACTGGCCCTGCACTCCTTTCAGCTTTGCGTTCACAGGCAGATCAGTGGCTAACACTGCTCAATTTGACAGTTGGTAAAGTGGTGTGCGACAACGGTGCCAATCTGCTGAGCGCATTGAAACAGGGCAAAATTACACACGTGCCATGCATGGCACACGTCTTGAACTTGGTCGTGCAGCGAATCATTGTCAAATACCCTGGGGTCCAGGACGTCTTGCGGCAGGCAAGGAAAATCTCGGCCCATTTCAGAAGATCTTACACGGCCATGGCTCGCCTTGCTGACATTCAGGGGGGGCGACACAATCTGCCGGTCAGACGTCTTATTTGTGACTGCCCGACGCGATGGAACTCAACCTTGTATATGCTTGATAGGCTGCTCCAGCAGAAACGTGCAGTTAGCGACTACCTGTACGAACTCTGCGCCAGAACAGGTTCTGGGGATCTTGGTTATTTTTCACCGCGTCAGTGGCTGCTCATGCGCGACGCATGCAGACTTTTGCGGCCATTTGATGAGATCACCAAACTGGTCAGTCGCAGCCATGGCGCCATCAGTGACATCGTACCTTATGCCTTCTTTATGGAGCGTGCATTGCGTCGTGTCATTGATCAAGCCGTCGAGGAGCAGGAGCAGGAAGATGAGGAAGTCGCAATGCTGGATGAATTACCAGGGGGGGCTACTCTGAGACAAGTCAACAACAGGAGTCTGAAGAGGAGTCAGAGGAGGATGGTGCCGGGGCGGATGAGGAGGAGCAAGAAGAGCATGCTTTAAACCTTTCTGGGATCCCTGCTGTTGTTGTTCGTGGATGGGGGAGGAGATCGAGGACGACATTATCCTGGATGATGACGAGCAGGAGCCAGGCCATCACACTGCTTCCAGTTTAGTGCAAATGGGGGCCTTCATGCTCCAGTGTTTGAAGAGGGACCCACGTATAAAAAGCATAAAGGGCAAGGACCATTACTGGGTGGCAACGTACTTGGACCCCCGGTACAAACAAAAAATGGCAGAAATGTTACCACCATTACAGAGGGCTGTCAGAATGGAGCACTTCCAGGCCTTGCTTCGAGAAATGCTGCATTCTGCTTTTGCGTGCGCTGGCAGAGGAATTTCCACTCCCAGAGGAACAGTTGTGGATACCAATCCAACAGCGCCTGCAAGAAGAGGGCGGTTTGAAGATGCCTTGGTCACTTCTGATATGAGATCATTCTTTCAGCCGACCTATCGACAGGTCTCATCCGGATCTAGCATCAGGGAACGCCTAGACCGACAGGTGTCCGACTACATCGGATTAACGGCCGATGTGGACGCTCTGAGAAGTGATGAACCCCTGGACTACTGGGTAGGCAGGCTTGACCTCTGGCCAGAGCTTGCACAATTTGCAATGGAACTGTTGGCTTGCCCCTCGTCCAGTGTCCTGTCCAAAAAGATGTTCAGTGCAGCAGGGGGTATCGTGACCGATAAGCGCACTCGCCTAGCTCACGACAGTGTTAACTACCTCACATTTATAAAAATGAATGAGGCATGGATCTCTGAGGAATTCAACACATGTGACCAGTAGACCATGTTTCATTCAAATTCCTCATGACAGGCCACAAATATCCACCACCACCTATAACAATTATTCATGGTCCTTGTCTTCTTGGGTAAATACAGCGGCATAAAAGGCCTTTTATGTCCGTTGAATGCCTAATTTATGGGGCCTGTAGTGCCCGAAACGTATTTATCCTGTGAATGCCTAATGTACCTCCAGCCACAGAATACAAAGTTCTTTGCTGTCAGATGAATGCCTGTTGGCTAATTTTTGGGGCCTGTACTGGCCGACACTTACTTCTTTATCCAGGCTGTGAATGCCTAATTTTTCAGACTGGAATTGAAAATCAATTCCGCTAAATTGTGGAACGGATGCGGACCCATTTTACAGACGTGTGAATGGACCCTATATGTATTTGACATGTATTTACCGGCTGCTGTCAGTTCTGGCTGATTTAGGCCGAGCTATTACAATAAAACCGAGCAATATTACAAAAAACGAAATAAACGTTATAACTGTATAAACGATTTATATAACTTATAAAAAAAAAAAAAAACATTTATGGCAACTTTTCCAACAGCAGGATCATCTCCTGCACCCCCTTCACAGCCTGGCCTTGCGTCTCTTCCATGGCCTTCATGCGCTCCTGAATTGACAACATTTTTCAGATAAGAAAAGAATGCTTGTCGTTGTCGATCACAAATTTGCTTAATACTTCTGTTATGTCATTGTCCATGTTGTGGGACTATGTGTGCACAGCTAGTAATTATTTTGTGGCTGCATATATGACCTGGAGGTTTTTAATGTTCGCCTCCCATTGAAATGAATGGGGCCCACCGCGAACCCGCGGTTCGCGAACATTTACCCGCGTTCGCGAACCGTCCCGGGAGATGTTCGTCCATCCCTACCCACGCCCCCTTAAAGGCACAGGGACGCACAGGACACCCTGCAAAGGCACAATGGCAGCTGAAGGTATCCGGTGCATCACCAATTCACTAACTGTCAGGGGTGGCCCGTCTATTTAGTGCGCACGGGCGCGGCCCCCCTTATCCTTGCGTCTGGCCCCTTGCAGGACGCCGGATGCATGGATTCCAAGCACCTGATTAGCAGAGGTGGGGGACTTGAGTCACATGACTTGACTTAAGTCACCTGTTTGAGGACTTGCGACTTGCTTGACAGAATTCAATAAATGACTCGACTTGACTTTGACTTGTCACTAATGACTTGCGACTTGACTTTGACTTGGGCTATATGACTTGCAATGACTTGGCACCACTAACACTAACCGCAAGCCGCGGTCTGCCTATCTGATCAGCGTGTCATGCAGACAGACGGCGGCCATTGCAGTGTTCAAAAGCCACGCCTCCTCATCTGTGATAGGCGGAACACTCAATTTCACAGCAGGCAGTGTTCAGCCTATCACGGACATCCTCTTATCCTCGTCTGTGTTATGAGGATGAGCGGATGTCCGTGATAGGCGGAACACTAAATGCTGGGAAATTGAGTGTTCCGCCTATCACAGACGAGGAGGAGGCGCGGCTTTTGAATACTGGGATGGCCGCCGGGATGCTGCTGATCAGGTACACGGCTGAGGGGCACAGTGAAGCATGGGCACAGTGAGGCATTGGGCACAGCGAGGCACGGGCACAGCGAGGCACGGGCACAGTGAGACACGGGCACAGTGAGACACGGGCACAGTGAAGCATGGGCACAGTGAAGCATGGGCACAGTGAAGCATGGGCCCATAACCAATATTATTTATTGTTATCCCTCCTATTATTTTTATACAGTATGGGGTAGATCAGTATTTTGACTTGATTTGTGACTTGACCAAAATAAATGACTTGACTTGACTTGCTTGACTTCTAGCAGGGACTCGACTTGACTTGCTTGCTTTTCGTCACAGTAACTTGGGACTTGCTTGAGACTTGAAGGTTAAGACTTGATACTTGCTTGTGACTTGCACATGTGTGACTTACTCCCATGTCTGCTGATTAGAGCCAGACGCTCTAATAGGCTTCAAAATAGGGTGGGCTCGGGACGCAGAGCACTGCGAACCGAGCCCACCCAGGTGTGTTACAATAGTGAATTAATATTCACTATTGTAACACTGATCCTCCTCCCGGCCAATCGAGAAGCGGGTCTTGAGACCCATCACCCGATTGGCTGAAAGGACAGGCGATCCTGTTGGACTCCTAAGAGGAGGTGGAGACATGGAAGCTGCCGGGATGGAGGAAAGGACACAGGAGCTGCTGCCCGTTGGCCGCCGCCAGCCACACCCCACCTGCCACCTAGATGGGGTAAGCGCCGGACCCACCGGCAGACAGAGAGCGTGTGGGGCGGGGGGGGCGGGAGGTGCCGCCACTGCTAACTGTACACACAAATGGCAACCACTCCAACCTATAACTAGCCTTTGCAGCAAGGTGCACATGGAAGGGCAATGTACATCAAAAACAATAAATTAAAAAAACCCTAACAGGTGTTCTAGTCCCTCTCCACTCTGTACAAGATATTATCCAAAGTGTTGCCTATACAAAGCAAAATTAAAGACCACACTTTTGCTAATTTTTGGGATAGAACAGACTAGAAAAGCTGTCAGATTTTTGTTTTTTTCTATGTCCTCCTTGGGCAGATTTACCCTTTGTATTTGTTAATGACAAAAATATAATGTACTTAAAACTTGTTTCTGTTCCTTTATAGGCTGATAACTTCTAGCATGTATGGAAGTCATGGCATGTACCCTGGGAAGCCTTTTAGCACAGTCTGGCGTTATATGTGTGGTCTTGCTTGTGATTCCAGGAGGAAGCCATCTTGAGGTCCTCCACAATGATGTGTTTTGTGGATTTGTTGTGGCAAGGCAAGAAATAGCATCAAAGATTGCATAAACACCCTGGCGTTCCATAGGTGGTTTTGGAGGAGTTCTCACTATCCCTGACCTCTATGTTGGTGGTGCATAATCGTTTCTCTTTTCAACCAGAGTCTGCATCAGATATTGGAGTTCTCCATGGTTTCCAAATGTGTGGGTGCCAATGTGCTGGCAAGGAGGGGGGATTTCTGTGTTAAATTATTTAGTGGTCTTCAGAAAAGGGCAGAAACCTAAAATATTGTGCTTGTGCTATTTTTATTGTTTAGTTTATACAGTGGAACCTCGGTTTACGAGTAACGTGGTTAACGAGCATTTTGAAAGACGAGCAACTTTTTAAAAAAAATCAGTCTCGCAAAACAGGCAGAATTCAAGGTAATGGGGTGTGCAGTACTGCATTTGGCCTGAGGTGCAGGGGCGCCAGAGCCGAGTGGAGCCGTTTGGAAATGCTCGGAAATACTCCGTTCCCGGGTGTTTCCGAGCCCTTCTGAGGTCAGCCGAGCTGTCCCGGGCCTTTCCCAGTGTTTCCGAGGCTCTCCGGCGCCCCCCCACCTATGGCCACATGCGGTATTGTATGCCATTGAAGTCAATGCGGAACAAATTATTTTCGTTTCCATTGACTTCTATGGGAAAATTCGCTTTGATATGCGAGTGCTTTGGATTATGATAATTCTCCTGGAACGGATCATGCTCGTAATCCAAGGTTCCACTGTAGTGGTATTTGTATGCATTATCATGTTCCCTAGCAATTTTAATGTATTGGATAATGTGGATTGAGTCAGAAAAACTATACACAACTAATGCTGGCCATAAACTATCCAATTTGATCATCCAATCTCTGAACAGGTCTTGACACTGTAGTTGTTTGTGGATGGTGAGAGATAAAACACAACTATATTATGGAATATGGATGAGCTCAGGTGTGTTCGCAACTGCACGTGCAGAGCCCGTCAGGATGACAGCACTGCGGAGTGGCTGCAGAGATCGGGAAATGTCTCACTGCCTGTGATTAGCGCTGTGAGGTGCTGACTTCCTGGCAGGCTCTGCACGTGCAGTTGCAAACACGCCTGAGCTCATCCTTATCATGTGTAGCACACGGACCTTTTTCCTGCCTGGCTCACTTGGAAGTTAAGGTACACCGTGCTATATGCCTGTACCCTCCTTTTTGAAGAGGTTAAGCGGTGTTCACAAATTTTGGCTCCTGCAGCGAGTTACCTCCTTCCACTGGTTCCCATCCCCAGCGTATGGGGACAAGTCTATATTTCTTCCCCCAAAGAAGGCCAATGTCCAGAAACACTTTAACTCCAACAGAGAGTTTATTTTTCCTTTGCTCAAGTAAACGGGAAATTTAAGAGAGAAAGAAGTTAGCAGAGTCAGAAGGCAGATTCAGGTACACACACCTTAGTCACTCGTCGCCACTCGATCCCGAGTGGGTTTAGCTCACCCGGATAGTCCCTATGAGAGCAGCCCTAGCAGCCAGTGTGAAGCTCGAACAGTTCTGTCACTCTATCCCAGTGTTTCTCAACTCCAGTCCTCAAGGCGCCCCAACAGGTCATGTTTTCAGGCTTTACATTATTTTGCACAGGTGATTTGATCAGTTTCACTGCCTTAGTAATTACCACAGCTGTTTCATCTGAGGGAAATCCTGAAAACATGACCTGTTGGGGTGCCTTGAGGACTGGAGTTGAGAAACACTGCTCTATCCCCTCCAAGGATGGGTTCAGGAAATCCTTTAACCTCTGTAGAATTTAGAGAACAGAACGATGCCAATGGACACTCTACAGGGTTAGCTTTGCGGAGTAAAGAATCCTTCCCTCTGACAGGTCACCAGGCCTCTCCCGAGACAGCGATCTTCCATCACTCATCTCCTCTGTGGGATCGATCCTCCCCTGGCTTCCTCTTGGTTAGAGCGGGTACCCTCACATGGGCACCCTGGGACTCCAATGGGCTGATTGCAGACCCAGTTAAAGGTACTGGGCCTACCTGGAACGTTGCAGCCTCGGGCCAAAAGTTGCCCGAGACTCCTCGGCCAGTCAACGCACCCCCGTGGGGCACACTCCCCCGGGACTCACTCCCCTCCGACCAACCAACCCCCGTGAACATGGCGTCTGCCCCTTTTGTACCCTCTCCCGGCATGCACAGCGGGTAGACCACGCCCACTGCATGGCCGCCGAGAGAGGACACCCAATACCGCCACTGTGTCACCTATGGTTCGATCCCAGACCTGGGCAACAGGCCAAATGGGAACTGCACACTAGACAACACCACAGCAGAGCAGAGTCCAATATTAAATTAGAAAGTCTGAGCCAAACTATTGCTCAGGCCATCCGCTAAATTTGGGCATAGCGACCCCCTAAATTTAGGGGTCCGCTACACATGGAATAACGCATTGAGAGGATGTTTTCATCCAAGTTGCAGGTCCACCATTGAAATATAACTAACCATTTAAATGACATGCTTAGGAGAGGCAAAAAAAAAATGCATGTGCTGGAACAGAAAAGGAAAATAAAGTTGGGGAAAAAACTTTACTTATAAACCAAGGCGAAAACCACATGAGGTTTCCAGTGCAGTCAGTCACCAATAAAAAAATCAATCCAAACCAGGAATAATGTATTGTGGCAATGCCATAAGCCCCACCTTACCTGCACTGTACAATGTAATTTTTATACTGTATATGGCATCACTGACGATAAGTGACACATTCCTACGTGAAAATAAATACATGATGCATCTGCAAAAATGACACGTGGCAAAAGATGTTTCTGCTGCTAGGGTTAATATTGTAATTGGGTCAAAAGGCAGCTAAGTAAAATACAAGACACACCAGAGTGAGATTTGCTAATCACTCAAAAGACCAATTCCATGAGCACCAAGTGCAGTCACGTGACACATTTACACCAATACCAGATCATGCTGCACCCAAACAATAAGAGAACAGTTCTGGAAATTGGATTGAGTTACTAGCTCTCATTATATGCAGTGAACAATGAAAAATCATCTATTCAGGTACAATATTTACTAAGGGTTTTCTGTGGCTCAATTTAGGCCGCATTATCGGCGAATACCACTTTTTATCACGGACCAGTATTTTATCGTCTTGGACCTGAGAGCGTTACTGCAATTGGTTTGCACTTGCAAAATAATTAAGTCAACAATCGCATTTGCACAATTTTCTTAGCGACATCAGCCTCATATTGTTTAGTGCATATAATGCTTCAGAAAAATGTCATCCATATATGTTGGGCATATTTGCACGTATTTACTTACTGGCAATGCAGATTTTTTTTTTTTTATGGTGTGCGGTTTTTTTTCTCTTTCTGATTAATAACACAGCACTTGTTTATGTGCCTGTGTGCACAGGCACAATGAAAACAATGGGCTGCATTTTAGATCAGTCAAAAAAGCTGTATTTCTGAAAATTGAGTGTTTTCAGGCAGCAGTGTGCAAAATGCCAAAATGGACACGGGAAAAAATTACAAGATGTGAAAGAGACTATACAGAACATGAAAAAATACCATAAAACTTTAACCCTAAATGTTTTTTCGGGCAATGGCTGTTAGCTCTTTAATCATCATGGCACCATGGTTGATATGGTGTTAGGATGATTGTAGCGCATTATTTCTATTTTTACATTTGTAATATAAATGAAAAAGTTCAGCTCACAATAATGCAGAATCCGTGGGAGCCCTGAGTGTGTCACTTGCCACCATCACCTGCCACCAAATGCAGCTTGTCACTTGCCATTTTGCCTGCCTTTTAGATGCAGCTTGCCACATCACCTGCCTTCAGATGCAGCTTGTCACGTCGCCTGCCACCAGATGCAGCTTGTCACTTGGCACGTCGCCTGCCACCAGATGTGGATTGTCACGCCGCCTGCGGGACAGCAATGGGGTGGGCGGTGAGAGATGATGTCACCTCTCTGCTCGCCTGCCGCACCTCCGACATTGTAGCAGCCTGGCTGTGAGGGTGGAAAAGTGGTGATGTGGGGCGGGCAGTGAGGGATGTAATTTCTCTGCTAGCCTGCCACTGCACCCCTGGCCGTAAAGCTCTCGTGGCCCGGCTGCAAACAGGCCATGGTTCGGGGCCCCTACTTTAACCGCTTGCCGACCGCTGCACGCCGATATACGTTGGCACAATGGCAGCGGTGGGCAAATGGACGTATAGGTACGTCCCCTTTAATTTGCCACGCTCTCCATGACCGTGCCCCGCTAACTCGATGTTCGCCGGCGGCCCCTGATCGGGTCACGGAGAGGCAGAACGGGGAGATGCCTATGTAAACAAGTCATTTCCCTGTTCTGCCTAGTGACAGGACAGAGATCTACTGCTCCTTGTCATCGGGAGCAGTGATCTCTGTCATGTCAGTGGTAGCCCATCCCTCCCTAGGACACACTTAACCCCTTGATCGCCCCCTAGTGTTTAACCCCTTCCCTGCCAGTGTCATTTACACAGTAATCGGTGCATTTTTGTAGCACAGATCGCTGTATAAATGACAATGGTCGCAAAATAGTGTCTGTGTCCCCGCAATCACGATAAAAATCGCAGATCGCCGCCATTACTAGTAAAAAAAAAATACTAATAAAAATGCCATAAATCTATCCCCTATTTTGTAGACGCTATAACTTTTGCGCAAAACAATCAATATATGTGTAGCGGCCTCCCCTCTCTCACTCTAATATCAGCTCGCCTGTCTCTTGTCT